>JACEVL010000007.1:2960345-2970345 GCA_020284085.1 Aporrectodea caliginosa
ATCAGCAACATATTTGCTGCAAGGAAACAGTATAAATAATCAGCCTTGGCGCAATCAAATGATTTAAATCGTGTCCCAAGAAGTATGTGTAACAGAAATTCATTTCTTCAGCACTGCATCTATATCGACGTCTACTTAAGCAAGTGGATTGATTCGTCTTTCTTGGTGATCCAATAACCCCAGACCGTATACTGTAGCAAGAAGACACACGGCCTAATGGTCCCCGAAATTTGTCATGCGTCACAGTTTCCCAGGCAGTCTTAAATCCCTTGAAGATTGAAATGCATGGAGAACTTGAGGGACCGCTGAACAAAATGAAAAACTTGGCTAAGATCAGTTTTATGATATTTTGACTGCAAGCCAAGCACAGGGAGCTCTCGACCAATCATTTTTCCATAGCATATGCCCATTGAAGCGAACAGTGTTCACAGAAGTAGTGTCAAAGCTCATGGGATGATTTTTTAGTCAATTTCCATGCTTCTAGCAGATTAGAAATAGCCTTGGCTTCGCTACATCCTGTTCCAGAGGTAAAATTTCAAATTCCAAGTAGCTTATCTTTACAACCTCCAGACACCAATACCGGTAGGCGGTCCATGTCTTCGATTCAAGAAATATCAGGAAGGATTTTACCATCCAAGTCAATCACCAAGGCACAGTCTGGTATAAATTCAGCTATTACTGACAGCATGTACCTTATTAGCTTTCTGTGTATGTATGTACGCATGCATGCATGTATGTATGTCTTTATATGCACGTTTGTAGCCATGTATGTATGTACATGTATGAATGAATGTTAGCAATATCTATGTATGCTTGTATGCATATGTATGTATGCATGTATGATTATATGTATATATGTATGTTTGAATGTATGTATGAATGTATGAATTGCTGCAGAATGCTGATGAAATGCAATCAAAGATATGAATACTGGATTTGTATTGCATAAACAGTAGCCTATAGGTCTACGTTTTGTACACATGTCAATGAAAATACATTTAAGCTGTGTATGTCACAAACAAGTCAACAGCAATCTGGCGACTCATCTGTTTAACGTCTGTGTATAAACAGGAAATATAGCAAGATCTGTAATATGAACTGTGTACTAAGTTCAAAATATAAACAAGTAAGTAGAGGAACTAAACTACGTAATTGCATAAGAAGGTTGCCAAGGTAATCACAATTTGTAACACATTAGGCCCATGCTTTTACATAACGATAACTGTGCTGTAACTTGACGTCATTGAGCACCATCTTCCAGTTGAAGTAGGAAGCTGAAATTTTCTCAGAATAATACAAATGACAAGTGTAAAAAATGTAGGGGGTGTCTTGGTTTCTAGCTTGATTTTTATTTTTGTGGACCACCCTAACATACATGCATGCATACATACATCATCATCATAACATGTTTATTTGGTAACCAACTCAGTACATGTCGTACTCACATCAGGGTTTTATAAGTTTTGTCGGTTTACACAAGAGACCCAAAAGGGGCCGAAGGTCCAGTTAGCCAGGGCCACCTGAGACAATTAAGTTGGAAAGATGCATCACGGCCAACTATGTGAAGTTAAAGACTAAGCAATAAATTCTTAACTATCCTAGAACAAACAGAAATAAAAGAACCAAAGGTAATGAAACAAAGTACATTGCCAAGACGTAACGAACAAAAACCAGTGCACACTCCCAGATTTAGGCGTTTTTTACATACATACATACATGCATACATACATACATACATACATACATACATACATACATACATACATACATACATACATACATACAAAGAAACATACATACATGCATACATACATATTATACATACATGCATACATGCATACATACATACATACATACATACATACATATACATACATACATACAGCCATACATACATACATACATACATACATACATACATACATACATACATACATACATACATATACATACATACATGCATGCATGCATACATACATACTTACATACATACATACATACATACATACATACATACATACATACTATACATACATACATAAATATATATATACATGCATGCATGCATACATACATACATACATACTTACATACATACATGCAATACATACATACATACATACATACATACATACATACATACATACATACATTACATACATACATACATAGTACACCGTATACGCGCAAATATACAAACTTGCAATAAACATTTCAATTCGTCTTTAAAATTACTTCAACATTCAATTAACATTGTCTCTCTTCTTTACCATTACTTTAACATCTGGGCCAACATCAACACCACCAAGATGTCCGTTTGTTTTAAAAATAAAATTGTTGATCATGTGCGAATTTTGATCGATAATTTTTTTATCGGAATTCTAATGTGACTTATTATGCGCTCTTGCAGTCCTCTTTCACCGTTGTTCCTCACTTTGTGAAGCTCGTAATCGCAAACTCTAAATTTCTGAAGCGCTACTCTAAAGCTAAGCGCAGGACGAGCGCTACGTCGTATCAGAGGGGTTGTCCAGAGTTTGGTATATTCAGTGGAGGTCCGAGTCCGGTTGCCATAGAGATGAGAGAGAGGAGGCAGAGCAGTTGCTAAGGGGCTTCGTTGAGGACGAGAAAGCTTCGAAAGCGGAGGATCTGATGGATTAGGGTAGGAATAACTGGAACGAGTCCTTGGATTGTTGCTGACCGTTCAAAAGCGGTGACGATTTACTACAGTGGCCGGCTGCGAAGAATTTCGTCACCAAAAGTGGCTGAGGGATACGGGACCTCTATCGCCTTCTATCAAGTGCGAACGAAGGACCTATTTTTGTGCTGGGGTCGTTTGCTGGAAGCCCCGTCACCTGTCATCGCTCATCCTCGAAGTCTATATAGGAACCCTGAACATGGCGTTTGCTATCAGCCTGGATGGGAATCCGTCGGCTGGTCACTTGGTGCCTGCGGGAGATGGCGATTGGTGCCTGCGGGAGATGGCGATTGGTGACTGCGGGAGATGGCGATTGGTGACTATCAGAGTCGTTCGCTCATTGATTAACTTTCCTTCTTTATGGCTTTTTCATCAATTATGCTGGGAGCCTGGGACACGAGCGCTTTGTGTGGTACTCAAAAGGCACTACAGTATATTAGCTGTCTAGATACATAGCCTATATATAGACATACATTCTCAGGTAGCCTATCTGTAATATTGAATTAATATGCAATCAATATTTTCATTCTACTTCAACATTATGTACCATGCAATCACCATTTTATTCGCATTAAAATTACTTTAACAGGCAATCAACATATAAACCCGGCCATGCTTTAGAGGAATAATAGGCTAATAAGAAATGCTCTTCAGAGGAATAATAGGCTAATAACAAATGCCCTTGAGAGGAATAATAGGATTATAACAAATGCTCTTCAGAGAAATAATAGGATTATAACAAATGCGCTCTATGCATCTTGACGAGTTCTAGCCGTTCCAGAACCGCTTCAATCTGGGAAATTTTAAAGTCCTGACTGATTATTTCAACATTGGATCAAATAGAGTACTGGCAAACCGATAGAGTACAAAGGCAAACCGATAGAGTACAAGCCAAACCGATAGAAGACTAATGAACCGATGAATACAAGGTAAACCGACAAGGTACCAAGCCAAACCGACCAAATTACAAGCCAAACCGATAGAGTACAAGACAAATCCGATAGAGTACAAATGAAACCGATTGAGTATAAGCCAAATCGATAAAGTACAAGCCAAATAGATGGAGTACCAGGCAAATAGATGAGAGTACAAGGCAAACTGATGGAGTTCCAGGCAAACCGATAGTGTGCCGGCCAAGCAAACCGATAGAGTACAAAACGGAAACAAACCAGAGTTCAAGAGGTAAACCGATAGGAGTATAAGCCAAACCGATACAGTACGAACAAAACCGATAGAGTACTAGACAAACCGATTGAATACAAACCAAACGGATGGAGTACCAGACCTGAATAGATGGAGTGCAAAGGCCGAATAGATGAAGTGCTAATGAATACCGATGGGTGCATGGCAAATAGATGGAGTGCAAATTGAATAGATAGGGTGCAAGATGAATAGATGGTGTGGAAGGCAAATAGATAGAGTGCTGTATTGAGCCTATTGGGTGCAAGGCAAATCGATAGGGTGCAAGCCAGACTGATATAGTACAAGGCAAAACCGATAGAGTACATGCCAAGCCGATAGAGTACAATGCAAACCGATAGAGTGCCAGGCAAACCGATAAGTACAAAACAAACCGATAAGTAGTACAAGGCAAGCCGATAGAAGTACAAGGTAAACCGATAGGGTGCAAAGGCAAACCGATAGGTACAAAGCCAAAGCCGATAGAGTACAAAGGCAAACCGATAGAGGGTACAAGGGCAAACCGATATAGAGTACAAGGCCAAACCGATAGAGTACAAGGCAAACCGATAGAGTACAAAGCAAAAACCGAGTAGAGTAAAAGACAAACCAAGATAAGAGTAGTAAAAGGCAAACCGATTAGAGTACTAAAGCCAAACCGATAGAGTACAAGGCAAACCGATAGAGTACAAAGCCAAACCGATGGAGTACTAAAGGCAAACCGATAGAAAGTGCAAGCCAAACCGATAGATTACAAGGCAAACCGATAGAGTGCAAGGTAACCGATAGAGTACAAGCAAACCAGGATGAGTACAAGGCAAACCGATGGGGTACAAAGGCCAAAATAGACAAAGTACAAAGCCAAGCCGATGGAGTACAAGGCAAGCCGATGAAATGTACAAGGCAAACCGATAGAGTACAAGACAAACCGATAGAGTACAAGGCAAACCGATAGGAGTACCGATTTGAAAGCAAATCGATAGAGTACAACGCAAACCGATAGAGTACAAGCGAAACCGATGGAATTACAAGGCAGAACCGATGGAGGTACAAGCCAAACCGTAGATAGAGTACAAGAGGCAAATAGATGGAGTACAAGGCCAAATAGACAGGTACAAGGGCAAACCGATGAAGTGCAAGAGCAAACTCGGTGATACATTCAGGCAAAACCAGAGAGAATACAAGGCAAACCGATAGGGGTACAAGACAAACCGATAGAGTACAAGGCAAACACGATAAGAGTACAAGACAAACCGATAGAGTACAGAGATGAATAGAATTGATAATGTACGAGGCAAACCGATGAAAGTACAAGGCAAACAAATAGAGTACAAGGCAAACCGATAGGAGAGTACAAGCCAAACCGATAGGTGCATAGAGTACAAGAGCAAACCGATGAGTACAAGGCAAACCGATAGAGTACAAGGCAAACCGATAGAGTACCAAGCCAAACCGATAGGTACAAGCCAAACCGATAGAGTACAAGGCAGAACCGATAGAGTACCAGCAAACCGATAGAGTACAAGCCAAACCGATAGAGTACAAGCCAAACCCATAGAGTACAAGGCAAACCGATGAAGTACAAGGCCAAACCGATGGAGTACAAGCCAAACCGATGAGTACAAGGCAAACCGATAGAGTACAAGGCAAACCGATAGAGTACAAGCCAAACCGGAGAGAGTACAAGCCAAACCGATAGAGTACAAAGGCAAACCGATAGAGTACAAACAAACCGATGGAGTACAAGGCAAACCGATAGAGTACAGAAGCCAACCAGATAGAGTACAAGACAAACCGATAGAGTACAAAAACCGAAATAATGAGAGTACAAGGCAAACCGATAGAGTACAAAAGGCCAAACAAGGTGAAACCGATAAGAGTACAGGCCAAACCGATAAAGTACAAGCAAACCGATAGAGTACAAAAGCCAAACCGATAGAGTACAAGGCAAACCGATGGAGTACAAAGGCAAACCGATAGAGTACAAAGCCAAACCGGATAGAGTACAAGGCAAACCGATAGAGTACAAGGCAAACCGATAGAGTACGAAAGGCAAACCGATAGAGTACAAGCCAAACCGATAGAGTACAAGGCAAACCGAAAGATTTCAAAACAAACCGATAGAGTACAAGGCAAACCGATAGAGAGTACAAAGGCAAACCGATAGAGTACAAGGCAAACCGATAGAGTACAAGCAAACCGATAGAGTACAAGGCAAACCGATAGAGTACAAGTGCAAACCGATAGAGTACAAGAGCAAACCGATAGAGTACAAGCCAAACCGATAGAGTACAAGGCAAACCGATAGAGTACAAGGCAAACCGATAGAGTACAAAGGCAAACCGATAGAGTACAAACCAAACCGATAGAGTACAAGCCAAACCGATAGAGTACAAGGCAAACCGATAGAGTACAAGCCAAACCGATAGAGTACAAAGGCAAACCGATAGAGTACAAGGCAAACCGATAGAGTACAAGCCAAACCGATAGAAGTACAAGGCAAACCGATAGAGTACAAGGCAAACCGATAGAGTACAAAGCCAAACCGATAGAGTACAAGGCAAACCGATGGAGTACAAGAGCAAACCGATAGAGTACAAGGCAAACCGATAGAGTACAAAGAATGAACCGATAGAGTACACAAGGCAAACCGATAGAGTACAAGGCAAACCGATAGAGTACAAGCCAAACCGATAAAGAGTACAAGCCAAACCGATAGAGTACAAGGCAAACCGATAGAGTACAAGTGCAAACCGATAGAGTACAAGGCAAACCGATAGAGTACAAGCCAAACCGATAGAGTACAAGGCAAACCGATGAAGTACAAAGGCCAAACCGATAGAGTACAAGGGCAAACCGAAAGGGTACAAGCCAAACCGATAGAGTACAAGGCAAACCGATAGAGTACAAAGCAAACCGATAGAGTACAAGGCAAACCGATAGAGTACAAGGCAAACCGATGAGAGTACAAGGCCAAACCGAAATAGAGTACAAGGCAAACAAACCGATAGAGTACAAGCCAAACCGATAGAGTACAAGGCAAACCGATAGAGTACAAGGCAAACCGATAGAGTACAAGGCAAACCGATAGAGTACAAGCCAAACCGATAGAGTACAAGGCCAAACCGATAGAGTACAAGGCAAACCGATAGAGTACAAGGCAAACCGATAGAGTACAAGGCAAACCGATAGAGTACAAAGGCAAACCGATAGAGTACAAGCCAAACCGATAGAGTACAAGGCAAACCGATAGAGTACAAGCCAAACCGATAGAGTACAAACGCAAACCGATAGAGTACAAGGCAAACCGATAAGTACAAGGCAAACCGATAGAGTACAAGCCAAACCGATAGAGTACAAGGCAAACCGATAGAGTACAAGGCAAACCGATAGAGTAAGTACAAGGCAAACCGATAGAGTACAAGGCAAACCGATAGAGTACAAGCCAAACCGATAGAGTACAAGCCAAACCGATAGAGTACAAGGCAAACCGATAGAGTACAAGCAAACCGATAGAGTACAAGGCAAACCGATAGAGTACAAGCCAAACCGATAGAGTACAAGGCAAACCGATAGAGTACAAGGCAAACCGATAGAGTACAAGCCAAACCGATAGAGTACAAGGCAAACCGATAGAGTACAAGGCAAACCGATAGAGTACAAGGCCAAACCGATAGAGTACAAGGCCAAACCGATAGAGTACAAGGCAAACCGATAGAGTACAAGGCAAACCGATAGAGTACAAGGCAAACCGATAGAGTACAGAGCCAAACCGATAGAGTACAAGGCAAACCGATAGAGTACAAGGCAAACCGATAGAGTACAAGCCAAACCGATAGAGTACAAGCCAAACCGATAGAGTACAAGGCAAACCGATAGAGTACAAGGCAAACCGATAGAGTACAAGGCAAACCGATAGAGTACAAGGCAAACCGATAGAGTACAAGCCAAACCGATAGAGTACAAGGCAAACCGATAGAGTACAAGCCAAACCGATAGAGTACAAGGCAAACCGATAGAGTACAAGGCAAACCGATAGAGTACAAGGCAAACCGATAGAGTACAAGGCAAACCGATAGAGTACAAGGCAAACCGATAGAGTACAAGGCAAACCGATAGAGTACAAGGCAAACCGATAGAGTACAAGGCAAACCGATAGAGTACAAGGCAAACCGATAGAGTACAAGCCAAACCGATAGAGTACAAGCCAAACCGATAGAGTACAAGGCAAACCGATAGAGTACAAGGCAAACCGATAGAGTACAAGGCAAACCGATAGAGTACAAGGCAAACCGATAGAGTACAAGGCAAACCGATAGAGTACAAGGCAAACCGATAGAGTACAAGGCAAACCGATAGAGTACACAAGGCCAAACCGATAGAGTACAAGGCAAACCGATAGAGTACAAGGCAAACCGATAGAGTACAAGGCAAACCGATAGAGTACAAGGCAAACCGATAGAGTACAAGGCAAACCGATAGAGTACAAGGCAAACCGATAGAGTACAAGGCAAACCGATAGAGTACAAGGCAAACCGATAGAGTACAAGGCAAACCGATAGAGTACAAGACACCGACAGGAGCAAACCGATAGAGTACAAAGGCAAACCGATAGAGTACAAGCCAAACCGATAGAGTACAAGGCAAACCGATAGAGTACAAGGCAAACCGATATAGAGTACAAGGCAAACCGATAGAGTACAAGCCAAACCGATAGAGTACAAAGCCAAACCGATAGAGTACAAGCCAAACCGATAGAGTACAAGGCAAACCGATAGAGTACAAGGCAAACCGATAGAGTACAGGCCAAACCGATAGAGTACAAGGCAAACCGATAGAGTACAAGCCAAACCGATAGAGTACAAGGCAAACCGATAGAGTACAAGCAAACCGATAGAGTACAAGGCAAACCGATAGAGTACAAGGCAAAACCGATAGAGTACAAGCCAAACCGATAGAGTACAAAGACAAACCGATGAGAGTACAAGGCCAAACCGATAGAGTACAAGGCAAACCGATAGAGTACAAGGCAAACCGATAGAGTACAAGGCAAACCGATAGAGTACAAGCCAAACCGATAGAGTACAAGGCAAACCGATAGAGTACAAGGCAAACCGATAGAGTACAAGCCAAACCGATAGAGTACAAGGCAAACCGATAGAGTACAAGGCAAACCGATAGAGTACAAGGCAAACCGATAGAGTACAAGCCAAACCGATAGAGTACAAGGCAAACCGATAGAGTACAAGGCAAACCGATAGAGTACAAGCCAAACCGATAGAGTACAAGCCAAACCGATAGAGTACAAGGCAAACCGATAGAGTACAAGGCAAACCGATAGAGTACAAGGCAAACCGATAGAGTACAAGGCAAACCGATAGAGTACAAGCCAAACCGATAGAGTACAAGGCAAACCGATAGAGTACAAGGCAAACCGATAGAGTACAAGGCAAACCGATAGAGTACAAGGCAAACCGATAGAGTACAAGGCAAACCGATAGAGTACAAGGCAAACCGATAGAGTACAAGGCAAACCGATAGAGTACAAGCCAAACCGATAGAGTACAAGGCAAACCGATAGAGTACAAGGCAAACCGATAGAGTACAAGCCAAACCGATAGAGTACAAGGCAAACCGATAGAGTACAAGGCAAACCGATAGAGTACAAAGCCAAACCGATAGAGTACAAGCCAAACCGATAGAGTACAAGCCAAACCGATAGAGTACAAACAAACCGAGAGTACAAGGCAAACCGATGAGAGTACAAGACAAACCGATAGAGTACAAGGCAAACCGATAGAGTACAAGGCAAACCGATAGAGTACAAGCCAAACCGATAGAGTACAAGGCAAACCGATAGAGTACAAGGCAAACCGATAGAGTACAAAGCCAAACCGATAGAGTACAAAGGCAAACCGATAGAGTACCAAGGCAAACCGATAGAGTACAAGGCAAACCGATAGAGTACAAGGCAAACCGATAGAGTACAAGGCAAACCGATAGAGTACAAGGCAAACCGATAGAGTACAAGGCAAACCGATAGAGTACAAGGCAAACCGATAGAGTACAAGGCAAACCGATAGAGTACAAGGCAAACCGATAGAGTACAAAGGCAAACCGATAGAG
>JACEVL010000007.1:2972845-3125345 GCA_020284085.1 Aporrectodea caliginosa
AAACAGACAGACGCAAACATAATATGTCACATATATCAAGACACAGACAGACGTTTGGACGGAAAGACACTGACTGAATTACTGAGTGATTGAGTGACCGAAAAGGTTCCAGACAGCGACCCAATGTCAGCGGAAGAAGCAGGAGCTCAAATTATATGAACATACATGTGGAATAATAGATAATGGTGCAAAGGAGATTGATAGATGATGGTACAAAGGGAGGACATATAACATTTGCGTAATTTGAAAAGTATGGTGACAAAGAAATTCAGGGAAAGAAACAGTTTTTGATGCAGAGACAGTGGCATAAATAGGTGCAGCTACTGATACAGGCATCATGTAAAACAGTTGTTAGTCCAAAGAGAATGATAGACATGGAGTCAGAGACAAAGGCAGACTCAGAGACAAAGGCAGAGGCAGAGACATTGACATGGAGTCAGAGACAGTGACAGAGGCAGAGACAAAGTCGTAGTAATCGTAGCCACCAGATTTCTAATATAAGCACTACTCTAAAGCTAAGCGAAAAGCACCAGCTTATTCACGAGCGCTACGTCGTGTCAGAAGGGTTGTCCAGAGATCGATGTCCATACAAAGGACAACGACAACGGTACAGTCCAAAACAGCGACACAGAGACAGAGACAGGCATAGACAGAGACACATACAGAGGCAGAAAGAGAGACCGCTTGCCAGAATGATCGATGTCTGTCCAATCAAAGATCAAATCGGCCATTGATGTGATCACGTGCCGATCGATCACGTGCTGTCGTCGTCATCGGTCACAGTGCACTTGTCTCTTCCCAGAATCCCCTTCGAAGTCAGCATCCGGTCGGCAAAGCCTGTTTTTTCTGATGGTGGTTTGTTCTGAAACAATGCTCGAAACAATGGCCCACCAATCAGAGTAGAGATTAAGGTCACACGGAGTGCAAACGATCAACAACCGTTCCATTTAGCGATAAGGTGGATGGCTGGCTATGATAATGGATAGGTGAAGGATGAATGGATGGATGGATGATGGATGGATGGATGGATGGATGGATGGATGGGATGGATGGATGGATGGATGGATGGATGGATGGATGGATGGATGGATGGATGGATGGATGGATGGATGGATGGATGGATAAAGGATGGATGGATAAAGGATGGATGAATGAAGGACAGATGGATGGATAGATGGATACATGGATGAAGAATGGATGGATGAATGAAGGATGGATAGATGAATAAAATATAGATAAATGGATGGATAGATGGATATATGGATGAATAGATGAAGAATGGATGGATGAATGAAGGATTAATGCATGGATGGATCTATCGCTCGATCATTGATCATGGTGCTTTATTTTAGGAATGAAGACCATTTTCTAGTGCACAGGTTCAGATCAATCTGCAGCTGAGCTTAATGTTCCCTCTTGGCAGGATCGAAACGAATGAGGGAAAATGGTTCTAGTGACACTAATTCTGCCCAGTGGCTTGCGGCTTTGAACTGTAGTGTTTCTGAGAGGAAATCATCGATATGTGTTGTGCGTTATGAAAACGTCGCCATGGAAGCCTTCATATTAGATTATTTAGATTGGATTGGATTAGAAGTGTGTCTACTGGATGCGCGTGGCTGGCACATATGTAGGCACTAATTCTTAAAAATCTCAAGGCCCAAGTGTGGCTGTCATCTCTAGAAATATTATGCGATTCTGTTTTCCGGCTGAACGTCACGTACGACGTCAGTGGACCAATCGAAAGGCAACAGGTGCGAGCAAAGAGAAACACGAGCAACAGATGGACGCTAACGTTCTGACTGCAAATAAGCAGAGAGTGCAATGCAAGTACTTGCAGAAAATGAATAAACAAATGTATAAATAAATAAATATAAACGCATATATTCGCATATATATATATATATATATATATACTAGTTCCAATACGTACATACAACATGTAGTATACATACGTGCATATATGCATTCATACATAATGTATACATATATAAATACAGTCATACACACATGCATGTGTTTATACATACATTGTCGACGACTTCCCAAGTGCCAATATGATCACTTGCTTGCATCCTATTTCAGACTTTGTCGGGTTTCTTAAAAATTTTAGTTTGAATTTAATTAGGCCTACTAAATGCTGCATATGTTCTCTCCAGAGCAGTCTGGGATAAAATATTAGGCCACGGAATTTTATTTTATCCACAATTATTTTGACTAGTTTATTCATCAATTTCTTTATATTTAACTTAAGATAGAATACAACATTTCAGTACTTTATACTGTGTATATCGTCAAAACAGTTTTGTCTTCATTTATCATATATAGAAGCCCTCAATTATAGCACCACTCATTCGTTGCATTAGTTTGCTTATAAGTTGTTCATTAAATATAACAGTTAGACGTAAACATGATCTCCATGCAACACTATCGTATGCGTATAACGAAAAAATCAGGTTTCCACCAGTGACAGATGGGATGTCATCAATCATCTTAAAAAATTACGTAGGCCACGATACTTTTATAGCTCATCCAGTTGTAAATATTTTCCGTTATTTCCATAAAATTATTTATGAGTTTGAATTTTAGAGGTTATCTTTCCACAGCATACCATACGCTCTGTGCTGCAATGTATGAGAATTCCTGCAGTCACGATTTTATTGTCTATGAACTTAGTTATGCTATTGTATACGTGACCTAATTAATCTAATTCCATCGAGTCTTCATATAACCAGATTATAAAATGGACTACTTTTCCTCCCAATACCCACCAACCGATTAGTTATAATTCAGTCCGTTATTTAGCATAAAGTAGAGGCGAGAGAAATTGGTCGGTTAGGCTGATGTTTTGAGACGTCAGTTTTTTGTTATAAACTGATGTCCACCTTAATCTAGCTTAGATAGGCGTATACTCTACCCCCTACCTGGATATTTCTGACTAGATTTTGAGAAACCCTTGCGGTTGATTCTGCTAGTGATCGGCTGAGCATGGGCTGAGTTTACTTAAGGATCCTCTTCCACCGCTGGACCTAGCGCAACTTTGACAGTGATGGGTTGCTTTCGGGTAGAGTGCCTTTGCAGGGGTGGGGTGCATGGGCTCCACTGGGGTTACCTCAGATGCATGTGTCTGTTTGGAGGATGGGAACTACTTACTGTGCGCAACTTCTTTATTGGTCATTCTATCTTGCGTGGCAAAGTTAGCTATATATTTCGCCTATTTATACCGAGGATATTCTTTATCACTGCTTGCATGATTTCCTTTGCAATTTGCACACTTGATATCCTGCTCATTTGCCTTGCAATCTTTGTATCATGGGGCTCTGAACATCTTGGTCTTAATAGAAGTTGCCTTGTGGCCAAACGTCTGCAGATATAATACCTCAACGAGCTGGCTGTATATTTACTTACCTTGAAAGGCTTCCAGCCAATATAGACCTGGGATATCGATACCATCCGAAAATATGCTTACACCAACATATCGTTTTTAATTACATACATACATACATACATACATACATGCATACATGCATACATACATACATACATACATACATACATTCATACATACAAACATACATTATACATACATACATACATACATACATACATACATACATACATACATACATACATACATACATACATACATACATACATACATACATACATACATACATACATACATACATACATACATACATACATACATACATACATACATACATACATACATACATACATACATACATACATGCATATATACATACACACAATGTTCCTTATTCATTATTATCGTCATCTTCATCATCGACATCATTGTAGTAGTAGTCATTTGTTAATAACAAATAGCAATCTATTCTAATGGTTGCAGGCCTACCTGTTGACTAAACCGTCAGTTTGTGTGACGACAAAGGCTGCGACAGTGATGAAGACGACGACGAAGACAACAACAACAACGACGACGACGACTACCAGCCGATATAGGAGATGTACTCGTAATGATTAAGTCACATTAGTCGTTGCGAAGGTTTGACATCTGCAACCGATCACCAAGAGGCGTTCTATAAGCCCCGTCGCCTGAAGCTTTAAATACTAGCTTTCAGCAAAAACGACGAATAGGCTTAAGCACTGACTAGCCATGCCCTCCTCAACCACCCAAACCCGCCCTATCATTCATTCATTCATTAATAAATTTTATAGCGCCCCTTCCAGAAGACTACTCAGAGGCGCTCCCGACTCCAGCACGGACAAAAAGATTTTATATAGTTCTCTATAAGTATTTATCAGTCGTGTATGGAAAATATCGGATAAGCCGCATATCCATCCATCTGTGTGCGATGACACTGGCTGTAAATGTCCGTTTTTTCAAGGTCATTTTAATTAATTTAATTTTTTAGATTAGTTTAACTCCAGCCATCGATGTAAAAGTGTTTGACTTCATTTTTGGCCGTGATACTAAAAACTACTAAATCAGAAAACAGGAAAGGCAGTTGTACGCTTCGTGAAATAAGGTTGTAGACTACTATGTTCGCATGATTTCGCAAATATTTTTATCGTTCACATAGAAAATGGTTTAAACATAAAGCCGAGAGTTCCACGTCTTTTGTGTATCTGCTATAGGGTGGCCACTGGCCATCTTTAACAGTTAATTATAGGAGCCTTCCGAACTCAAACAAACGTGGAATCAATTAATTATAAATAAACTTTGACATTGAAAGAAACTTGGAGCAGTTTATCGCAAACCGCCATGGGCGCCTATAAGACACAGACCTAAACGCCTGTATAATTGCCATCCAAAAGCATACATTTCTCTGCTGAACATTGTGTTTTGCTCAATGCGTGTGCAGTTGTTCCTTCTATTCAGCGTCGTCATATGACATCACGGGCCTTTGACGGAATTGGAAAATATATACAGTACCGTAAAAACAAAGAATTCATAGCGTCCGAAAGACACCATTCAAAGGTGTCAAAACAATATTTTACAGTGTCAATAAATGACACTCGTATCCATTGTTTAACGACATAAAATAATACAGCTAATAATCTCTGTGATACATGTATTGCGATACGATAGTATTTTATGCAATTTAAGCAATATTTTATATTATGCAGAAATGTCATGCACACACAAGAAAGTTCCTGATGGATTCCTGATGGAAATTATTAATATACATGAGATTCTGATTTTAAACAGCTTCGGTTATAGTTTACAATAATTATATGTAATTATTTTTACATGAGATTCTTATTCTATTTAATGAGTTTAAAGAAGTTTTGATGAGTCAGTTCAAAGAAACAGTATTATTGAAATATTATTGAAATCACGGGGGGGCCCGTGGCGCATTGGATAACATCTGGCAAAGTGACCGAGAGGTACCGAGTTCGAGCCCCCGTTGGGCGGATATGCTTTGTGTTTGCAGGCTGTCTGTTCTGTTAGTAGTTAAGATTTGTGTCTTGTGAATTGCATAATTGTACACTGTAACCGGTTGCGGTGTGTCAACCTGATTGTTGAATAAACGAAAATATATTATTATTATTATGACGCAAACAGGATATACAGAAGTCGTTGTCGTTGGTTTAAACATGACCTTCTATACGCATTATTGTATATAGAAATTCATGGTTTAAATGCTCTGTTCTGTACTGTATATATATATATATATATATATATATATATATATATATATATATATATATATATATATATATATATAGGACATAGATGCCTGTATAATAGCTCAGTCATGCGTTGTCACGGTAATGTGCAGTGACGTCACAATATAATGGTTTCCACGGTAGTGTGCAGTGACGTCACAATATTTATTTACTGTATAATTTACATACATATAAGACATAGACGCCACAGTTGTCGATGAGCAGACAGGCGCAACCATTACCTAACGCTACAACCTTAGGTGACAGAGGTAGCTCATTTGCCGTCGTATCCAGACATCTTTTAAAATGAGTATTCAGCCGCCGTAATGCCTGTCGCAGTGTCACTTGCTCAAGTAAACTTTCGTCTGCAGAAATGAAGAGTCGCATCCTGAAAGGACGAGGTAAGAAGCGTCTGATGATATCCTTTTCCCTTCAGCACTTACCATGTCTTACCTTACAATCCCTTACATCATTTGATCTGTCTTTCCTTTATGCTACATTACCTATATCCTGAATTGCCTCATTTTACCGTATCTTACCTTACCATATTTCGCGTTAATTCACCATATACCTGGACATGCATCACTGTGCCTATCTTAACTTACCTTGCCTTTTGGTTGGATAGATGGATGGATGGATGGATGGATGGATGGATGGATGGATGGATGGATGGATGGATGGATGGATGGATGGATGGATGGATGGATGGATGGATGGATGGATGGATGGATGGATGGACGGATGGATGGATGGACGAATGGATAAATGGATGTATCAATAGATGTATAAACGAATGGATGGAGGGATGGACGGAAGGATGGATGGATGGGTGGTCACATCCAATCCTCTCTAATCTAATCCAATGACTTCTATAGCGCCATTATCCTAATGGTCAAGCCATCAGTCGATGGTCGATTATCTATATGCCTGTCAGCTTGCCTGCCTGAACACCTCCCTTCCTGTCTGCCTGTCTGCCCGCATGTCTGTCTGTCTGTGTTATTTCCCGGTTGATGACTGTAGACTTAACTGAGCAGCTGAGAATCTGACGCCACTCGGTGGTTCTCAATTGGATCGTTTTGATAATAATAATATTATATTGCCCAATCACATAGATTATGATTTAAAGTTGATAGAGACCCATCTTATCAGTTTCTCTGCTCTATGTTAATCTGATCAGTGATCAGTGATGATAATCTGCATGGGTTAGTGGTGTCTTTGTACAGATTAACTAAGTGTTGTAATTGGTGGCAAAGGTGTAACAACTAATAAGGCAATTAGGAAATGTGAAAAGCAGTTTCGAAACCTGTTCAATGAAACCGAGATAGTCAAAGTTAAACGTAAAATGTGTTCAAATTAGTGTTTTACTTCTCTATAGTTTCCAGGTGTTACGCTGCTGTGTTGTAACAGTTTTCCAGTCATGTGCTCCGGGTCGTCGCTCTCTCCGCTCTACTGAGCGTGGCGTGCTCATGGTCCCTTTTGCCCGCACTGCTACTAAGCAGAATCGCGCCTTCTCAGTGGTTGGCCCTTCCCTCTGAAATGGACTCCCTTTGGCACTGCGATTGCATCCCAGAATCCACTCTGAACTTTTCTATTCTTGCCTCAAAACTGTCCTTTTCAGCCGTGCTGGGGTCGGGAGCGCTCCTGAGTAGTAACCTTGAAGGGGCGCTATATATCATAATCTTCGTAATGAATGAATGAATGTGATATTCATTCATTCATTCATTCAGAGCATTTATATAGCGCCCCTTCAAGAAACTACTCAGGAGCGCTCCCGACCCAGCCACGACTAAAGAAAAGACTTGAGGGACTTGTAGAACCCTGTCAGATGGCTTACAAGTAAAAAACGGAGCTTAAGTGGTAGGTCATTCCAAATGGAAGGGCCAACAACCGAGAAAGCACGGCGCTGCCTAATAGCCAAGCGAGTCCGTGGAACAAGGAACTCACCCCTCGTCGCAGAGCGAAGCACCCGACGCGCTGGAACATCAGACACTGGGCGGCAAAGATCACGCAAGTAAGATGGAGCGCAGCCAAGAACACAACGAGAAACAAGAGCAGCAATGCGATATGAGATACACTGAGACACAGGCAGCCAATGCAACACATCACGCATGTATGCAGAGACAGGAGAGTACTTAGGAAGCCGTCCAATAAGCCGAGCAGCCGAGCGTAGAACTCGATCTAGTCGCCCCAAAACACCAAGGGGAAGGCCAGCAAGTAGAGAGGAACAGTGGTCAATTCGACTAGTAACAAAGGCATGAACAAGGACCACAACTGCATCATGAGAGAGAGAGCGAGAGACCACTCGAAGCTGACGAAGCTGATAATAACAACTCCGTGCAATTGAGTTCACATGTTGAGATAAAGTAAGCTCGGAGTCAAGAGAAAGTCCCAGATCACGAACTGTGAGGGAAAAGGTTATGTGAGGAAAGAGCAGGGTAAGTTGAGGAAAGTCGATACCCTGAAGTTGTCTACGGCTACCCAGCCAAATGAGCTGTGTTTTAGAGGGATTTAAGAGTAGCCGATTGGAGGCCATCCAAGAAGAGAGGACATCCATAGTCAGACACATCTGACTCACAGTAGCCACCGCATCGGCTGAATGGGTGTGGATGTAGGCTTGCACATCATCGGCAAATAGTTGGTGTAGAAGCCCCTGAGACGTCAACAAGGAGCAGACATCAGCAGTATAAAGAAGATAAAGCAGCGGGCCCAGGACAGAACCCTGGGGCACACCCAAAGGGGCAGGGACCCAAAGAGACCTGGACGAACCAAGGACTACACAATTTGAGCGGTCAGTTAAAAAGATCTAAGCCATTCTAGAGGCTGGTCCACCAAGCCAAAGGAAGTAGAGAGGCGCTGCAAGAGAATGGAGTGGTCCACACAGTCAAAAGCAGAGCTTACATCAAAGAGAGCAAGGAGAGTAACCTGACCACAGTCAACTGCGCTATAGAAGTCTGACAAAAGCCGAAGCAGGAGAGTCTCCGTGGAGTGATTCCGACGGAAACCCGACTGCTGCGACGGAATCAATTCATTAACATCTAGATAAGTAATCAGCTGGTTAGCAACAATGCGTTCCAGTATTTTAGATAAAAAGTTACATTCGCAATGGGGCGATAGTTTGCTGGATCATTGATATGTTCATTGAGACGTTACAGTTAGAGTGTTTCTTATCGTACTTTAATTTTAGGCCTACTCACTCTTCAGCTTCAAATTTTCTGTCGACTACAACATTCTGCCGAAACTCCGTCAGGTGGTGGGTGATTTGTCATCTACGAACTCCAGTCCGATAAGCAGTACTACAACGTCGGGGAGTTTTCGTTCAGTTTTTCGGCTCAGGCCACGTAGAGGAAGGTAAGATATGATCGTGTAATCAGCAAGGAAATGACGTACCTGTCTGAGACTTCGATGGACACTGTTTTTGCTCTTCTGGTGTAGGGTTAGAATCCACGTCTTTGAGGGCTGTTCTTAATAGATATGTCTAATATTATATTAGTTACTTCCTCAACTATAATAAATTTACTGACCGTAAATTGTCAGTGGCAAGATCAGACGGCGAGAGAAAGCAGTGTGACCACCAGAACTCGTATGCCCGCGAACATTGTCTCAGTGGCGGACAGTCGGTTTCATTTAGCTTGTGATGACATTAGTAATAATGTTGTAATTGTAAATGTTACTGAACATTTATATAGCGCCGCTAACAGAACGAAACATGAGGGACGCTCTTTGCGCTAGCCTATGTGATGATAGATGTCATTAAGACCTACACTTTTACATCAGTTAAATAGCAGAACAATTGTATTGTATTTATAAATTTATAAAGCGCCTCTCACAGTGAACACCAGAGACGCTTCCAGTGCGAAAGACACCGAGCGTAGCACAGTAACACGAACAATGCACAGTAAAGTAGAAGGGTCACCAAGGGCAATCCGATGCGCACAAGTTGAATCAACCAACGGATTCTCATCAACAATACACTAGATTACAGTATGTGTCGCTTAATATAGCGCCTTTTGAGTCTGCTACCTTACATGACTATTTATAACTCGTCTAATTATATATAAACTTTATTTCGCCACAAACGGGCAGCTCACAACATAATAGAACACAGAATCTGATACAGAAAGTAGATAACTAACTAAAATGCAAAAATCGTGCACAAATATTTGCACGGAAGTCACCAATGCTACAGCATTGCGGTACATTATAACTGTCACAAAGCATCCTTATCTGTCGTTGCGCAAACAATGCATACAATTCGGTTAATATTTTGTTATTACTGTAAGTTAACTTTGATAAAAAAGAATATTGTCTCATGTCTATGTCAGCCTGGAGCGGCAAACATCCAGCATACAAGAAAATGTCCCTCAAGCAGTTACTATCATTCACTTTAAACAGCTTCCAAAATATTCTATTCCACGCATTTGACAGCCTTGCATACTCACTTTTGGTAAATGCAAAACACTCGCATGCATAGACAAGTAGTGGCTTACAATGTGCTTCAAATAGATGCAATAACACCATTTCATCCATGTGCCCTTTGGCTTTAGAAAGAATACCATTTACAGACATGTAAAATTTGCAAATAGCTTCACTCAGACTTGTTTTAAATTGTCTTCCGGCAATTAAAAAGACCCCTAAATATTTTGTTTTATCAACATATGACAGGCTTATGCCACACACTGTTAAACCAGCACACAACTGTCTATACGTACGACCTATCCTGAGCACCATTGACTTTGATACATTGAATTTCATGACTAAATAGTGTACTTCCAATTCACATATGCTAATCATTTTTTGAAGAGAGGTCAATGATGCAGACAATAACAATAAGTCATCCGCATACATCACACATCCAATGTACAAGCCATTAATAGAACATCCCATTTGACTCTCTCTTATATTAACAATAATATCGTCTACATATACAGCAAAAAGTATGGGGGATAGAACCCCTCCTTGTCTCACCCCGCAACTGATATAAAAAAACTCTCGAAAATATGCCATTCCAACGTCGCAGCTGCATAACACTTGCTGTACCAGTTTATCAAAACCATCAAAAATCGTTGGGGTATATTCCTCTTCATGAGTTTCAAATACAATCCATAATGATTCACTTTATCAAACGCCTTTGACATATCTAGTAGGCACACATTGACTGTGGAACCGTGCTTTGCATAGTATTCAACAACAGATTTTACTGATTTTACTAATTGTTTAAGTCCGTTTCAAGATAATTTGAAAGTGTTTGCTGAAGAGAATTAAATGCAACAGCATTCACATACAGCGGAAGAGTGTTCCAAGAGGAAGATCCGAGACATGAGATGACACAGTCGGCTCAAGTTGATGGACGGAAGCGCTGCACCTGCTTGGCATCACGAGCAGCTGAGCGCAACGATCGCTGACCTGCTTGACCTTACATGTATTTAGGCTATGTCAGGGCGTGCCGACAAAGCCATAATAGTGCACTAGTGCATCTATTAGGCCTATATGTAGCTTAACCCCTTTTATAATGACAAGCTGTAATAAATAGTCGCTAGGTGACGGTAACGTAAAGTGTCCATTTATATTGCATGAATTTTACCAAAAAATCAACGTCCTTGCGACAAAAGGAAACCAAACAAGGCTCCATCGCAGGGGAATCTTGTACTTTATTCTTTTCTGTAATGATACTGCAACCTCTCATAACGTGTAATAATATTAATCTTCGTGGGTTTCCTGTGTTTCTTTAGGAACCGGTGCGGCGAGTGAGGTGAAATGGGATGGGTGTGACGAGATTGAGGCGAGAAGGGATGGGTGTGACGAGACTGAGGCGAGATTGATGGGTGTGACGAGATTGAGGCGAGATTGATGGGTGTGACGAGACTGAGGCGAGATTGATGGCAGTGGTGATTGCTCTGTGGCTCTGTCTTGTTTCGTTGTTATGTATTAGGGGTTTATTTGTTGTAGTCCTGGCGGGCCTCTGGCGTGGCGTAAAAACCCGTAAGCTCATTATGGCAGGGTGGGCCCCTGGCGTGGTCTAATACCCCGCAAGCCCCTTTATTATTACTTTTGAATTTGTTTTTATTTTCTTAATTTTGTATTGTCTTGCCGATGAGCCGAGGGATGAGAATGAGGATGAGTGTGTGGGTTAGGTTAGAAGAAAGACGGGGCAGAGGGATGAGAATGAGGATGAGAGAGGGGCTAGGTTAGAAGAAAGACGGGGCATGCAGAGGGATGAGAATGAGGATGAGCGGGAATCGAGGCATGGCAACCACAGTAGAATCCGACAGAAAATCTACTTTATGAAGATAAAGATCACCCAAAGGTAAATCGGAAGTTTATTGTATGCAAGAGCTGATGAGATCAAATGCTAACTATTTTATTATTCTAGTCTAGTAGGTATACACTGATATGAACTTTGAGATGGACTCATACGAAATGCTGTGTCTCTCTGTCTCTGTGTGTGTCTGTCTGTCTGTCTATGTTTCCTTTGTTTCTGTCTCTGTCTGTCTGTCTCTGTCTGTCTGTCGGTCTGTCTCTGTCTGTCTGTCTCTCATTCTCTCTCTCTATCAAATTGCCTGTAATTAAAGTATTGACGTCTAGCACGCTAATCTAATATTATTCATTCATTCATTCTCTCTGTCACTGTCTCTCCCAGTCTCTGTCTTCTGTTGTGGCGCTTCGATCGCCCGGGGAGGACCTAGGTCCGGACGGGACTTCACAAGCCAGGCCAGGATCGAACTCCAGGGACCTATTCCTGTCACTGCAGCTAGGAAGGGAGGTAATCGGCGCCAAAGGCTCGTTTCCCAGGCGGGTCAAAAGGAAGGCAACTTCTAATTCATCTAGTTCTCGGTCGGGTTCCAGGACGGAGCCAAGGGGGTCCGCGACCCTCGATTGGAGGGTAACCATCGATTGATTTGATAGCTCTGGGTTTCGTGATGGGTCTCCCCTAAATGGTGAATCAATTAATCTGTTTGTTGCTTTCAGGTACTTCCTATCCAGACCTCTAGGGGCTTCGAACCCGGTGAACGAATCACGGTCGTCACCCTCCTCTTCCTCCTGTACCTTACTCCCTTCAGAAACTATCGCAGGGAATAGTTTATCAAATTTTGTTAGGAACGCTTTGGTCAATTTCGGATCGGAATGCATCAATTGAAGACATCGGTCTAAATCAGACTCCATTGTATTGTGCAACAGTTTGACAATTACTGCAATTGATTACAGAAATAAAATGAACTAAAAGAGTTTGAACTGAACTAATTGTGTTTTGTATTCTTTCTTACACTTCGAAAGAATCTGTTTAATTAATAAATCAAATCATACAATTATTGGATCTGAGCTTTGACCTCTTGACCTAGTTACATCACTTAGGCTAATCAAGCTATGCTCAATCTAATCAATCCACAACGTTACTCCCTCTAATTTTTACATTTAATTTCCAGGGGCGAGTAGCCAACCAAAGGGACGCTAATCTAACCTTAGTTCTCCAAATTACCAGGTTATCCTCACTTAATCCCTTCTTTTCTACCAAATTTCTATTCCCATCAAAATGGCCGCCGGACGCTCTTCAGCGTTACCATTAACTACGCTAATTAGGTCGGTCGTTATCTTCACTAATTTCCTCAAACTAACTATTTCTACTGCACCCGGGGGGTTCACGTTTAATTAACCCGGCCAGGACAAGATGACTATTTTAACGCTTTTTGTTGGCACAAATCGGGGATATATACTTATCCTGAGGCCACACAAATAAACTTTCATTTAACCGCCTTGCCCGACATTTTTAACAACAACTCGTCTGACGTCACTTCCTTCCGGTCCTCTATTAAACTTTTGTAGCGCTATTCAATTTCGCCACACTGTCACTCTGTATCTCTCTCTTTCTCTCGACATAATATACATGTAAGGCTGAGACACGTGTAGCCGTGGTCACTGGTCCATTTAGCAAGGCTATACTGGACGGTCTTTCGGTTTGCCGGCAGTCCATTAATTTTAGTACTGTTCAGTAGAGGAGCGGCAGAAACAGGAATGAAGAGAGGATTTCTCCAGAAGGCATATGCTTTGTCACACTAGGGCGCAGATTAGAGGTCTGCGGGTAGAGCATTTTTGCTACCCGACCCGTACCCGTAACACAGAACCGTTACCCGTACCCGTACCCGACCCGTAATCAAAATTACTACCCGACGCGACCCGTACCCGCGGGTATACCCGTACCCGTAAAGTACCCGTCACGTCATTAGCACGTCTTCTCACAGTCCCTGACCCTACCATGCCTATAGGCTTACAACTCTGCGTGTAGTAATAATAATAAATAGGCTGATGCTGATAATGATGATAGTAGTAGTAGTAGTTGTTGTTATAGTAGTAGTAGCAGCAGCAGCAGCAGCAGCAACAACAACAATAACAGCAACAACAGAAGCAGCAGCAGCAGCAGTTGTAATAGTAGTAATAATAATAGGCAGTCAATTTATGGAACCTGTACCATCCTCAATTGCATTGTACATTTTATCTCCGAGGTCCATATACTGTCACATAGAACACTAAGTAACTGTTAATAGCACGTTGCAGACCCTGTCAGGCCCATTATGCGATTACATTCTCTATTACATGTAACGGTGACATTGTAACCCCAAAACTTCACGTCGGTACGGGTAAAACCGGGTATACCCGTACCCGTGATGACCCTACCCGTACCCGACCCGACCCGTGAAAAGCGTACCCGACCCGTACCCGACCCGCGGGTACGGGTCGGGTACGGGTAAACCCGCGGGTACGGGTATACCCGCAGACCCCTAGCGCAGATGTTCTGCGCGTAATAGGTTATTTTGCAACAAATAGGAATGTGTCATTCGACTAACTTTTAAACTTTTTTGAAGTGTTCTGCAACGAAAAGAAGATGACGAAGATCAGACAAGTGCAATCATCCAATAGAGATGTAATGGCCAACTTCATTTTCTCAGCATCGGCATATATGGAAATTGCTTCAACCAAACAATGGAAACTTTAATCAACCACTACGGCCTAAAGATATATACAGTGCAAAGGAAAACAGACGATATTAGTAATTCTTGAACTAGAGGACTTTTGAGATGGCTTCGGAAACGATCATCCTGAATGGAATTTTCGAATCTTAACTTCGATTATAAAAACAATTCGACTACTTGGTGTAGGCGATCTACGAATCAACGTTCTTTGTCCAAAAATATCGACCATTATTTGAATTGCTGTGTTGTTCGTTGTAAAATTACAGTCTCTTTCCTGAATTTCACAGGTAGATATCAGCCGTTATATATCCAGCAGAAAGAGCGGTACATTCTTGGCTGCGCTCCATCCTACTTGTCTGATCTTTGTCGACCTGTCTCTGACCTCGCAGCTCGTCGAACTCTGCGTTCTTCAGCAAGGAGGAAGCTTTTGGTCCATCGAGCTCACCCTTCTATTAGACAGCGTCAAGCCATTTCAATTGTGGGTCCCTCCATCTGGAATGGCCTCCCAATAGACTTGCGATTGATGCTTCGGCTAAACTCGCCTGCTTTTTTTATAAGTCTCTCAAATCACACTCTTTTAGCCGTGGCTGGGCTGGGAGCGCCTCTGAGTAGGTCTCTTGAAGAGGCGCTTTATTAATTCTCGGAATGAATGAATGAATATTGTATCAATTTTTACCGTTATTGTCACGTTGCTAGTTCGATTTTGTGTGCGCTAAATCAAGCGTTGAGCGTCAAAATTATCAGCAGATTATTTCTTACAGACCTATAGACCTATAACATTTTAAAGACGACATTGATATTCATTCATTCTGAGAATTTATAGAGCTCGTTAGGTTATATATACTCAGAGGCAGTCTCTGCGCTAGCCTATTATGATAGGTGTCATTACGAACGAAAATATTACATCAGTTAGCCAAACAATACATAGTAAGCTAGAAGTGTCACAACTGGCGGGGCAACGAACAGGAGTGGAACCAACCAACGGATTCCCGTCGACAGCTGAAGATGGCATGGATGTTCAGACTTCAGAGTCTCTGAACCAAGTTGCGTCGATAGAGTAGAGTAAATACACTGTATGTCCCTGGTTTTGAATGTTTGCCACGTGCCATTCTAATAGTCGTGTTATTGCGTACAATGTACATGAATAATCGTGGGTCTATTAACTGCAAAATTAAATGTTAAAAGTAGGCTAACATGGTAGAGTACACTTTTTCTATAGCGACCGCATAATTGTGGTCTCGACTCTATTCAGTTGTGCAATGACGCATTTAAAAAAGAGTTGAGTAAATATCAGATGTCGATTGACGTCACATGCATGTAATTATTATGCTTGTGAAGGCCTAGAGTTGCTATTTCAGGTTCATTATCTGTGCGTATACTGGTATCATGACCTCCATTGTAGGCTACTCCATACACAAAAGAACTTAGGCTTGTCGTTGTGTGTGAGGTGAGTGAACAAGCGATACTGATTAAGCGGGCTGAGGGAGCGAATACTTAATAATTAATTAATTCATTTGCTTATTCATTTGTTCTGAACATTTAAAAGCACTCATTAAATCTATACTGAGATGCACGGCACTGAATACCCAAAATGGTCAGCTGCACCTCTAGGGGTGATGAGCGAAAGCCTATAACATAGCACTTGCTATGCCTAATGACGCAGGGATGGTCAATGGCCAGGCTTCAGCAACAATGCCTTTTGTTACTTGGGGTGGTCACTTGAAGAAGAAAGAGCCAGAAAGAAGAAACGTGGTATCGCAGGCTTTCGCAGCTGTCTTACATTAAGGCATAACGGAGTTCTTTTCGAATTTCAGTAACCCCGGCCGGTCTGAAAGAGGCAATTCTCTTGTCAGCTTGATCATTGCGACTTACATTGAACTCCTAAAGTTCAATCGGTTCTTCTTCTTTACAGAACAGGTTGGCGTTTGAAAAAATCATAAGAAAACTAGAAGCAGTCCCTCATTGAGGTAATACTGGAAAGGATTGTTGGTGTGAAGTGAATATTTTCTTGGGCATATGAGGCCCCTATAGACATATGAGGTCCCTAGGCATAAGAGGACCCTACGTGCATTTAGATTACAGAGTCGTCCATTGAGGACGTCCATAAAATATATCCCTCGCCCTTTCCTTTGCCTACATTTATCCGATTTTCATTATCTTCCCACCCATTCTACGAATGTCCGCACTCCAACGGAATATTAAGGTTTAGGGAAATCTGATGATTTTGCAACAGTGCTACGGAGGTTGGTGACTCTGATACTGTCGCTTCCAGCAACTAAACTCTTAATTGGACTACTTCTGACCTTTATGAAGCTGTATTTCGGACTGAACTATTAGCAATTAGCTCATAAATTATTTATAAATTTTCATATTCCACAGGTCTTTCACTCAAAACTGAAAACACTGCTCGTTCACAAAAATAATCCCAGCCTCTTGTATGTATACATGTATGCAAGTATGTATGTATGTATGTATGTATGTATGTATGTATGTATGTATGTATGTATGTATGTATGTATGTATGTATGTATGTATGTATGTATGTATGTATGTATGTATGTATATGTATGTATGTATGTATGTATGTATGTATGTATGTATGTATGTATGTATGTATGTATGTATGTATGTATGTATGTATGTATGTATGTATGTATGTATGTATGTATGCCTGCATTTGTATGTATGTATGCAGTATGCATGTATGTATGCATGCATGCATACGTATATATGTATGTATGTGTGTCACACATACATATATACATACATACATACATACATACATACATACATACATACATACATACATACATACATACATACATACATAAATACATACATACATAGTATTACATACATCTACAAACACATACGCAAGGCATGTATCCGGAAACTAATATAGCATCTTAGAAAATCTTCCATGTATTATACATGTGGGGACATATGGTAGATTTCGTGTCAATCGCCAGATGACCACGAAGTTGGATTGGTATTAGGATCATTCAATCGCTAGGTGGCTTAGTGTTACGATTATTCGATTGTGCGAGTGAACATCCACTTACTCACTGGAATCGTTTAACAAATGAATTCTCTTTTCTTCATTCTTTATTTTCTGCTTTTTCTTTTTCGTTTATTATTGTCTCTTTTCTATTCTAACGCATTCTTTCTTCCTTCCATCCTTCTTCATTCCATTTGCTCTCTATTTTGTAGCCGGAAAGTAATTATTTTCAGAGATACCATACAATCGTCCAACTCGGAACATAATATTATCTTCTTGTTGTTAAAGCCCCTTTAGACGTCGGGATGAAGCCGATTAGACGGTGTCAACGAAATCAATATTATGGAGGTCGGGAACGAAGACTTTGAGGGTTCGAATGTCTATGTGCAGGTCATAAAATCCGATGATAGATCGTCTCTTCTTGCGTTAGAAATTGATAGCACAGAGTCAAATTATGTCCATCTTTGAATTACAATGGAGTGGCTGGGTGGGTGAGTAAATGGGTGGGTGAGTGAGTGCCAGTAAGTCTACAAGTATGTCTGTGCGTGTGTGTTAGAGTGCGCTGGTGTATGCGTTCCCTGTTTATTAGGATGTGTGTGTGTGTGCATGGGCGTCCGCAGGATTTTTTTTGAGGGGGAAACATTTTTTATGGGGCAAAGTTTCAAATTGTTGGCACGGGGTACTAACAAGGGTGCCGAAAACAACCTATCGCGTCACTCTCATCGCTAGTTCCTGCGATTAGGGAGTCTGGCGCGGATCACAATAGCCGTCAGCGCTTTTGGAAGCATTTGACATGATCTGGAGCCTGTTGTTAGCGTTCTGGGATCCGTTTTCAGCTATATCTTGTAAACGTTTATTTCAAACACAAAATTGTTAAAAATTTTAATGTTCTTATATATTTTTAATTTTATAGGTTATCTTGACAAGTTTGGATAAAAATAAAACTGTGGAAAAAATCATAGCCATTCATTGTTAAAAACTAAGATGATAAGTAAATTTTTTAAATATGTGCAAAATCCAGGGGGACAAATACCCCCTTGCCCCTCCAGACGCTCACGTGCGTGTGCGTGTGTTTGTGTTTGTGTGTGTGTGTTTGTGTGTGTTTGTGTATGATAGAGATAGAGTGTTGTCGGATGTCGGTTATTCCTGAATGGAAGAAGCAAATGTGTTTGATTTCGCTCTAGTTGTCTATGTCCTTGTGTCTGTCGCGGTCATCTTCCTCTTTATGCGTCTGTCCGTCTGCGCGAGTCCCTTGAACGTCTCTCCATCTCAACAAGGCACATTTCCGCATCCTCTCAGGCCTTCCACTTTCCTAGGCGCTGAATCCAGACTCCGAATGGATGGACGGACGACGGGCAATTGCCTGTCTCAGCAGCCGCCCTGTCTATCCCCTCCTGCTCTGGCTTCCCGTTCCCGCCATCCTTCCTCCAAATTGTGTGTTCGGCTTCTGCGCTTCGGTCATTTGATATCGGTCAGCGGCTGGACCTTAGCGGCGTTAAAGGAGCAGCAGGTAAATTGCACCAAATGTGGTCAGATTTTAGCGACAACTCATCATCTGATCAGCCTATATATATAGCCTGACGTAATCTAAGTTAGCGTAGTGTAGTCTATTCCAGTCTTAGTCTAATGTGATCCTATCTGATCAAATCAAATCTAACATAATCTAATCTGACCTAGTCTAGCTTAATCCATAGTACGTCCTGGCCTAAACTTACCTATTTTAAATGGTTGAGTTTGTTCGACGAACACTTCGTTAACTAACCGTTCTACAGTTTAATCGGACTCGGACCTCCCTCTGACTACTCTTTTGGACAACCCTTCTGACTAGACGCAGCGCTCGTGAATAAGCTGGTGCCTTGCGATTCGAGTGGCGCTTTAGAAGTTTGGAGATTACAATTACGATCACAATTAATTAAACTTAGACGACTAAAAATGTTAAAGTGAAAAATTCTGAATACAACTATGGGAGATTTTGACAAGTCCATAGTCATGCAAGGTAGTCTGAAAGCAGATTGACGTCAAAACTGAAACTCGTCTCCCAAAATCATACATAGTTGCTGGTCCCAACATTTGAAACTCTGCGCCTAACTATGTTCGCCATTCTCTTACTAAGACTATCATTCACTCTAAACTGAAACTTACCTTTCCAGTCCTTATAACTTCATTATGTTTTTTTGTTGCCTAACTTAAAAGTTCAATGAACGCTGGTGATTTTGAGCGGCGCTATATAAAAGTTCGATTACATTTATATTTACACTACATTTACATTACATTTACATTACATTTACATTACATTTACAGTACATTTACACTACATTTACATTACATTTACATTACATTTACATTACATTTACATTACATTTACAATGTACACTCCTGAAAAGTTATTAAGAAGACATAATGAAATTTCGGTTGTATTCCACTGTAAAACAAAATCTGACCAAAACCTCAATAGAAACTTTAAAATTGAAACCTTAACATCGGAACTTCAATTAAAGTTGAAACCTTAAAACTTATTGCATCCGATTTGGTTTTTCCTCTGGGTCTCCAAAGGAGTCGACGCAGTCCTTAGACGTACCATCAATCATGTGCGCGCGGGAAACTATAAATACGCTCGACTGCTACGGTCGCTAGATGGCGCGACGACAAGGGGACGCCGACGCCAGCGCCAGCGGAGCAAGCGACACTATCCACAGACGACGACAGACCGCCTGGCGCTATATAAACTGCGACAACGCGCCACCCATCGGCAACTGTCGAGACGACGAGAAGAGGAGGATGAGGAAGATGACGACGACGACGAAGAGGATAAAGATAGGTGGTGTGACATCATATCATCGTCGGTTGCGGAGAATGACAATGTCGTTGCCATGTTGCGTTGAGGCTGTCGCCATCTTCTTGGGAACTTTCACTATCGGTCCATCGTCCACAGGTCAGTAGGTGCATGCTCACTGAAACTCATGCAAGAAGTAGAGCATCAGCGGTGCTAGTCTAGTAAAACGTAAGCCCTATGAGGGGCAGGGGGCTTTGGTCTCTCAAACGCTTGAAAAATATGAGAACATAGCTGCATTTGGTCTCTCATATCTAATCATATTGCTTTTTGGATGCTATCTTAATATTAGTTTTATATTAATGGTATATTATAATAATTATGGTGCTGTCTTAGAATTTCTATAGCGCCATTATGATGAAACATCAGGCATCAATCGAAGGCTGTCCAAACCAGCATCGCACGTAATTCGGTGCAATAGGCAGCCTGCAAAATTTATAATGTGCACTGTGTGCAGAAACACAGGAAATAGATTGCTGCGCAGGTGTATTAACGATCTTTAACATTTTAAATCGATGCGGTGCAGATGAAGTAATAAATTGTTCGTGAATCGATTGTAGAGCAATGTTCCAACAATAACAACATTATATTGCGTAATATTCCAACTCTATTACACTGACGCCAACATCAAAACCACCACGATCACCACCACCACCACCACGATCACCACCACCACCACAACCACCACCAACACCAGCACCAATACCAGCACCACCACCCACATCACCACACACCACGATCACCACGACCACACCACACACACAACCATCAACACCAACACCATCACCAGCACCACCATCCACATCACCACCAACACCTCACCACTACCACCAACACACCACCACCACCCACATCACCACCGCCATCACGAATATCTCCACAGGTTCTAACCCTGCATATATCCCATTTCATATAAATATTTACGACTACTATTTTATTCTGACTTCTCTCTGCCCCGTCTCTATCGTCGTCCTTTTCTTCCTCTTTATGCTTTTTTCGTCTCTTTCTCCCTGTATACTTCATTGTGTCTTTCTACTCTTTCTATGTATACTTGCATGGGCGTCCGCAGGGGGGCGCAACGCATGTGCGCCCCCTGGATTTTGCACATATTTGCAGAGAAATTTTGATTATTTTGGTTATTACAACACGATTTTCAACTTGATTATCGAAAAAACACTAAATTCTGTAGGTAATTATTTAAAATTAACACATGAAGCAAAAGATTAATTAGTAAGGACTGTAAGGTATACAGTGTACCGACCGTTAAAATACGGCACGCTCTACAAGTTCCCGCCTATCTTTGTTTATGCGTATTTTTGAAATTTTAGCGTATATAGTTCTCTCTTGGTAATATGAAAATTCACATTGTCAGACCCGAGACGGCGAAGTGCTTTCACTCAGTCGTGTCGACTAATTGGTATCGTATTCCCTTTACCAGCGGTTCTTCTATATCTGTTGTTTTTGGCCGATAGTTAAAGAGATAACAGGTCCGGCCCGGTGAACCGCGTAGTCAGGACGTTATATATATAAATATATATACAAATATATATTTAAACATATATAATTGACACTGGCTGGAGCGACAGTCTCTGACTAAGTAATCAGCTTCTTCCCTTAGATACCAGCTAACACACGTGCACGTTCTCCACAGACTTTTTAAACATACACCGCTGGCTTCGGAACCAGTCCCAAGCCTGGATTCATTACGAATCTATTGATCTTTGTTGTCGCACGTCGTTAAACCTATTTTATAGTCCCAGACAGTGCTTTTTTTCTAGAAAAAATGTTGCGGAACTCAACAAATTCCGTCATAGGGGTATATTTTATGCTAATATTTCTGTTTCATTATATCAGTATCGATAAACACTGAAAGCACTTACATTAAATTAAAGTATCTAAATAATTTTATATAATGTTTATTAAAAATTTTAATTAACTAAATAATTTTTTAATGGCTGAAAAAGGTACCGGAACGCCGTTCCGGACCGTTCCGGCTGAAAAAAAACACTGCATATGGTCCCAGGTTACACTTGAACCTCTTTGCGAGTCACTCGGGCAGTATTACAGGAACGTAGAAGACGAACACTTCTGAGTACTTGACTGTAGGTCGACTGCTTTGAGGGTAGCAAAACTTGGTAGGAACGGAACAGAAATTTCAGGCAACAAAGACAGATTTATAGATACATGTAGAGTGATAAATGAGTTTGGACAAGAACTTGATTCAGTTGTTATTTCAAGAATAAGGTAAGATTTCAGTCATATAAAATTTTATTAGTCTATCATATTAGTTTTTGAAAATGAATGTTCATGAAATCATGAATATTTTGCATGTTGGGATCCACGCCAGAGACCGAGGGAGCGAGTGTGAATTGTCTTTCTTCTTTTCTTGAAAGTTTCCGTCTCTTGAATTTCTTCTACCTCGTCTCTTCAGTAACCCTTACCCTCTCTCTTGATTACCTCTGTCTTTCACACCCTTCTAATTTTATATATCTTTATATGTATGCATGGTGGGTGGTTGATATGGAGCGATCGTCTACGACGAAGGGTCAACTGATGACCTAGGATGGTTAGGGTGATTTGGAGGTACCCTTCCCTAATTCCGCTCTGGGTCGTTGATGCGGCGACAGAGGTCCGAGGGTCTTTGGGTCGATGGCGCTATCGTCATCAAAGGGATTCTATGCGACTAATCAAGCATAGGACTCCATCTCGATGACGACCATCGTTAAGTCGATCCTTTCCCTCCCTCCCTTAGCCTCCATCCCATTCCTCTGCCATCCTTCTCTTCCATTTCTCCCTTCTCATCATTCCTTCGCTTTCGTCACTTCTATGGAATCTCGCGTCTTCCGGACCTTCCTGCAGAAACACACAGAGAGAGAGAGAGACAGAGAGACGCACACACAGACACACACAGCCAAAGACACGTCTAGGCATGTACAGACACCCTTAGATACACAAATACATCAGACAGGAGTACAGAAACACTTATACAAAGCGAGACACAGGTAGGCACAACAAGATAGACGAAGACACACATAGAAAGAGAAAGATAGATGGACACAGATCGAGACATACGTAGAGAGATACAGACACACACAGACAGACACACACACACACACACGCAGAGAGACAGAAAGAGAAGACGTGTAGCACTGATTGGGATCATTTTATGCGATGACTCGATGCGAAATAGAGGGATCCGTCGACCGTCGTAAGCCCCATTTGATTCCATCGCAGTTTCTCATTACGTCGAAATATAACTCGCCTCCAGTGCCAGCGGCGCACCCACCCAAGCCCCACTCCCACTCGCAGCATCACGAGCGTGCACCAATATACATACATGTATAAGTTACCGAGGCAGGAATAACATTAAATGAAGACCTGGCGAATATTCTTCGATTTGCTGACATTGGCTTCCTCATTAGAACAGGGACAGAACTGCAGAATGTTACGACATAGCTAGACAAACTCAGTGTAATATTCGACCTTTTGATTAACGCAACGAAAACTAACGCAACGAAAACTGACAACAATGGTGCTTGAAAAACCAAAGACATCATTGACTATCAACATCTAAGAAGACGCTATTGAACAGGTAGATAAGTTCATCAATCTCGCAGGTCTAACAACCGCAGAAGACAACAGCGAAAACACAAACAGAGGAGAATTGTACGCATCTCACAAGCATATTTTGAAAAAATTAACAGGGTATGAAAAAGCAGAGAAGTAACAAAGAAAACCAAAACAATGATATATTAGACGATGATACAACCCATACAGACCAGAAAGCTGGACAATGCATTAGCCAGAAGAGAAAAGATTTCACGGCAGAAATGACTTGGAAGAGAACAAATCTTCACAGCAGAAATGACTTGGAAGAGAACAAAATTCACAGCAGAAATGACTTGGAAGAGAAAAAGTTTCACGGCAGAAAACTTCAGGAAATTTCAAGACTACAGAAGCGTAGCGTAGAATCGATTACATTAGACAGTTGTCCAACAAAGTTTAGATATCTGAACAACTCTGTTAGACATATTCGTTCAAAGCGGGCTCCGATTATTTGGCCACTTGGAATGAATGCCAGTTCATCGAATCCCATACAACGCACTACAAGCAATACTCGAAGGAAAGAGAAACAAGGGAAGACCAACGTTGTGTTGGATAGACGATATGAACGAGGGCACAGCAAGACATGTACTAACATTGAGAGGAGCACTGGACTTGACAAATGACCGAGGAAGATGGAAATCATTTATTCTCAGCCATCGACGTGAAATGGCTGACGACAACGATGATTATAATGACGATGACGATGATAAGATTAGTGTGCATACGGGATATATGCATGGGGAGACACACAGAAATACACAGCGAATTACAGTCACTTAGAGACACACAGAAGCACACTTAAACAGATAACGACAGTGAGAGATGTGCATATGCAAAGAGAAAGAGAGAGAGAGCCATTCAACTCAGCCACAGAAGTATAGTTTTATGATATATTATATTCACATATGAATATATATATATATATATATATATATATATTATAATTTAGGGTGTTTTTAAGGTACATGTGATATCTTTAACTCAAATTTTTACTGGCCAGGTTGAATTATCATGCCAATTCATGTATAAACTCCATATACTATCCGAAATTATATCTTGTTAGCTGATCATTTAGGACTTGCTCAAGGCGACCGAAATTCGGTTCTCAATGTGTTATTCAATTCCCATAAGCCTACCCAAAAAAATCTGAGTCTGGATGACAGCGTGAAAGAAACGGTAGCTATGGTATTTCCAATTTGTGACAGAGCACAGATTCCAACGAAAGCTAACGACCATGTTTGGGATCAGCTACGACTCTTCGAAAGTAATGGCAAAACTTTAAAAAATATATTTCGAGGAAGTCTTAAACCGAAGAGGGAAAGCGCGATCATTTCAATTATTCTCTGCATGCAGAATCTCTCTGATATTGCGCATAAAGATGCCATGACTATAATCAAGGTAGAAGAGGATCAGCAGTTTTTGAAAGCACTACATGAGAAAGAACGAGGTCGTTCCATGGCGGGCATTTATGTGAAACTTGCAAAGCAGGAATAGAGAGTGCTGGCAAGATCAGCAGCAGTTGCAGCGCGTGAGGAGCGTTATCGTGCAAGCACACCTGTAGCGACGGACGTTTCTCCGTTGGAAACACCATCTGAAGAGGAGAGCTCATATGAAGAGCCAGAACCTTCGACATCAAATCGATGAAGGGGAACAATCTCTGTAGTTACTCTTGATGTTGTTGTAGCTTCTCTAAATTGCACTAAGACAAGCAACAGAAAGGCTTTGTAGTCGTCCTGTGGTATTCACTACTCAGTTGCTGCTACGCAAAGGTGATGATGTTGACTCTATTTGCTGTTACACGTTTCCTGCGTCTTTATCCTCCATTGACGATCTAGAAAATTCTTTAATTATAAACTATCTCTCTGTCCATATCTAAGTCTGTATGTATGCATCTATTCACATTAAGTGTACACGGACCTATGCCAAAGCCGCGGCTTTTCGGTTCAAAGCCGCGGCTTTTCGGTTCAAAGCCGCGGCTTTTCGGTTCAAAGCCGCGGCTTTTCGGTTCAAAGCCGCGGCTTTTCGGTTCAAAGCCGCGGCTTTTCGGTTCAAAGCCGCGGCTTTTCGGTTCAAAGCCGCGGCTTTTCGGTTCAAAGCCGCGGCTTTTCGGTTCAAAGCCGCGGCTTTTCGGTTCAAAGCCGCGGCTTTTCGGTTCAAAGCCGCGGCTTTTCGGTTCAAAGCCGCGGCTTTTCGGTTCAAAGCCGCGGCTTTGCGGTTCAAAGCCGCGACTTTGCGGTTCAAAGCCGCGACTTTGCGGTTCAAAGCCGCGGCTTTTCGGTTCAAAGCCGCGGCTTTTCGGTTCAAAGCCGCGGCTTTTCTGGTCAAAAGCCGCGGCTTTTCGGCTCAAAGCCGCGGCTTTTCTGGCTCAAAGCCGCGGCTTTTCGGCTTTCGAAGCCGCGGCTTTTTCACTTTTGAAGCCGCGGCTTTCCATTTTGAAGCCGCGGCTTTCCATTTTGAAGCCGCGGCTTTCTTTTTTTGAGGTGAGCCGTGAAACCAAGAGGGTAGAGGGAAAGCTAACAGATGGAGGCACCAATAAGCATGAAATTTTAACGACTTCGTTGTTTTAGCCTGGACATATTAGGCATATAGACATATATCTGCTCTCTTTTTTGCCGCCTTTGCTTCCCAACGGCGGTCGATGTGCTCATTTGATAGTCGAGTTCGTTAGGGGTCTTAGTGCGTACGTGCGCTTTAGTCTATCTATAGCCTATAGCTCTGTGTTCACTGCTATTGATCCAGCTATAGTCTGAACAGTTGCAACAGCGTTGTAACAGAAGTGTTGGAGCATTTTCGTGCCTATAGGTGGGATTGGCATATCCTACGTCTACGTCTGGTTTGACAGTGAAGCACGCTAACCAATAAACTATAATAGAGGTGAAGAAGCGCGTAGAGATATCAGAAATTAGAGATGGTCGCCGTCGTTTCCGACTCCCACGACGCTGGAAAAGCTTCTTCTATACTCGTCTTACTTAAGGTTGGAAGAAATGCGTAACGAGAGTACAAATGGGCGTGAAAGGAATTCATAAAATGTCTCAGATAGGCATCGCGCACATCCGGTGTATAGGATAGTTGTGCGAATTGCGGAAGATGAGAGGCAGGATAAGAAAGAGGATACGGAGAAGGAGGAGGTAGGGAAAGAAGATGAGCAAAAAAATGAAAATGACTAGGGGAAAGAGAGGGTAAATATAGGATTAAATGAAGTACAGGAAGAGGCACGGGGAAATGAGAAGAATGGGGGTTAGGAAATGGAGAAGGAGCAAAAGAATTGGGACTAGAAGCAGAAAAGAAGACGAAGAAGAAAAGATGGAGCAGGAGGAAAAAGTAATATAATATGAACCATTGCGTGATATGGTTGGTGTATATATGAGAAAACCAAAAGAAAGTGGCGATAAGATTTGCTTCCCAGAACAATTGAATAACGCAGACAATTAATAGGCTATAGGAACTACTATATAGTGTGCAACGATGCTGTTCGACAGTTAGGCTATAGAATTCTGTAATCTATACATAAGCATATCTAAATGTCAGATTACTGCCTCTACTAGATTGCAAACAGTTGGATATCTAACTCCACTATCACCAGGTAGCTGACCAGTGATACATAATTAATAAGTACATGTATACATACAAAAATAAGTATCTAGACAAGTATCATTTATTTCATTTTGTAGGGCCATGTATAAGCCTATTACGTCTTTATAGAGTTGCGCAAATATCTAACGGTATAGTCTATAGTGGGTAGCGTGCTGAACTGTTCACCGAGAGGTCGTGGGTTCAAATATTTGTCACGGCAGAAACCTGTTTCGAGATTTCGCCTCCACTTGCGCTCCTTAGCCACCTCGACAATAATGACTACACTGACCGTATACACTGCCAGTGCGAAGATCACACGGCGAAGGAGAGGACTAGCCATCCGCCCTGAATGAATGACGAGACGAAGAAAAATGAAGTCGCTAACGTGTAAATACCCATGGCTGTCTCTCGGTGCTAACTTAAGGGATTGATGTTCTGCTTGTCTTCATCTATATAATTATTATTACATTTATTATTTAAATATATACATTTGCAAACATAGGTGTATATGTGGGTGTATGTAAGATATTGCGTGAGTGTATGTGGAATAGCATGTTCAATGATTGTTCATTTCGTTTGCCACTTCATCTGTGGCTAAGGAACTTGCATGGGATGCAATCGTTAACGACGGATATTTCGTCGAAATATTATTATGTTCGTCAATATATTTGCATATCGCATGCACCTGGGTCTTGTAAGACTCCACATCTCTCTCTGTCTCTGTCTCTCTGTGTCTCTGTGTCTCTGTTGTCTCTGTTTCTGTCTCTCTGTCCATCTCTCTCTGTCTCTCTCTGTCTCTGTCTATGTCTCTCTGTGTCTCTGTTTCTCTGTTTCTCGTTCTCTATATCTCTCTCTTTTCTTTCTCTCTGTCTCTGTCTCTGTCTGTCTGTCTCTCTCTCTTTTCTCTCTGCCCCTGTCTCTCTGTCTCTCTGTCTCTCTCTTGTCTCTGTCTCTGTTTCTGTCTCTCTCTGTCTTGCTGTCGCTCTGTCTCTCTCTGTCTCTCTCTGTCTGTCTCCTCTGTCTGTCTCTCTCTTTCGTTCTCTCTCTCCTCCTCTATATCTCAGTCTGTCTCTTCATCTCTATTTCTGTCTGCTTCTTCTTCTCTGTCTCTGTCTTTGTCTCTGTTCGTCACTTTCTACCTCAATCTCTCGTTCTCTATATCAGCAGCGTTGAACATCTCAATGTTTATGTGTTTTCTGTTTCTATTTCCAGATCATTCTATCTCTACTACGGTATCTAATCCCTCTATATGCCAAAATATATCTTACTTTCTTTCGTTCTCTGCCTTTCTCTTTCTTTGCTTCTCTCCTTACTTGTGTGTATGTCTGTCTCTGTCTGTCTCTGTCTCTCTATGTTTCTCTCTCTGTCTGTTTCTGTCTGTCTGTCTCTCTATCTGTTTTTTTAAATAGTTTTTCGCTTTCTTCTTTTTCTATGTGCCATCTGTTTACCTCCATAGGCTCCATCATTCTTAATTGTTAGATCTCCACATCGTTTTCTTTCTCTCTACTTCTTTTTCTCTCTTTCTTTCTCTTTCGCGCGGTTTCTTTTTCTGTATTTCTGTATCTCTCCGTCCATCCATAAATATCTCTCTCAGTTTCTGTACGCCTCTTTCTTTGTTTCTCGGTCCTTCTGTATTTCTGCATATAAGTACAACATTCTGTAAAGGCCACCTGTATCTCTCCATATCGCCTTCTTGCCTCTCTGCGTTCTGCCAGTGTCAGTTTACGTCTCTCCCAATCTGTTTTAAATCAGTCATTTCTCTGATTAGTCTGTAAAATGATTACCTTTATTGTCGCAAACGATCCCGTTTCTAATTAGTTCTTCCCCAGCATGGACATCGCTTCATCGATGTCCGCCGCTTCTCGGTTGCAGCGAAAGGCTCATCACTAAGTCCTGCGGCCGGCGGCTCTGGCGCAATTTGGATAATCCTGGCCATAGGCAATGGCGTAAGCAATTTGGTTAATCCTGTGTAGGAGGCATTTTGAGCAGTCCTAAGGAGCAGGAGGAGAAGGAGGAGGAGGAGGAGAGAAGGAGGAGGAGAAGGAGGAGGAGAAGGAGGGGAGGAGCAAGAGCAGGACCGGAGGATGAGCAGGAGGAGGAGCAGGAGGAGTAGGAGCAGGAGCAGGAGGTGCAGGAAGAGTAGGAGGAGGAGGAAGAGGAGGAGGAGCTGGAGGAGGAGGTGAAGGAGAAGGAGGCGGAAGAAGAAGAAGAGGAGAAGGAGGAAGAAGAGGAGAAGAGGAAGAGAAGGAGGAGAAGGAGAAGGAGGAAGAGTACTGATGCGGTAAAATTGGACAATCCCATGGCCGAAAATATAGTGATGAGACAATTTGAACAATCCTAACGAAGAGTTCAACTGATGAGACATTGTGGACAATTATTGTGGACAATCGTATATATAAGGAGGCATTGTGCTAGTGAGAGATTGAAGATAATCAATTAGATGGAGTTCAATGAGACAATTTAGCCAATCCCTAAGAATGAATTTATTGTATTAATGAGAGGATTTGGTAATCCTAATGAAGCGTTGTGCTGATGAGACAATTTGAAGAATCCTCGGGAGGGGATGTACTATGTGAGAAATTGGACAATTCCTATAGGGAGGAGTTTTCTCATGATATAATTTCTGCATTCATCAGGGCGCAGTTGAGCTGATGGTACAATATGGACATTCCTAATGATGAGTTTTACTAATGAGACAATTCTGACAATCTTAAGGAGGAGTTGTACTTTACAATCTTGAAGAGGAACGTCACTGTTATGACAATTTGGACAATCTCAGCAAGAGACAAGAAGAAGGTGTACCGATAAGACATTAAGGATAATCCTGCGATGATCCGATAAGACGTCTCGGCAATCGTCATGCGATATTGTACGAAAATATGAGCAATCTAAGTATAGTATTTTCCCAGAGGCACCATTTTGGGGATTTTCAGTTGACGTTGCACGATATTCTAGGGTTAGCATCAAAGTTCGAGGGTACGTACCATACGTATTCTATTTTTTGAAAGGTACGTACGTTTTTTAACGTACCCTATTTTAGGGTACGTAAACAATACAGAAACACGTTAACCACGTCATTGCTCATTATAAGAATGAATGTTCAATCACAACTCATTATACAGCGTAGTAAATTGCTGCAATGCTATATTGTAGGCCTATATGTTTATCCAGCATACATTGCACTTAATGTTTATCCAGCATACATTGCACGCCGAGTAAACCATAAATAAAATTTTCGTGTATGATACGTACCATACGCGTATTCTATTTTTGAAAGGTACGTGCGTATTTTAACGTATTCTATTTTAGGGTACGCGTACCCTCGAGCTCTGGTTAGCATGCTGATCCGCCATCCCAAGGATCGGAGTTCAAAGACCGCAAGGCTGAATTTTTTTTAGATTCTGTTCAAACTGCCCGGTAGCGAACTCAACTAATAAAATGAGTTAACTGAACTTGCACTGTGGGAAGATGAGGCGTCGAGGAAGGGAACTGGCCACCCGCACCCTCTTATGCCGAGGTTATAAGAGAAAAATCGCTAAGACTTCATCTCCACGGCTTCCTTTCAGAATTAGTTCAAGAAGCTACTGTTCTGCCTTAGTGGACATTGTGGCTGGAAACAGTGAAGAAGGCGCTTAGTTAGGAACCTGGTGAATTTTTAACATCCCAATTGACTCTGAGCTGAGCCAGTGAGGCGGAGTTTAAAATTCCTCGAAAGTCAGACCTTGAAGAAGAAATTCCTAATTGCGAATGGAAAGCAACCTTATAGGAGAGAGAGAGACTAAGAAAGACCGAGATAGAGAGGCAGAATCAGGTGAGACAGAGAGAGAAAGCGTACATACATACACATACATGTATACATAAATAAAGTGACTGGTAGACCAATGCAGAAGAGAGTGTGAAATAAAGAGATACAAAGAGAGAGAACAAGAGACGGAGAGGAAGGCAAATAGACAGTGAAATGCAGAAAGGCAAGAAGAGATTGAGCGAGAGACACAGAGGCAGAAATAAAGGATCAGAGACATACATGTAGAAACAGACAGATAGTCAGACAGACAGAAAGCGACATACAGTGGCAGCAGAGCGTGTCTAATGGCAGCAGAGCGATCGTACCAATTGGTAAGTCAAGGCACGAGACATCTGGCGACAGGGTCTGGTTACTCGATGAGCCCCACCACTGCTCCTCTCCCTCTGCTCCTTCCTCTGCTCCTCCCTCTGCTCCTCCATGTGCTCCTCTGCTCCTCCATGTGCTCCTCCCTCTGCTCACTGATACGTCGCCGATAACATCGCCCTTAAACGACCGTTTGATTTAATAATATCGAAGACACGATAAACGTCCGCCTATATATCGTCAGCTCAATATGCGCAGCGCGTTTTTACGAAGGCTTCTCTTAAAAGGCGCTATGTAAATGTCCGTAAACAGCGTACACATACATACATACATACACATACATACATACATACATACATACATACATACAAACATACATACATACATACATACATACATACATACATACATACATACATACATACATACATACATACATACATACATACATACATGCATACATACATACATACATACATACATACATACATACATACATACATACGTACGTACATACATACATGCATACATGCATACATACATACATACATACTAATATAGTTAATATACACAGTGTTACACACAGGGAGTTTGTAAACAAGACCGTACTTCTTAACTCCGTCGGTTTTATTACCTTGTTCGGTTTAATTATATCTAGTTTATCGGGTTTTGTAATCCTTTTTCGCGCTAAGTTTATTGACTAACGCTAGCCAAGCCAAGCAAAAAGTTTTGCCAATTCAAGACTCATGTGGAGCATCGCCCGGATGTATTCACCAATCCGCATCTTGATAATTTCACAGTTAAATTGTGTTGATCTTCTCAAAATTCCAGCGGGTGACCCAAAACGTTCAAAGTCTAGAAGTCAGCGAGAGAAGCTGTGCGAGGAATGCCTAGCTGTCATGCATTGATCCCGTGCGTATATTATATTATGACTGCTGGATGCGTCTAGCGGCCACGCATCGAGCACTTGGTAGACGTGTTATGACGTAGGCTAGAGCACAGTTTATCACGTGGGAGCTCGTGACGAAAATTTGAGTTTACGTTGCGATGAGTCATAGACCTGTCTAAACATATCCTTCTGTAGTTCTGCTATCTTGGAGGGTAAGAGTCTTTAACAGACAGTCCCAAATTGCTAGATGAGAATGCAAAAACACAATAGGTAGCGGTAGTCTGCCGTGTGCTCGGTTGATGACTTGAATTACTGGTGACGTTCATAGATTCTATCATTCTAGCGTGTAAAGACGTGCATGTCCACGACCCAAGTATTGTCTGTGTGGCACGGTGGCCGACCGGTTAGAGGGGTTGACATGTAACGCGGCGAGTACTGGTTCGATCTTCGTCCGAGGTTACAGTGTAGGGACCGTGAGCAAGTCCTTCACGCACAATTGCTATGCAATTATAATTAGGCTATAATTGCTTCTGCGTGGGCCGAGACGTGTGCACTTCTGAGCTTTGGGCCATGCACATGTGGAAGAAGACAGTTGTATTGTATTGTATTGTATTGTATTGTATTGTATTGTTTTGATTGAACTGCTCGGGCTAGGTTCGCTGTGCATACAACCTTGTTAAAATTAATTAGGACAATCCACTGATCCTTTGTGTAGCTGCGGCGCAATGTAGACTCTAGCGAACATTGACGATATCTGCTCGTAAACGGGTTTCAGTGGCTAACTATTGGTTCTGCATCTCTCTGATGACATACTACTCACAAAGTACAATTTTTCTGTTGTTGCGCACAAAATGCATGCAATCACTTACCGTGTTGAAACAAAATTTGCACTATAGTTCAACTTGAACAAAAAAGAATTCTGTCTCACATCAGTGTCAACCTGAAGCAGTAAAGATCCAACATTCATGAAGATGTATCTTATATATATATATATATTTTCGTTTATTGAAAAAACAAGTTGTCATACTGCAACGAGGTACAGGCATTGAGAAATATGTATAAATATGTATCTGTCGTTTACTTTAAACAGCTTTTCTTATATTCAGTCAACTTTACATACTCACTTTAGGTGAATAAAATACACGCAGACAGTGGCCTACAAAGAGCTTCAAGTGAATGCCACAGACCCATTTCATTTATGTGTACTTCAGCTCTGAAAAGAATAACGTTAACAGATTTGCAAAATTTGCCAATGAAATTGGTTAATTTGCTTATATTTACTTATTTACTTGCGACATCAACTCACACTCAATGTACATAAATCTGACTCTGAAACGCGAGAGAAGTATCGAGGAAGAAACTATCCGGTGTTATTACACAGTCCGCTCAGCACGTTTGAACCCTCAATCTTTAGACAACGGATCCAGCGTGCTACCGAATAGACTCCCGTGGAAAACGCTTACCACGCGATAACAACTAGGCCTATACAAGGTCGTTTCCATGCCGTCTTTCGAGCTGTCTTTCTGTAAGAAGTCTTTTTCTGGAACCGTCTTCATCCCCGGAGTATCTCATCAAACGCCCTGGCCAAATATTATTTCAACGATTGCAAGAGTCCCTTATTAGCTCCCCTTTCTTCTCGAATTGAGTCCCTATTTGCTGTCTCGTTGGCGCACTTTAAGCCGGTGCCCGAGGGTCTTGCGAACGCTCCGCTTCGTCCACGGTCCATCTGTCCAGCCGATGATGATACTATTATCTGCGGCGCCGTTCCTCGAACTAATTTCCGCCCGTCATAAGCTCCCGTTACTGTTGCGCCGCAGCTCTCCACGTCTCTCTCTGTCTCTGTCTCTGTCTCTGTCTCTGTGTCTCTCTGTGTCTCTCTGTCTCTCTCTCTGTCTCTCTCTGTTTCTCTCTGTCACTCTGTCTCTGTCTCTGTCTGTCTCTCTCTGTCTCTCTGTCTCTCTCTGTCCTGAATATCTTCTTCGTACTATATACGCTTAATTTTATCTCTCTTTCTGCGCCTCTTTATGTCCGTCTGCTCGTCATTTGCCTGTCTCGCTGTTCCTCTTCAATCTTCATAAGGTTCTGGTCCGTACATATTCATTTCTACCATGTCTCTTTCTGTTTCCGTCTATCTCTCTGTATGCCTCTCTGTGTTCCTCTCGTTGCCCTCCTCTATAAATATTTAGATTGTACCTCTCCTTCATCCTCAGTGCACTCTCCGTTCACTCGCGTTTCTCAATAAATATTTTTTCTTTGTCTGTCCCTATCTCTCTCTCTCTCAATTTCTCTGCCCTCTATAAGTTTCCGACCCGTTCATCTCCTTAACCTTCAAAACTCTAGCCTTTCTCTGTCCTTCTCTGTCCTTCTGTTTTTTTTAGATACGTCACTCTCGCTCCTCCTCTCTGTCTGTCTCAGTCTGTCTCTTTCTGTCTCTGTCTGTCTCTCTCTCTGTCTGTCTGTCTGTCTCTGTCTCTCTCTCTGTGCCTCTCTCTCTCTCTCTCTGGCCCACGCGGTCTGCCCGCGAGCGACTCTATGCCACTCAACGCAGACGGACGGTCATTGCGTGTTGTTTACGATTATTAGTCGGCGCCAAATTGTCGATAGGCATTTGACGAAGCGTTGCCTTCACCAAAGGATTGATGGCGAAAATGACTGGTTCCCGTAAAACGGCGAAGAAACCGAGATGCATCGTGGAACGCCTTCCTTCCGCCACTGTATTATTTATCGTTCGCTTGACGGGCGGACGGACGGACGCTCGGCTACAAAGCGTCGAAGCCAATTTCACGCCCTGCTCGCCACCGATATTGGGGACGTCCATGCAATTTATAAACGAATTCGCTCATTGACGGAAGGAAGGAGTGAGAGGGAGTGATAGAGAGTGATAGAGAGACGGAGGTAAAAAAAGAAGTGAGAGAGACAGAGTGAGGCAGAGAAATGCAGAGGCAGCGAGACTGATAGAGAGATAGATAAAGGTAGAGAACGTGAGAGAGACAGAGAGATAAGAGAGAGAGACAGACAGACAGAGAGTCAGAGACACAGAGAGAGAGAGAGAGAGGCAGACAGACAGACAGAGACACAGAGAGCGAGAGACAGAGAGACCGAGAGACCATGAACATTGTCTCTCGCTCAGAGAGAAAAACCCATCCCATACTGAAATAAACTGTTTCCGTGAATGATTTCTGCACTACTTCTGAGGAAGGTCAGAAATAGCTGAGCCGCTTTTGTGTATAGAATGGAATCGGTTGAGGGAAAAAGGTCGAACGATTTCGCCTTTGTTTAAAATAAAGTTGCCAGAATCACCTTATTGGACTGCTACACGAAACGAGGCACATTGCCTTGTGCATACATGAGCATTTGCATATTACTCAGATGCAATTGTGCATTAGATTGAACCGATACTATATATACTGACTAAATCATAAGGTAATAAAGGTAGCACCTGTGATCGGGGACTTTAAGGATGCTATGCAAATGCATACTTCTTTATTACATTGCATTCCATTACTCTACATTGCATTATATCCTCTGCTGTGCAAGAGAAGATGTTTGTAGATCGAATGTGTTAAACTTATGCGCAAGGCAGAGGCCATGATTAAAACCGATTACACCAGATTAGGCTTCAATCCCCTTAACATCGATAGTCATCTGTTTCCCTTTCCAGTGATTTCTTTTCAGAATCGTGTTCTGTTCTCTGTCGCTCTCGCTCTATCTCCTACTCGTTCTCTTTCTCGTACTCTTTCTCACTCGTGTGCTGTCTCTGTCTCTGTCTCTGTCTCTGTCTCTGTCTCTGTCTCTCTGTCTCTGTCTCTGTCTCTGTCTCTGTCTCTGTCTCTGTCTCTGTCTCTGTCTCTGTCTCTGTCTCTGTCTCTGTCTCTGTCATCCCATCCCTGCATTCATCCATCTATATCTATCCAGCTATCCATCCATCTGTCTGTCTATCTATCTTTCTATCTTTATATCTTTGCATTCATCCATTTATCTACCATCTGTCTATCTGTCTGTCTATTTATCTACTTATCTATCTACCTACCTCTATCTCTCGGCTACTTCTTCACTTTCTCATATTCTCTGCCAATTTCTAGTCTATAATACCCCTCACTCAATGTCTCACCCTTTGTATTTTCACTCCCTCACATCTATAGTTCTCTCTCTCTCTCTCTCTCGCTCTGTATCTGTCTTTCGGTCTGTCAATCACCCTCTTCTCTCTATATTTTAGGCTTACTTCCTGTTTTTCCATGCTTCTATCTCTGACATTTCTTTAATTGTTGTCTCAGATTTGATTTAATCTAACCTACAGTAAATATAGCGTTGAAGTAATTTTAGCGGACGTTGCAATGCGATTAGTCAGCGGTTTTTGAGAAGTCCTCGCTTGCACGACAGAGGAATGTTATAAATACCGACGAATGCTTGACAGTGGGTTTCCCAAGGGGCGCTACGTTGTCGACGAGTCACATACATGTTCGGTCATGTCTACTGATGTGGCGGCAGAAATGTATATACATGTACGGCGGTCGCAAATGCATTGCTTTGAGATCACGAAGTTTGTTGTTAGCTTGAGTTACAAATGATTTGTGCTTGTGGAGAACTCTATGTCAAATGATGTATCAGTCGTTGTTTGCTGCTCAATGTATATAATTATATAATATATACTAGCGTTATGCATCGTCGAGGTATACAGCAGCGGCTGGGAATTCTACACGTAACGATTCAGCCGCCTATCTCTCTTTCCCTCTTTCCGTATCTCTCTCTCTCTCTCTCTCTCTCTCTCTCTCTCTCTCTCTCTGTCTCTGTCTCTGTCTCTCTCTCTCTCTCTCTCTCTGTCTCTGTCTCTGTCTCTGTCTCTGTCTCTGTCTCTCTCTCTCTCTGTCTCTCTCTCTCTCTGTCTCTCTCTCTGTCTCTGTCTCTGTCTCTGTCTCTGTCTCTGTCTCTGTCTCTGTCTCTGTCTCTGTCTCTGTCTCTGTCTCTGTCTCTCTCTCTCTCTCTCTCTCTCTCTCTCTCTCTCTCTCTTCGACCCTCTGTCTGTCTGTCTGTCCTCTGTCTCTCTCTTTTCGTTCATCTTTCTCTCCCCGTTCTCTTTCCATATCTCCTTCTATGCCTGCCTCTCACTGTATCTTATTCTTTCTGTCTATACGCTTCAGAAGAGTATCTAGATAGCGATGCTGTAAAATCATCACAATGACATGAAATGCGATCCGATTAATGTCGTGGAATTTGACCGCTGATCTTTCCAGAGACGAGAGAATACTGTCAATGGGAGACTGCCAACATCACCTGTGCTACTGACCAGGTGATCATAATGACGGCTGCCAAATACGGACGCATGCAGCCAGGTAGGTGCGTCAATAAGTCCTACGGTTCCGTCGGCTGTTCCACCAGCGTCCTGTCTTATATGGACTCAACGTGTTCCGGTCGCCACGAGTGCAGGTTCCTTGTTCCGGATGAGCGACTTCGCGAGGTGCGTCCGTGTCCACGTGATTTTGCCGCCTACCTTGAAGTCACCTACAAGTGCGTTCCAGGTACGTGCACTGCAGGCGTATAATTCCAGGTATGTGCATGTGTGATTCAGGTCAGATACGTTTCAGGCATGCATGTTGCACAAACATAAGGTGAATTCCTGGGAACTGCACTCGTGCAGGTCATCAGGTGCATCTCAGGTAACTGCAATGTATCCAAGGCACGTGGTGCATGCATTTTCCACTTCTAAACCAGAGACGTGTAAACGAATGTTGATTTTAGTATATTTATTTCTGTATCAAGTCTTTCGTTCCCATTCATTATTTAGTTATAATTGATTCTAATTTAAATTTTGATTACTTATCTTTTTTTAATTTCACTTCTTCTTTAGACTTTGCTCTACATCTTGAGAAATTTCTAGACAAGTAGACATACATCGGGTTGTTTAGGGCGTTCACTTATGTATACATATATGCGTGTGTATATAATATTATATATCCGTTCAGAGCCTCAAAGTCGCATGTGAATTATATTTAGCAGATCAACTAAGCGAAGTTTGTCCAAAACATCAATCACACTGTCGCACGCAAGTGTCCCCGGTTTTAAGCTGTTTGTGCTGGGGCAGAAAATGGTGGCCGCGCTACACTCTCAGCTTAGCTGTGTCTTAAATAATTCAGCTGGCCTAATCGAGTATCTATATCGAAACTGTGCAGAGTCTTGTACTGCGTGCGACGTGTTTTTGGCATCGACCGACAACACATGTAACTGTGTGCATGTACGTGTGAGTGTGTTTGCGTATGTGTGAGTTTGTGCATGCGTGGGTGGGTTTGTGTATATGTAAGGATGCGTGTGCGTGTAAAAGACACTTCCCTGACGTGCGAAGGTCACAAGTGAGGGATGCTATGGAGATCATGACATGACAAGCCCTGCATACAGATAAGAGGGTCTCCTGAGTCCGTTCGAAATGCGACTGGAGTTCGGCGAAAGACAGATCGTATCTCAGCAAATCACACGAGCTGTAGCAAGTAGGTCATCGGCAAATTGTGGTTGTATTCGGGTGTCTGGAGACTGCGACGTGCTGTGTATAGCAATTCTGTGTCTTCGTTTTTTCGTACAAGTTCTAAGCTTCGTGTTTCTTATCCTGTCATCGCCAACATCAACAACAAGAACAACGACGATATCTACACCATAAAATATGGTTGCTATCATCATCGTAAGCTTCAGCAACAGCATCATTCATCGTCATCAGCATTATCATTCCAATTCGTCGTCATTAGCAGCATCTTTATCACCACGCTACCACCTCGCCCTCATCTTCAAACTTCTGCTTCTCATTCTTATTTACATGCTCTCTAAGCCAGTTTACTAATGGGTCTCTCGCACTGAGAGTGCCTCTTATTGGTGTGCAATGCGAGAGGCGCTATATTAATTGATAGATACAATACAATACAATACAATGTTAACGTTTCTTGCATATTACATTATCACATGAACTGCTTGGCAAACATTTAATTTCGCTCTGAACAACCTAGTACCATATTTTGAGCACTGCACCATTCTAACTTAAATCAATGCGCCAACCTGTTTCGAAAGGAAGCCGTCTTCTGATAACTGACCTTTGAACTTTGCAGTGATCAGTGGTAGCGACCTACCGTGCTACGAATCGGAATACCTCGAGGTCGGCTCTGCTTCGGGTTACCTGGCCAGCGTCGTGACCGACCGCACAGGGCGAGGCTCCGTCGACTGTCCTTGGCTGATCCGGGCAGAGCCATGGCAGCGGATCAACCTCACCCTGTGGGACTTCGCGGCGTCTGGGTCCGTCTCCTACTCCATCCCCGGTTCAACTGGAGAGGCAGCGGTGATTCGGGATGTCAACCTGATTGGGACGCACTGTCACAAGTACGCCGTAATCCATGAAAAGCTCGTGATCAGGGAGACGATTGTTTGCGGTGACCTTCAGCGGGAAAAGGTCGTTTACGTGTCCACAACGAACGAAGTTTCTGTGGAAATTACGAGATACAATGTTCCGAAGAAGTCGTCCTATTTTCTCCTTCATTTCAACAGTAAGTGACCTCTGACACTATACAGATTGCAACTGACGCATTTATTATTTTATGCATTTATTGTATTTCACTGTATTGACCCACAACGTCCCGAAGAAATCCTCATACTTTCTCCTTCATTTCAACATTATGTGACTTCTGAACTTATCCAGATTTCAACTGATGCATTTTATTGTATTGCATTGTATTGAATAAATCCTCATACTTTCTCCTTCATTTCAACCGTAAGTTCATGGCTGAAATAATTATCATGATATTGTACGGCTTTTGCACTAATTTTCAATTCGAAACGACAGTCGTTTGATACTTTAAGCATTATGACAATGGTGCAATAGAAGTTACAGGATTATATTGGATTATAAGTTGTACTCTATTGTATTGTATTATTTTGAATGGTATGTGTATCATTATTGTATCGGTTTTTTTGCTTGTTGTGTCATCTTCAATCGCGTCGTACAGAGCATTCAGCGCTCGTGCCCCGCGCTTGGCTTTCGAGTGGCGCTTTAGAAGTTTGGAGCTTACGATTGCAATTACGACTGCACAATGTCGTTTGAGGCTTTGAGTTTGTTCAAACTACAAACACTAATAGGAAATTTCGACAGCATAGTTATCAATCTTTACGCCATTTTCCGCATATTGGTTACCTACCTTAAACACATCGTTTGAAGTTGAAGGCAGTTAAACACACGGTGTCTGCCAAAACGGGAATATTTCCTGTGGGATAGGAAATTGGGTGACCGGCCGGTGTCACGATATAAGTCTCCCGCCGAAACAGAGTCTCCCCTGGCTGAAACAGAGTCTCCCCGGAGACTCTGCATCGGTACACACCGGTCGATATGGAGATAACCTCTACGAGACTTGGCCAGGACCCACTTGGGCGAGTCCTAATCTAGGGCTGGCGATGTAAGACGGGTAATTGTAATTTTCAACGGAAACTATGATAAACTAATGATGTTCTGACGCTATGACTCTGTGAAGCTGTTTCTTAAATAAACCAGCGTTGCTAGAATGGTCGTCATCATCGCCAACACTGGAGATGATGTCATCATCAGCCACAACAATTGGCATCACCATCACCATCATCACCTCCATCAACTTCACTATGATCATCGCCATAGGCAGCAGCAACCAACATCATCAACCAATATAATCTCATCACAATCGGCAAAACAAGCAATAATTATTACAAATCTGGTTCCGCATCCTCATCTCCAACCAACGTCATCTTCTGATGCTACAATATTAACGCAGAGATTCTCTAGATAAAATATAGTAGTGTTCATGGTGAAAATGGAATTTGCGTTACAATGGCATAAAGACATGTACTGAGAAGATGCTATCGGCATTTTATGGAAAGCCCTGCTTCACTTAAAGTACTTCATCTACAAACATTGCTATTATTCTTGCTGTTGTTATAAATGCAATTGTTAGTGTTATGGGACATTTTTGGATCGCCTTTTTAGATATCGTGATTTTGTACTGTTCTCCATCTATGGGAGTTATTGGCCTAAAGGGAAAACAATCAATTCTGCAACTGCATTCCAGTAAAATTACTCTGTGTTGCGCATATATATATATACATAATATATAGATATGTATATACAGTATTAAATATATTTAGTGTCATTTATAAATATTTTAGATCAACCCATAGTTGATTTTATACCGACGCGTGTCTCCATAAACAGCATAACATAGACCTATATTGAACCCATGTCATACTCATACATGAGTTGTGAGAATGTGCAGTATATGGTCAACTATGATGCTATATATAAAGCATGTAGGACCTAATAATAATATGTTCTGCATTATATAGGCTAAATATTCATATCGTATGCATACTTCATACACAAATATTATATAGTTTCTCCCAATGGATTTCTGTAGTCTATTTCATATGTGTACACAACTTGTACATATGAATTGTCAGATACATAATTTTAAGTAATTTGTTGTCAGTCAAATATATTGGGACCTAAATACGTTTCCTGAATATAATTATGTAAAGTTATGTAATTTTGCCTCATGGAAAGAAGGCAGGCTTTAGACCATCTCCTCCTTCAGCTCCAGTCCAATGTCTTTCCATATCCTCCTCCTGTTCCAGTCCAGTGGCTCTTCATCTCCTCCTCCAGGTCCAGTCCAATGCCTTTGCATCTCTTCCTCCAGCTCCAGTCTAATGCCTTTTGATCTCTTCCTCCAGCTCCAGTCTAATGCCTTTCCATCTCTTCCTCCAGCTCCAGTCTAATGCCTTTGCATCTCTTCCTCCAGCTCCAATCCAATGCCTTTCCATCTCTTCCTCCAGCTCCAGTCCAATGCCTTTCAATCTCCTCCTCCAGCCCATGTCCATCTCCTCCTTCAGCTCCAGTCCAATGCCTTTCCATCTCTCTCTTCCAGCTCCAGTCCAATGCCTTTCCATCTCTTCCCCAGCTCCAGTCCAATGCCTGTCCATCTCTTCCTCCAGCCTCCAGTCCAATGCCTGTCCATCTCCTCCTTCAGCTCCAGTCCAATGCCTTTTCCATCTCTTCTTCCAGCTCCAGTCCAATGCCTGTCCATCTCCTCCTTCAGCTCCAGTCCAATGCCTTTCCATCTCTTCTTCCAGCTCCAGTCCAATGCCTTTCCATCTCTCCTCCAGCTCCAGTCCAATGCCTGTCCATCTCTTCCTCCAGCTCCAATCCAATGCCTTTCCATCTCTTCTTCCAGCTCCAGTCCAATGCCTTTCCATCTCCTCCAGCTCCAGTCCAATGCCTGTCCATCTCCTCCTCCAGCTCCAGTCCAATGCCTTTCCATCTCTTCCTCCAGCTCCAGTCCAATGCCTGTCCATCTCCTCCTTCAGCTCCAGTCCAATGCCTTTCCATCTCCTCCTTCAGCTCCAGTCCAATGCCTTTCCATCTCTTCCTCCAGCTCCAGTCCAATGCCTCCAGCTTCCATCATCTCCTCCAGCTCCAGTCCAATGCCTTTCCATCTCCTCCAGCTCCAGTCCAATGCCTTTCCATCTCCTCCTCCAGCTCCAGTCCAATGCCTTTCCAGTCCATCTCCTCCTCCAGCTCCAGTCCAATGCCTTTCCATCTCCTCCTCCAGCTCCAGTCCAATGCCTTTCCATCTCTTCCTCCAGCTCCAGTCCAATGCCTTTCCATCTCTTCCTCCAGCTCCAGTCCAATGCCTTTCCATCTCTCCTCCAGCTCCAGTCCAATGCCTTTCCATCTCTTCCTCCAGCTCCAGTCCAATGCCTGTCCATCTCCTCCTTCCAATGCCTTTCCATCTCCTCCAGCTCCAGTCCAATGCCTTTCCATCTCTTCCTCCAGCTCCAGTCCAATGCCTTTCCATCTCTTCCTCCAGCTCCAGTCCAATGCCTTTCCATCTCTTCCTCCAGCTCCAGTCCAATGCCTTTCCATCTCTTCCTCCAGCTCCAGTCCAATGCCTTTCCATCTCTCCTCCAGCTCCAGTCCAATGCCTTTCCATCTCCTCCTCCAGCTCCAGTCCAATGCCTTTCCATCTCCTCCAGCTCCAGTCCAATGCCTTTCCATCTCTCCTCCAGCTCCAGTCCAATGCCTTTCCATCTCTTCCTCCAGCTCCAGTCCAATGCCTTTCCATCTCCTCCTCCAGCTCCAGTCCAATGCCTTTCCATCTCTCCTCCTCCAGCTCCAGTCCAATGCCTGTCCATCTCCTCCTCCAGCTCCAGTCCAATGCCTTTCCATCTCTCCCTCCAGTCCATGCTCCAGTCCAATGCCTTTCCATCTCCTCCTCCAGCTCCAGTCCAATGCCTTTCCATCTCTTCCTCCAGCTCCAGTCCAATGCCTTTCCATCTCCTCCTCCAGCTCCTCCATGCTCCAGCTCCAGTCCAATGCCTTTCCATCTCTTCCTCCAGCTCCAGTCCAATGCCTTTCCATCTCTTCCTCCAGCTCCAGTCCAATGCCTTTCCATCTCCTCCTCCAGCTCCAGTCCAATGCCTTTCCATCTCCTCCTTCAGCTCCTCCAGCCTTTCCATCTCCCAATCTCCTCCTTCAGCTCCAGTCCAATGCCTTTCCATCTCTTCCTCCAGCTCCAGTCCAATGCCTTTCCATCTCTTCCTCCAGCTCCAGTCCAATACCTTTCCACCTCCTCCTTCAGCTCCAGTCCAATGCCTTTCCATCTCTTCCTCCAGCTCCAGTCCAGTACCTTTCCACCTCCTCCTTCAGCTCCAGTCCAATGCCTTTCCATCTCTTCCTCCAGCTCCAGTCCAGTACCTTTCCACCTCCTCATCCAGTGCCTCCTCTTTGACCAATTACAGTCATCTTTGCTTCCGAAAATTGTCTCTATGAAATTGATAGCAATGTCGTCCGAGCCATAAATTATGCGTCCACGCTATAGAGGCCAAATGAATGTAGCAAATTCAACGGATGCGCGTGAAATTGCCTGTTATGAAATTAGGAATTGATGGCACTGAATAAACAATCGCCAGCCTTATTCTGCGCACGCTGAGTGCTCGATTAAATTCCTGGTAATTTTAGGCATCTTTGTAGAACAGCGCTTTGCTGCAAGGGCGTAAGGCATCTGTGTGACATATGTAATTGGGCTAAAAGTTATGTACAATTGTACACGTATAGGGTAAGGTAGGCCCTAAATCGACGTCAACAACACCCATAAGGTATCGTTAACCATTGCTTACTACTACAGCAGACGTCAAGTAATTCAAAGCTATGTAGAGCAGTAATTTTAATTCAATCAATCAATCAATCAATCAATCATAGAATTTCTATAGCGCTTCTTCAATGGGCTCTACTTAGAAGCGCTCCCGAGCCAGGCCTGATCATAGAGGAAAGTCTTTAATAAGGCGTAAAAGGAAGTCGAGTGAAAACGAGGAGGTAGGCGAAGGAAAGATGGCAAGTCATTCCATGCTGTTGGACCAACGACAGAGAATGCTCGGCGCTGCATAGTAGCAGTGCGGGCAAATGGAACCAAAAAGTCACCCCGAGAAGAGGAACGGAGGGCTGAGCGACCCGTAAGAGAGGAATTAGTAGATTCTGTCTTGCCGATGCCTAATCCATAAGGCACCAACCGATGTCGCTCCTAAATTCTTCGAACGACCGGCGTAGATGCCAAGGTGGTGGTCATGCGGTGAAACTTCCAACTTCCGACGGCAAGTCAAACTGTCTCGGACTGTTGCAGCCCTCGTTGATGCGGAAATGTCCTGTACAGATTTAGACTTGCCTGTTTCAGTGAATGGCAACGTCTTTTGGCTTTGTTCCACCTGCCACGTTCTATTGTTGACTGTCAATGTTCTCCCGGCTTCGTTCCATCTGCCACGACTGACAATTAGTTACATGTATATATATTATATATATGTATATATATGCATGTATCTAGTTATTTCTATAGCACCTTTTAATAACGTTGATCTTTTCGTATCATTTCAGCGATTGGCTGTCAGACGATAGGCCCGCCGTCTCACGGCTGGCTCGAGAGATCCGGAAATGACGTCATGATTGTAGGATGCAACGTAACAAAGGAGAGATGGTACTTGCGATGTGATGGCAGAAGGTGGATTGGCGACATCAGAAACTGTTCTTCGTCATTTGGTATGTGTACTGGCCTCCTGGAAAGTTACTTAAATCATTCATTCGGAAACTGATATAGCGCCTCTTCTGTCTGAGCGAAGAGCGGGCCCGAGGGACGAAGAGCTCCGCTTAGCCGAAGAACGTAGAGCTCGACGGGAGGCTAATTCGGACACCGGGCGATAGAGGTCAGATAAGTAGGACGGAGCACTACCACTGAAGCACCACCAGACAAAAGTGCTGCTACGCTATAAGTAACAGCACCCAAACTGTCTGTACCTCTGTGTAGAAGGACGTCAGATCACATTCCGCAAAATAATTAATTGGAAGATCTCCATTTTCCCAAGAATCCTATATCGACAATCAGTAAAATCTGGCCCACAATCTTTAAGCCAAAATTGACGCTCTAAAGACATTTTCAGTTCAGTTGTAGTCCCTTTTCTGTTCCCTGTTGCGATGTGTCAACTGGTTTTCATATTAAACGAATACATAATAATAATTTTATATCCAATCTCATAAAATAGTAAATAATAAATAATCTGACAACTTCTACAAGACCACTGTAAAATGCCCAGGAGAGTAAGTCGTAAATCACTGCTATATGCAAACTTCGGTTGCAAGCCATATTCCCATCTCAGTGTCCGGTTCAGAGACAAGAAGGAAAATGGAGAAAAGACGAAAACAACCTACAGAGGAAATGAGTCCATGAATAGATGATTTGCAGTCGAGGTCTGAAGGTCAACACAGACTTTTATTTTACCCGGAAGCTTGTTCTGCGGTCTAGGGTCAGCGACAGAAAGGGCACGACCGCTAAGAACTGCCCTTGTCGACCGAATAACTGTCAGATTAAGACGGTCAGAGGAAAGTCTTCTTATTCTAGTAAAATCAACTATATAGTCTATATATAGCGATTCTACAAGATTATAAGAAACTGTTGATGATAACGACAAAAAATGAATATATCAATGATTATTAATATATGTGTAGCCAAAATTAGTCTAAATTAGCCCAGTGATTTTTTCAGCCGGAGCGTTCCGGGACCTTTTTTCGACTAATAAAAATAATTTAGTTTATGAAATATTTAAAAAAATTATTTAAAATTATTTAGATACTTTCATTTAATTTCAGTACTTCCAGTGTTTATTGATATTGATATATAAATGCAATAGAAATATTAGCATACAATATGCCGCTATAATTGTTCCGAATTTGTTGAGCTCCGGAACGTTTTCTTCTAGAAAAAAAAGCACTGAATTAGCCTCTATGGCGCCAAACATCTGCGAGCTGGTTCTGAAAAATTTAGCTTCGGAAAATCTTCTGTTGGTGTTAGCTAGGGACCACGTAAACGCTTATCACAAAGTTACAAACTGTCCCCATTCTAAAAACTTTATCCCTTTCTTACCAATCTGTTTGTTTTCAGATTACAATTATTTGTCGTTATTCACCATCAGATATATAGGCCTACATGTACGCACCCATAAAACGCCAAAGGTTGTGTAGAAGATATTGTTTCTTCGTATCTTAGATGCAGAAGAAGGCGTCGTTGGAGATTGGTCCTCGCCTTTCGGTAAGTATACCGCGATGATTCTCTGTCAGTAGTCTTTATGTTCCACTTATAATAATAGGCTTTTCAAGGTGTGTTATATTACATGCCTTTTTTTTATCCCACTCGTCAAATGGTCCTCATTCGAAGGTCCTCTGTCTGTGGTCTCCATCCATGTGTGGTCTCCATCCATCTGTATGGTCTCCATCCATCTGTATGGTCTCCATCCATCTTTGTGGTCTTCATCCTGATGAGTTCATAATTATCATGTGTCCAGGCAAACAAGATTTACCAGATTTACGCAGCGTTTGCAATTAGAGACTAATACCATACAAGAGCGGACTCTGATTTGCAAACTGCTGTTGCGTCAACTGCTGCTGATGATGATTAAAATAAGAAAGATGATTTACTGGTATGGTTCTTGTGACAACGTTTCACTAGAAAACTTAACTTATGATGATTAGAACAACTCTACTTGACCTTTAGTTCGACAATTAATGAAACCAATCAGCGACCGGATGTTCCAATTTGGCAGCTGAGAAATGTCCAAATCATGTCTGAACAGTTGTCTATCCTTCACTGTAATTAATTCTTACATTATTTCTTTTCTTGACCTAACTTAAACAGCATAACATGACGCAATACAACATAACATTACATAACATAGCACAGCAGAACAAGCAGAACGTAAAATAGCAGGACATAACATAACATAGCAAGGGTGCAGGGTGTGTTAGAATCACTGCAAGTTAACCGTCTAAACATAGCCCAATCTTCCTACCTAGTTTGTTCTTTAAAGCTGTGATAGTGTCCCCTGTGACATACTATCATCGAAACCATTCCAAGAGTCTACAACTCTTGCGTTGACGAACTTCCGCTATATTGTTACTTTGGGTTTCTAAACAATTTGCATCCGCATCTGCAAGATAATTTCTTACATTTCTTACTTATTTTCTTGCATCTCTGTGTGTTCTCTACCATCTTCTTCCGTCATCGTCTATCTCTCTTTACACTCTCTATCTTTCGTTTCATCACTTCTGTCTCACTGTCATCGCTCTACCCTCCTCACCTCTGCCTTTTCCGTTAGTTCTTCATCCTTCTCATCTCTTTTGTCATCCTTTTTATCCACTCTCCTTTATCCTCACGCTTCCAGCCATTCTATTTTCCTGTACCTTATATTCGCCGGATTCCGAGATTCCATAACTCCACCCTTTCTTCGAGTGATAGATGGGTTGATCGCTAGGTGGCAGCAGATTCGCCGGCTAGCTGACAACGATTATAACGACAACGATGATGATGATGATGATGAAAAGGATGATGATGTTGACAGTTCCATCTTATTTGCATTTAAGGATTCTCATTCGAAGCACTTTTCACAATTTCAACCGATGTTTTTAGGAGATATATTGTCTGATTGATCGATTGCCTGAGTGATTGACATGGCCCAGTGATCGATCGCTTATTAAAAATTTCTATCAGCTCCGTCATCACTGTCAGTCAATCGATAAAACATGACATTTAATCGTCCTCAGAAAAGCTTTTGGTGTATTTCCACAGCCTTATTCCACCTTCGAATTGATAAGAAATTTTGTGTGTAGGATCGGTGGAAGCAGCTGCGTCATCTTCTCCGTCTAAAATGACGTCAAAAATTAATTAACGCACAACTAATTAAGATATTTGTTTTGAAATTAAACAGCAAATCTTAAGAAATTTCTTGTCTGTTTCTTTTTGTATCTCTTTCTCTTTGTATTCAACCCACCCTTTGCATGTCTGCTTGACTCGCCTCTATATATATTTCTGTCTATCTGGTTATTCCTCAGTTTCTCTTGTCCCTAGGTAAGTCGAATTCACATCAAGTAAAGTAAGACAAGGTAAGATAAGGTAAGACAAGGTAAGACAATATAATATAAGTTAAGGTCAAATAAGTTCATGTGAGGTCAGGTTAGGTCAGGTCTAGTGTGAACAGGATAATATAAGGTAAGGTCAAGTTCTGCATAACCAGGTCAGGTCAAATGAGAAATGGTAAAATCTAGTAAGGTCAGATAAGTTTATATAACACAAGGCAGGGCAAGGTCATATAATTTATAAGGGTTAGGACAGGTCAGTTCAGGTCACAACAGAACCGTTAAGGTCAGGTAATGATAGTTAATTCGCCAACTGTTTCTACAGCATGATGTTGTTTATTTTAGGGATCCTGTTGGTCTCGGCCTGTGGCGTTGGTCTCGGTCTTGTCATCGGGTCTTTTCTGTTGTCCGTCCTACTCTTCATCATAAGAAGGTGTCAGAGTTCAATGCTGTCACTAGTATCTCTTTGATTCGACGTGTATTCATGCATGAATGTTTGTATGTATATGTGTATGTATGCATGCATTGCATACAGCATGTATGTATGTATGCATGTGTGTATGTATGCATGTATGTAAGGTTGCATGTATGTATGTATGTATGCATATGCGCATGTATGCATGCATTACACACAGCATGTATGATTGTATGTACATGTATGTATGTATGTATGTATGTATGATTTGAGTTCCTGAATAACAACAGGTTCATCCGTAAGCAAAGCAATGAAAGAGGATTCGTGATAGTCGGGAAACTCTGGGTTTCCATGAAGAGGTGCTATCTAAACGTGGATTTGCAATAAAATTAGTGTATTTAATGGGAAGGTACTGAATGGAAAGGGACTTAACGGAAAGGGATGGACAGACCAAGTTTGAAAGTACACAATGTAATACAATACAATACGATATCATCCTACACGATACGATACCATACAATGCCAAGCAATCAATGCAAATGACATATAACAGAAAGCAATGAAATTGCAAAACTAGTCTGTTCATTCCATTGATATGGGTTAATAAGAATTGGACTTATACGTGTTGTGCTTACCGTGTGATTACGTTACACGTTTAACTGTTATTTCAGGAAGCAGAAGACATGTTTCGGAATCGACCCTCTGTTCGTTGCCCCTTCTTCTCAGTACGGTCAGATCCGGACGCACACACCCCCTCACCACCCGCCGCCCATTCACAAGCACCCCGTCACCTGTAACGGCCTCTCCCCGGCTGATCATCTAGAACTCGTCGGCTTCACGGCCGCAGAACCAGCCTCCTACGGGACCGTCTGGCCCTCACGGCCTCCATCCTACGCTTCCGGAAGCCCCGTCTTCGGCTACCGACGCCCGCCGGCGCCCGTCCGCCTTCAGCAGGGCCTCGACCGACCGACGAGGGGCTTTGCTACGCTGGCGAGGACCGACAGCGCCCCACTGCCACTCAAGTACTTCGCCACCAGCCAACGGATTGCTGAGACGAACTGCGACTATGATTAGAGCTTTGAGAACTGCACGTAGAAGTGTGCAGGTGTTTGTGTGTATGTCTGCATTGTATGTATGTATGTATGTTTGTTTATTTTGGTTGATTTTTATGTCTGTGACTGAACCAAAAGATCCGCCTGTGTACAGTACAGGAGGAAGGTATGATAAAGTTTAGGAGAGGTAAGGTATACTGTGTACAATTACCTCGACTTGTCTTACCTCTTAACCATTCTTATGCAATGCACGAATAGTGAAACGATTATACATGATTGATGAGTTGGTCATGTGTGAATAATGAAACGGTTAAGTCTAATTGGTCAAAGGGTTTTGCATTACTCGTGAATCTGGCAGCCGTACATCATGGGAAAACGGTTCTGCATAAATTGAGGAAATAATTAAGCACGAACAGTGAGTGCATGTCTGATCGGGCATGACTGGCGAAATGAGTCTCAGAACTGTTCTGCAGATAACGTGTCTCAGAGACAAAGGCTTAGAATCCAAACAAAACAGCATTCATTCTGATAAGTAGTTGGATTGTCTCGGATAGTAGGATTTAGTCATCCATGGCGCTTTGCAAATATATTTTAGATAGATTTAATTATTAAAATACAAAGTTGAATACCGCAACTTGTTTATGAAATAAGGAAAGTAATGTTAAAAAGATAATTTTGATAGTCAGGATTGAAGTAACTTCCCGAATGGTACGATATAGAACAAGAAATTCTGGTCATCTTTTTTGGGATCCACTAGTTAGAACCAGAAGGTCATGTTGATGCTGCGGTTGGTGATATTCATTCGGTCTAAATCCTGTGTTAGGTAGTAGTCGTTTGGCCCTTTTAAGAAACGTTGGAGTTTTAGTCGGTCACTTGCGGTAGTGAATCCCCACCAAGCAGGGGAGGCATAGAGAAGGCGAGAGATGTCGTGCTTTCATGGAGCGCTGTCGGAGGGAGACCGTGTGCCCTGAGGACTCTGAGAGCGTGGAGCGAACCAGATCATGCACTTAGGATCCTGTTGACATCAGATCGTTTGCAATTGTCACTCAGCATGAGCATTGATGTTACTCTCACGATTCCAGGTAGGTGGGTCAGATGTTCCTTTGACACGTCCAACGTCCAAATGTTTTGTATATTTCGACTCATATGCGAGAGACACTGCATTTGGTCCAGGTTCTTCTCATAGGGCGCGCCTCTATAGTAGGCTGTAGGGTCCAGAATAGCCTACACCAGAGAGTTTCTTATTATCATGTATTGGATCATCCTTCTGGAGCAATCTTCCTCTGAAAATTAGAGAGTCATCCTCTCCAAATAGCTCAAGAAACATTTGAGGTCTATCTTATAAGACGTCACCAGGCTTTTGAGGAATTCGGTTTGATGATAGCCGTGTTGCAGGTTTCTAATGATGCGCTATAAAGTGCTTAAATCCATATATAGATACATACCTCTAACCGACCTTACCTAAACGTACCTTTCTGTACTTCACCATCAGCCTATGTAATTACCTAGAATATTGTTTATTATCTGTTCAAGATACTTTGAAGTTTAAGTAACTTATACAATACAAGTCTGGCAGATCCACTAGTTAGAACCAGAAGGTCATTTGATGCTGCCACTGGTGTATATTCCTCCCCAAGTTTAGTGTATCGTCTTAAGAAGGAGTCGTGTCTGTTGAATTGCTTGTGTCGTCTTTGCGCTTCAGCCGAAACATCTTTCGGAATTGTCAAGCAGCCTCAATTGCGCTGCCAACAGGATTGTTTCGCATAACAATATTTGCGAGAGACACTGCATTGGGTCCAGGTTCTTCTCATGCCTCTATAGTTAGGGTCCAGAAAAGCCTACACCAGAGACCTCTTATTATCATGTATTTCATCCTTTTGGAACAATCTTCCTCTGAAAATTCGAAGTCATCCTCTACAAACAGCTCAAGAAACATTTGCGGCTATCTTATGCGCTTGGGAATTGTTTTATAATTGCAGGTTTCTAATGTGCGCTATAAAGTGCTTAAATCCATATAATTAAATACATACCTTAACCGACGTTACCTAAACGTACCTTTCTGTACTTCACCATACCTTTCTTACCTCAGTGTGCCTATTTTACTTTAATTATCTAACTTTACCTCTCTTACCTTACCTAACCCTGCCTTTTCGTGTATTGACATCTTACACTACTTAACCTTATTTACCTTACCTGACTTTCGACAAACTTTTAACGGTAGCATGCGTTCATTGAGTCCCACAATAACACAAACTAAAACTAAAAATGTTCGGTGCCTTGAAGACTAACAATCATAACTAAAACTGAAACTAAAATTGAAACATTATTAAAACAACACGCCTCTGAGTAGAAATCATGAAGTCCCTTACCATATCCCACCGCGTGCTATCGCTATTCATTCTGGATGCAGGAACACGTGGTCATTCTGTCAACTCCTAGATGGGAATCCATTGGATGGGCTGTGTGAGAATGTGTGAATCTGCCAATGGTGATTTTTCTAGTCGTACTAGCATTGCTTGCTAACTGATGAACTTCCTGATTTAATAACATTTAACGAAGTTTAACCTTAGAGAACGCTTTCGAATAGTTTCTCCTGAAGCCGTTCCGCGTACATATCCAGTTGTAAATACAATTGCGAATAGAATTACAATTTACAATTAAACTTGCATAATCTTACATTACATGACCTTACCTAAGTCCTTACTTACCTTACCATGGTTTAATTTGCCTTTCTGTTGGTTGCCTTTCCTAAGCTAAATCTGGAATAAATTCGAGAAGTTCCCTCTGAATTAACGCATCAAAGCCATGAATTAGCTGCGTTCAACCAACGCTGAAATTCTCTTTCTGCATGCTAAGCCTTCGGTTCGCAGCTTCTGTTATCAGTGCTGCCATCTGGCGAATAATCCTGGTAGACAAATAGGTTCAGTATTAGATGGTGGTAGTAGTAGTAGTAGTAGTAGTAGTAGTAGTAGTAGTAGTAGTAGTAGTAGTAGTAGTAGTAGTAGTAGTAGTAGTAGTAGTAGTAGTAGTAGTAGTAGTAGTAGTAGTAGTAGTTGTTGTTGTTGTTGTTGTTGTTTGTTGTTGTTGTTGTTGTTGTTGTTGTTGTTGTTGTTGTTGTTGTTGTTGTTGTATATTAGTAGTAGTAGCAATAGCAGTAGCAAAGCAGTAGCAGTAGTAGTATTAGTAGTAGGAGTAGTAGTAGGAGTAGCAGTAACAGTAGCAGTAACAGTAGCAGTAGTATAAAAGCTTTAAAGCAGGCCAGTACTACGCACTACGCAGTTATTGGCATCCTATTACGCAAACGTTTCCGCAGGTACATGTACTTGGCCTGTTTCCGTTCGTCTCCATAATCGTAATCGTAATCGTAATCGTAAATTTATATAGCACCACTTAAAGAAATACTCCTCAGAGGCGCTCCCGACCTGACAACATCAAACCACGATCGAAAAGAATGGTTTTCAAACGCTTGCGGAAAGGGGGCACAGACCAAGAAGCTCATTACGGAGGTTGCTAGGCAACCTATATTCCAGAAGGATGGACCGATCACAGCAAAGCTTTTATGAAGCACCGTGGAAGTTCGAGCCACAGGGACAACCTGGTCGCCTTACGTGGCAGAGCGAAGGAATCTACGGCCTGGTGTGGGTAACAGCGGCAAACAAAGCTCCCTCAGATAGACTGGGGCTTGGCCTGCAAGACAATTGCGCATAAGCATTAGGATCTTAAACTCGATGCGTTTTTGCATTGGCAGCCAGTGCAGTTCCTCCCGTATAAAGTATGTAGTCCATAATTAAAATAATATATTAATTATAATTATGTAATACTCCATAATAAATTATCCTAATGAGTTGTAATACAAAAAGGTTTACGTATGCAACACTTCCACCGCGTTGTAATGGCCCAATATCCTAGTGTACTTATTAGATCATGCTTCGTACTGCAATAAAGCAATTTCATAATCAATTGAATTATATAAGACAGTCATTTATTTTATTAGTGTAGATATTACATCCCACTTATAATTTAAAAGACAACCGTGCTATTTTAAGTGGGACGTGATTCGGTATCGTAGATGGGGAGATTCCATTTCGATGGGGGAGAATCTGTTTTAAGACAGAATTTCCACAATATTCCTGTATGGGGAACTGTTTGGGTGACACCTGCCGATGAATCCGTATACAAGAGCCGATCAGCTCTCTCTCTCTCTCTCTCTGCTCCTTCTGACATCCGGGGTTCCTGCTACATGTATGTATGTATGCATCGAGTCATCGACTAATATGCGGGATAAGCTGCATTGGTTGCCCATTCGAAGACGCATTGAGTTTAAGATCCTTATACTGGTCTGTAGTCTGTAGACGTTTGGCCAGTTGTGTTCCACTCTACTCATAGTTAGGACCACTTTGGCCCAAGTTAGGACAACAGTGACCCAAACTAGATCTCTTATTACCATTGGGCCCTCCCTATGGAATGCCCTTCCCTCCTCCCTACGTGTTACCATTCTTTCTGGGTCTCCTCCTAAATCGTTCTTCCTCCTCAAAACCTTCTTCTTCTCTAGGGGCTCTCGCACTGGGAGCGCTACTGAATGGCCACTGCTGTGAGCGGCCCTATATAAATTAATAAATACAATACAATACCTTCGATAGCAATATACTCCAGTGTCATCATATTCTGGTCGCAGATTCCTTCGTTCTGCAACTCATTGTAATCTCATTGTTCCCCATAACGTACTGCCACAACGAAACAAGGAAGCTTCACATTGATCGGCTCCTCATTCTGGAACAGTATTCCGTGCAATTTGCGACATGATCTTCATCTCTTTTCTAAGCCTTTATTTCGTAAGTGATTGAACTTAATTCTATTCGATCGTGGTCTTGTATAGTCGGGTCGGGAGCCCCTCTGATGAATTTTCTCGAAGAGTCGCTATATAATAACTATTTACAATAATATACCTGAATGCACACATACATTCAATGCAGAGAGGTAAAAATCCTTCGCTGACATCTGACGAACGACTCGTTGCCCTAAACTCCCACCCGTTGGTCCCAGGCACTGCGTAATGTGCGTAGTCTTTGGCCCAAGAAAAAGGCCAAGTTTAGGACTAAGCGGGCTGCTCGATGCCATGGTAATACAGTATTAAGCCACTAGGGTTCTGTTTGTACAATAATTATTGGTAACTATCTTAAACAATGCCATTGGCATAATTCAGGCCATATACTGGTTACGTTTTACTGAGTTCATTCGTAGCGCTGGTATACTGTCAACAAGAGTTAGTCAGGTGGCTTAGCGCTGAATTTCAACGTTATTGTTACCGGGCGGATAAAAGCACCAAATTTGGCATGAAGATCCGTTATGGTCTACTTAGTAAAGTTGGAATAGGAGCCCTCTGAAATTAATAAGCGTTTTTATGTAAATCACAAAAAACCAAGGTCAAAAGGTCAAACTCAAGGGAAAAAGCCACAATTCAGATAAATATTATTCTATTTGGGTGATTCTTGTACCCATTTGATCGGACCAGTAAGGGCTACATCAGAGAAAGACATAGAACTAGAAGGCTAACATAATTCAAGGTCATTTCAAGGTTAAAAGGTCAAAATCAAGAGAAAATTAGCAATAGCTAAGCAGAATTTTTCTTCATCTTGATAATTCTTAGTTATGGCAGTTCTGCATTGATTTCGACCTTTGGCCTTGAAATTAACCCAAGGTCAAAAGGTCAAAATCAAAGGAAAATGACCATAACACAGAATCATCAAAATAAAACATTTGGCTGAGTTTTAGCCATTTCCAAACATTTTGTTCAACCTAGATGAGTCAGAATTATGGCAATTCTCTGTTGATTTTGACCTTTGACCTTGAAATTAACCCAAGGTCATTTCAAGGTCAAAAGGTCAAAATCAAGGAAAAATGACCATAACACAGAATCACCAAAATAAAACAACATTTGGCTGAGTTTTAGCCATTTCCAAACATTTTCCTCAACAAATTTACCTTTTTCACCTTAAAATGACCTCAGATTGTCTTAGTTACTGTATTTGACCAGCCTCTGTTTGCCCTAGCTAAGTTCGTACAGTGGAGATGGCCAGACACTCATGGTGAGAGAGTCGTTATGCTAGGTGGACTGCATACGGAGATGGCCTTCTGGAACACACTGGGGGATATCTTGGAGGGCTCTGGGTGGACTACAGCCATAACAGAGGCAGACGTAGCATCCTCTGGTATGGCTGACTCATATCTGAAGGCAGCACATTTAACTCCAATCAGGCATGCACATCAAGTAACTCTCTTGGCCCTACACAATCTTCAACAAGAGGCTTTATTGCTCAGCGAGGGCCACACGGACGAAAAGTCTGCCGCGGCTTGGAGAAACGAAATGAAGAAGAGGAGTCCAACTTTCATGTATTGGGACTTGATCATGAAGTATGAAACCCTCATTCTTATATTCGTTAGGGCCTACAGGGAGAAGAATTTTGACCTGTATGTCGAAGTGTTGGAGGAATTCACACCGCTGTTCTTTGCCTTGGATCATATAAACTACTCCAGATGGATGCCTGTTCGCATCAGAGACATGAAGTCCTTGCCTGACACTATCAAGGATGAGTTTGAGAAGTGTTCTCATTGGGTCATTTCTAAAACAACAAATAACTTCTCGGCAATTCCATTTGATCAAGCCCACGAACAGGAAAACAAGAATGTGAAAGGTTTGGGTGGTGCTGTTGGGCTCACGCAAAATCCTGTTGCTTTCCGACGATGGATGTTGTCGGGGCCGGAGATGGCAAAAATGCTGATGCAGTTCGAGGAAGAATACCTTCCGGATGATGACATAGAGAATCCGAAGAACTTTCGTCACCATGAACAGGGTCTCTCATCACAGAAGAAGTTCCAGCGACAGGTCGTCAGCTTATCGGAAACCATCCGGCAGATGGGCAATCCTTTCTTGGACGATTTCCTAGATCTGCTAACTCTTGATAGTCGCAACTGCACAGACGAGTCTGTGGTAGTTACAGTGCCCACCTTGGAGGACGTAGGCAGGAATCAGTATCAGTACTTCGTTCAGAATGTGCTTGTTTCGCGAACCCACTCCATACATGACCCAATCAAGAGGAATTCCCTTGCACTCTTCAAGAGAAACAAGCAACGTCTAAGGAGGGGAAGAAGATCAAAGTGCTTCAAAACAATGTGGCACTGTTTGGTCAGCTGTATATATCTATGCAGAACCGGGATGGCGATTTGGAGGAATTTTTCGCACATGAGATACAGTCCTTCCCTCCTTCCCTCTCAGACTTCGGCAAGCTTAATTTACCTGGCAATAAGTCTGACTTGCTGCAATGTCTTGAGCAGCCTTCATCCTACGACTGCAAAGTACTGGATGGTGCTGTCATCGGCCACTCTCTGCCCATTACCAGCGTCGGCTCCTTTCATCAATATGCAGACAAGGTATTTTTACCTTATCTTAAGAAGCAGCTGCAGGATACTTCAAGGTTGGATATTGTCTGGGACACGTACATCCCAGACAGTTTGAAGGAGTCTACTAGGGAAAAGAGAGGCGATGGTGTGCGTAGGAAAGTGTCTGGTCACACCAAACTCCCGCGCAACTGGATGGACTTTCTTCGCGACTCGATGAACAAGAAGGAGTTGTTTGCCTTTTTGTCTTCAAAGGTTGTAGAGTTCAACTGGCCACCAGACAAAGCCGTATAGGTTACATCAGGGAAAGCTGTATCATCCATTGGTTCCACCATCCCCATGCAAAACTGCAATCATGAAGAGGCAGACACCAGGATTGTTGTTCATATAGTGCATGCACTGGAGCAAGGGGCAAAGACTTTCCATGTGCGTACTGTTGACACAGATGTTGTAGTCATCCTTGTTGGCACATTCCATGATCTGATAACCATTGATCGATATCTGGGTAGCCTTTGGCATGGGAAAGAATTACAGGTTTTACCACATCAACGCCATCTGTGCAAGCTTGGGGGAGCAACAATCACGAGCATTACCTGTGTTTCGCTCATTTTCGGGGTGTGACACAACATCTGCCTTCAGAGGTAAGAGGAAGAAGTCGGTTTGGCAGGCATGGCAGGCATATAAAGACGTTACTGATACAATTGTGTATCTGGCCAGTCATCCGTTCCAGCGCCTGAATGTCGATGCCGATCCATTCCAAAGACTCGAAAGACTTACTGTCGTTCTCTATGACAGAACTAGTAATTTGTCCACGGTCAGCGAGACAAGAAGAGAACTCTTCTGTCAGAAGAATCGAGCAATGGACAAACTGTCACCCACAAGGGATGCGTTACTTCAGCATATCCGACGGTCAGTTTATCAAGCAGGAATCTGGACGACCAGCACACAAACACAACAAGTGGTTCCTTCTGCACAGGATTATGCATGGAACAAAGTTTAAGATAAATAGTTACCAATGTGGATGACAATTCCAGAGGTCTCCCGATCATGCAGGGAATTGTTCAAATGCTCATGCAAAAGAGACTGCTCCAACTGCAAATGTGGAAAAGCAAATCTGGATTGTTCCCCACTGTGCAAGGGCAACTGTAGGCATACTAAATAGAACTGTGCAATCTTTGTGTTACTGCAGTAAGCATCACAGAACAATGACATCGTTTAATGTAAACTTAGCATTTCTCCCTTTAAAGACCGTGTCCGGTTATACAGAGCTCTGCCACATTGAAACAAGGCTGATAAATATAAGACAATCTGAGGTCATTTTAAGGTGAAAAAGGTACGTTTGCAGAGGAAAATGTTTGGAAATGGCTAAAACTCAGCCAAATGTTGTTTTATTTTGGTGATTCTGTGTTATGGTCATTTTTCCTTGATTTCGACCTTTTGACCTTGAAATGACCTTGGGTTAATTTCAAGGTCAAAAGTCAAAATCAACAGAGAATTGCCATAATTCTGACTCATCTAGATTGAACAAAATGTTTGGAAATGGCTAAAACTCAGCCAAATGTTGTTTTATTTTGATGATTCTGTGTTATGGTCATTTTCCCTTGATTTTGACCTTTTGACCTTGAAATGACCTTGGGTTAATTTCAAGGCCAAAGGTTGAAATCAACGCAGAACTGCCATAACTAAGAATTATCAAGATGAAGAAAAATTTTGCTTAGCTATTGCTAATTTTCTCTTGATTTTGACCTTTTGACCTTGAAATGACCTTGAATTATGTTAGCCTTCTAGTTCTATGTCTTTCTCTGATGTAGCCCTTACTGGTCCGATCAAATGGGTACAAGAATCACCCAAATAGAATAATATTTAGCTGAGTTGTGGCTTTTTCCCTTGAGTTTGACCTTTTGACCTTGGTTTTTGTGTTTTACATAAAAACGCTTATTAATTTCAGAGGGCTCCTATTCCCACTTTACTTAGTAGACCATAACGGATCTTCATGCCAAATTTGGTGCTTTTATCCGCCAGGTAACGATAATTTCACTAAGCCACCTCACTAAGTAGTTCGGATGGTTAATTATAATTCGGTCATATACTGTCAATCTGTTTGTTGAAGTAATTCAAGACACAGTAATCCGGGACACTCGCTAATTGTTGTCATCGGACTGATACTCTGGCCCCATGCTATCCCAATAACACGGGTCATATGCCACCCTTTGGACTCTTCAATACAGCCGTAATTATTACCCTCTCTATGGTCCTTTTCTATTTATTACAAATTCGGTCAGAAGATTTGTTCCATGCTTTCAGTATAATTCGGTCCCTGGACTGATCATTCGTTTTTACTGTACGCTGGTCCTCTGCTACACAGTCCAGCCGGGTCATACGCTGGCTCCCTGCCAGTAGGCCTCATCCTGGTCCCCGGAAACCGGTTCGAGGTCATGGCAGCAGGACTGGGCGCGTTCAAGGGCGTGTCTACAGTCAACCCTATATTCAACGGTCATGGCTGCTGGTCGGTCGTAGTTGCCCTGCTGAGGGGGATTCTGAGCGAAGTCGCTCTGCCTGGCCAGGTCGGCATCGGAGGATGCCTGCAGGGCTGCTGCAGCGGCAGCCGCGAGGCAGCTGGGCGAATGGGTCGTTGGCAGGGTCCCCTTGACGAAAACATTGCTGTAGTCGTAATCGTTGCTGCCATTGCCGAGGCAAATGTGGCGGCTTGTGGTCGACTTCTCGTCTGCGTACGGACTGATGGGAATGCTCGTCAACGTAGTGGCGTTGAAGAAGTTGCGCGCTACCGCTTGGGACGGTTTCCGCCTGCAAAAAATAAAAGTCATGAGTGGTGGTCCTTACCTGACTTAACAAAACCATCATCAAGTAGAATGGTCTTCAAACGCTGGTGCAATAGAGGAATAGAAAGGAAAAGTGTACGTAGCATATATAGAGTAAAATGAACCAGTACAGACAAGAATTTATCAATTATGTGGGTCGTTAATTGGACGAATGCGGCAGTGATAGTCGACGCCTTCGGTTTCTTTTTAAATAAACTTACAGGTAGTTGTGCAGAGTCAGCACTGAGTTTCCCGGCAAGACTTCATTAGCTGTAAGTATTGAACTTTCCCGAGAAACTCAGTGCCAGTACTACTTGAAATCTATGTTTAATATTTATCTTCTAAACACAATTTACATGTGCTGAAACAATATACAACTTTTGTTATACATTGTCTATACTTTAATTATGCTGCAATGTTGAATTTAAACTATTACACAAATATATCTTTAAATCCGTACGTACCCTCCTTACAAGTATACCCATGAACATTCGCCCATATTCCCACGTGGGCCTTTATGAGTCCCATGTTTAACTATGGGCAAGCGAACAGGATCTCTGCTTCCTTCCAAAAAAGATTTTTTTACTACATGGTTCTGCCCCCTTGCAAATATTTTCGTGGGCGCCCATGATGATTGGTCAAGGTAAGATAAGAGGTAAAGAATGGTATGGTAAGATAATGAGAAAACAAACATAAGGTAATGTGCGGTAAGGTATAGGCTAAAGTAAAGAGAGTTAAGGAGAGGCCATTAATTTTGTAAAGTTCAAACTATAAAGTAAGTTTATAAGATAAGATAATTATTATTACAGAAACTTAAGATGAGTAGGGCCTATAAGGATAGCTACTCCTCAAGGTCATGGTTGGCACCGTTGGCTATAGCTTATGAACAAGGTAAGGAAAGGCAAGCTAATATGAGGCACTGAGGCACAATGTAAGGTAAGCTAAGTTTAAAGAAGAGTAAGGCAAGGTAAGCAAATGACTTAGACAGCGATCATCGAACAAGCGAAATTAAGATTTAAGATCTGTTTTAGGATTTAAAATGACGAAGATTACCCATTCTGAGGGGCATTCGGTGTCACCCATCTCTTGAAGCACGCAATCACAATGGCCAGCATTGCGATTCCTAGTAGGACACCAACAACTAGTCCAGTTACCACGGCAACGGGTAGACCTACAGACCAAATAAAGTCATCGTCAGTGGCAGGATAAATACACACTGAAGAAGAAGCAGAGAAGAGAGAGAGAAGAGAGATTGAAGCACAAGGAGAAGGTGAAGAATGCAAAGAAGAAGAAGAAGGAACAGTAAACAAGAATGCTAATAAGAAGAATGCGAAGAAGAAAAGTACAATGAAGAACGTACAAACATTGTACAACAACACGAATAAGCATAATAATAATAAGAAGAATAATTAGAAGAATGCTGAGCAAAAGCATGAGAAGAAAATGAATGTAAAGAATGCGAAGAGGAAGTATGTGAAGCACAAGAATGCGAAGAAGAATAGCTAGAAGAAGAATTCGAAGAAAAGAAAAAGCAGAAGGAGAATGCGAAGAAGAATGCGTAGAGCAAGTATTTAAAACATATAAGAATGAAAAAACTACAGAGATAGAAATGGTTATCGTTCAGGTACTAAATTCCAGCCGTTAGCCAAGATTTCATGCGAGATACGAATCTCGAAAAGGTAGAAAAGGTAAACATTCAGTGTTCGGCAAGAGAACCAGTCCCTGCAAAGTTGTTCAAACTGAAATCAAATCAAATCGAATCATTTTTATTGACCTTCAAGAACAAAAATTGCCAAATTACATGAAAACACACAAATGCTGAGGAAAAGTAAAAAACGAACAGCCAAAGATATTCAACTGAATGTGGTATTACACACTAAGTACAAATGGATTAAAATTTAGTATAGCTTTGGCCCTTCCTTGTCTTGATTGTGATTTGTTGAACATATACATGTATATGGATGCTAAAAAGTCTTTTGGTGCACCCTAAAAATATTGAAACTTGAGATAATCAGCTCCGCAGCCTTTAGTCAATGCCAAATATTTGTTCAATGTTTTGACAAGAGCACATGCCAAAGGGTTAGAAGTAAAAGTGATATGCAGGAAGTAGAGGAGAAGAATGATGAAGTTATAACCAACCCAGAGATGACCAGGCAGTTAGAGAAGAATATAAAGGTTTAGTTCTTCGAAACTTATTTAGCGCTGAACGTACAGTAAACAAGGTGAATGTCCTTTAGCACATTCGTTATTATTTTGAAATAGCAAAAGGCAATTTATTCATTGAAGAAATGGTGGGAAACTCCAGATGTGAAAAATTCTGTGTGTTTGACGGTTTACTTTATCGTAAAAGAAAGCATAATATTATGAATCACAGACAACAGCCCGCGCTTGCTTAAAAGAGAAAACCTTTGGAACGACCCACGATGACGCTATAACGGAAGCTACTGAAAAGCTCACGCTGAGGCAATAGAGAGCGACACAGACCTGTCAAATCAGGTTTGCCACTGTATACTTTTAAGGGCTGCATGCAGCTTCAATGAAGCATAGCGATCCAGGGGCAATGGACTGTCGTGAGCTTTGTCGATAATTTTGAGTTGGAAATGTTATCAATGGTGTCTTGTGTTTAGATCCTATAATACTCGTTTAAATGACAATACGTAAAAATTCTCAGACTAATATCGCGTTGCGCTGCATGCGCTACGAATTGGGACAGATCGATAATTCGAGCCCGATAGTTGAGAACTTCCGGAAGCGTTGACACATATATGTACATGTACACACATACATGCATACATACATACGTACGTACGTACGCACATGCATAGAGACAGAAACACAGACAGATGCGTACATGAAAAGCGGAAGACAGATAAAGAGCAAGACAGACGAAATATAATAAACAAATAAATCACTGTACAGTGTACATACTCACATATATACATGTACCTATAGAAAGGCAAAATATATGTCCATATATATATATGTATATATATATGTATATATGTAGATAATGCATCTTGCGTGGGGCCTACACGCGAGTATCTATCTATAGCCCTGACCGCGAGTTGCCCCTGCGTTTAACCGAGCACGTATTTAGGTTAACACAGAGCCACCAGGAGCGTACGAAGCGCTTCCTATAGCAATGCTGCTACGCTTGATTCAAATATCAGGAACCTAGCGAGCTTGACAGGTTATCGTCAGTCTGCGTGACGGTGACGTGACATTGCGCCCCAGGGCTCAGCCACGCGTGACTGTCAGGAATTGGATTAGCCGACGACGACGACTATGAAGTGCCTTCCATATAAGATTCTCCATTGCTACGCCAGTACTCCTCCTATTTCTACTGCTGCTCCTCTTCCTTTAACTCCACTTCCTCCCCTTTCTCTTCCTCCTCCTTCTTTTCTGCTTATTTTCCTTCTATTCCTCCATTTTCTCTTATTCCTCACTGCCAACGTCACTTCCTCATACACCATTTTCTTATAGTCCTGCTCCTCCTTTTCTCTCTCTCTTTTCCCGCTATCCTCGATTCCATGTAACTCCCTTTCCTTCGTCTTATCCTCCACTTGCTTTTTCTCCACCTCCTCTTCCAGCTTTTGTCCTCTTCCTCCTATTCATCTTCGTCCTCTTCATCCTTTTCCTTCTACTTTTCTTCCTCCTTCACTGCTTCCTCATTCTATTCTTCTCTTCCTCCTTCGATGCTTCCTCATTCTATACTTCGCTTCCTTCTCCACTGCTTCCTCATTCTATTCTTATATTCCTCCTTCAATACTTCCTCATTCTATTCTTCTCTTCCTCCTTCACTACTTCCTCATTCTATTCTTCTCTTCCTCCTTCACTGCTTCCTCATTCTATTCTTCTCTTCCTCCTCCACTGCTCCTTTATTCTATTCTTCTCTTCCTCCTTCACTATACTTCCTCATTCTATTCTTCTCTTCCTCCTTCACTGCTCCTCATTCTATTATTCTCTTCCTCATCCACTGCTCCTTCATTCTATTCCTCTCTTCCTTCTCCACTGCTTCCTCATTCTATTCTTCGCTTCCTTCTCCACTGCTTCCTCATTCTATTCTTCGCTTCCTTCTCCACTGCTTCCTCATTCTATTCTTATCTTCCTCCTTCAATGCTTCCTCATTCTATTGTTCTTCCGTCTACCTTAATTATTTGCACTTTTGTTTTAGTTTTTCTTATCGTTCTATGATTCTTCTATTTTCACTTATGTTCAATTCTTCATATGTCTAATATGAATGATCAACTCCTCTTCCTGTTTATTTTCCACCTCTGCCTCCGTTCACCTTGACCGTACCATTCATTTAGATCCCCCATCTTCTGCTCAATAATCTCCTCTTCCTTTTGGTTCCTCGTTTGTACTCTATGTTTCTCATCCGACAGAATACTTTTCATATTCCAATTACTTCATTTTCTGATAATCTTCGTCCTCATTATATTCTTTATATTCCTTGTCTTTCTCCTATATAATCCCGTCTTATTTCTATTTCTCCTCTTCCTTTTCCTATAGTCACTTTCCATCTTCTTTTCCTCTTTTTCTTCCTGTTCATTCTATTCCTCCTGCTCCTCTTCTTCCTCATATTGCTTTCCTTCTTCCTCCTCCTTTTCCCCTCTTCTTTTTCTTCCTGTGCATTCTACTCCTCCTGCTCCTCTTCTTCCTCGTATTGCTTTCCTTCCTCCTCCTTTATTCCTCCTCCTCCTCCTATTTCTCATCCTCTCAGAGTTTGCACGCAACGGTCGACGTGGCTTTGAAATCGAAGAATGTGAACCAATGAAGTGCAGAAATTATATTTTAGGCGGCGAGGGGGCGGGGAGGTTGTAGGGGAGGGAGAAAGTAGACCGAGGAAGGGAGGAAAGGAGGAAGGGATGATTGAGTAGGGAAGAATGATTGAAGAGCTTTTCGCCTCTCACCCCGGTGCCATCGGTAATCTTCTTCTTCTTCTTCGGTCGTGTGTACAAAAGGCGTAAGTGATGATATATCAAATATTTCGGCCACGCGATGCTTTCGCCCTTCGCTCACGAAACCAAGATAAACGCAAGACTGGCTTTGCTTTGCTTTGCTTTGCTTTGATCGAGCAACGCTTAAGCAGCATCTGCGGTCCATGGACTAATTGCCTTTGATTTCGACTGTTACGTAGTCAGGCGAGAGTCCTATTTGATCCAAAACTTCGATGACAAGGGCTGGGAAAGGGTGGGTGGATGTGAAAACACAGGGCGGCTTGACTTGGTCGAAGCAGTGGAGAGATTCAGCTAGTTCTATCTGCGAGACTACGTCGATGACAAGGTGGGGTGGGTAGGTTGGGTGGAGAATACAAGGCACTGAAGGCGGTGGAAGCGAGGAGCAGGGAGACAGACCGGACTCCCGAACGATGGGAGCGGGATAGAGGGTGTAGGAGAGGGGAAGAGGCATTACGCGTGGCTCGTTGATCATCCGAATGACGGTGATTGGCATTGGCAGGTGGTTGGTTGGCGCTCCCGCTGCTCTATTTCACGCAGTGGCGTCGGGCGCCAGATTATCGGTTGGCATCGCAGACTGACCGGAAGTTAGAGAGCGCCTTCCTTCCGTCTGACCACGTGACCAAAAGACCCAGAAAGAGAGGAACATGCGGCGCGGAGAGTACGGCGACAATTGTATAGTAGACATGTATGCATGTGTATGCATGTACGTATGGACTCGGACCTCCTTCGGACTGCTCTCTCGGACAACCCTTCTGACTAGACGCAGCGCTCGTGAATAAACTGGTGCCCTGCGCTTGGCTTTCGAGTGGCGCTTAGAAGTTTGGAGATTACGATTACGATTATGTCTATGTTTATTTATCTATATATATATATGCGTATGCATATATATGTATCATGTATGTACGTTTGCATGTATGTGTTTATCTATGCATAGAAGATACACGCACGTGGAAATACGTGCAACCGTGTATCTATCTAGCTATGCATGTGCGTATATGAATACATCTGAAGATTCAGACAACGTCTTCCAGAACATACAAGTGCAACAAATACGACATATGCAACAAGTATTAAAGGTCATAATTAAGTGCGGATTCAGCCGATGTAGGCCTACATAATTCGGCGATAACTGAGCCACGCTGTAACGATATCGTCTGAAGGATTTCATCAATATATGGGGTCATTAGGTGCAGTTTTAATCAAATAGAACAGAATTATTATCGGCATCCTGAGTTACGACTGTCCACTTCTGACTGCACTCGTAAAATCGCCGCATGCTATATACGGACCAACGCCTTACATAAATGCATTAGGGCATACACAGACAAACAGACAGTCAAACAGAAAGGCAAACAGACAAACAAACAGATAGGCAAACAGACTGTGTGAGTTACCGTAGGGAAAGCGATCCTTCGAGTTTGAAGATAGCGTACTTGTTTTCGGTGTGAGACTATCTACAAAGGCACACACGACATTGTTAAGCAGGGAGAGACAGAGAAAGGGACAGAGAGAGAGACAGAGACAGACAGACAGACAGACAGACAGAAACAGAGACAGTAAAGTCAGAGGCAGAAAGAAATGATATAGACAGACGCATATTAGAGACAGAGGCAGAGAGACAGAGGGGAGAAAAAACAGACAGACAGACAGACAGACAGACAGACAGACAGACAGACAGACAGACAGACAGACAGATAGATAGACAGACAGAGGGGAGATAAAATCTGAAGCAGATACAATCTATCAATCAACATCAACATTTCGTTAGCGCTTCGCCTTCCCACACAGCAGCAGACCCCAGTGCAACGTAATGACAGTCTAATTATATGGCACCGACCGAGAAACAACAGCAGCGATGGCTTTTTATGCTTCGTTAATCGCTCTAATCCCATTCGGAATCCGCTGTCGAAGCCAAGTGCACTGCAATTGGCTCTCGCGTCCATCCACCGCTAGATGGCCATCGATCGGTCTCTCCTTGAGGTAACTCTTCGTTATCCTTACTCCTTTAGTGACGTCGCAAACGTGGCGTTATTAGACTCACAAGACGCCATCTATCGAATAGGCACGTTCGTCGCTGCTAAGATGTCCTCCTCTCCAACCTCTCCATGAATTCCGGCCTCTCTTCCTTTCCCTCCCCTCCATGAAAGCTGCACTCCCTTCCCACCGTATACCTCTCACAGAACACTAGCTTCCCATCCCCTACTCCTTCTTAAGACCGGTTTCCCTGCTCACATTATACCCTTCTGTGAAAGTCGCTCTCTGCGCCAAAGCGCCCGTAGGGCTGGACTTTCGGACCCCGCCAAATGGACAGCGTCGATTACAAGCGTTCGGCACCCATTGTAGGCTGCTCTTAAGCGGTCACCCGGTGATCGATGCCTGGCCAGCCGACCAAATGACCGTTGTCCGAGTCATGGACTGCGGTTACGACACAAAGATACCCGAATCCGAACGACGACGGCGGCGGACCGAGCGGACGCCTCCTTGGAGCGGCGCCCGCCCCCCGCCGAGGCCCTTGCTCCGGGCCCTAGGGGGCCGTAAACAACGTCAGGTTTTATCGGAGGAAAAGGAAAAAACGGGAAATTACTCACATAAATCTGACTTTGCTGCGAACGTCATCTTAACAGGGCGCGTGGCAAACGATGAAGATTAGAGGCAACGACGACGAATTGATGAATCAATATATTCATATGTACCCCTATTATATATATATTCATGTAATATATATATAATATATATATAATATATATTCATATATTCGTGTATTATATATATATATATTTATATTATATATAAAATATATATATATATATATATATATATTACAACAATCATTGTATATGGAAAGATGGGCATAAAGCCGACGAAGGTCGAACCCCGCTGCTATCATTTTAGCCTCGTCCGACTCGTCTCCTGTTACCATGGAATCGACCGACGTCGTGCGCATGTGCCGTGACCCGCGGGGTCAAGTGACGGATTTATCCACGCCTCCGTCGCCGGAGGATGTGCGCTGTTTGGAGGTTGGATGGAAGAAGAATTCCAGGTCTCCTCCGTGTGATCTATGTTTTCTCCACTTAGCCAAGTGATCGATGATTTCTCTCTCTTCCGTTCGTCGCCGTCCAACGACGATCACTCGTTACGCTTTGTTACCTAAGCGTATACGCTTATCCGTCCGTTTATCTAACCAACCATCATCCCTCCTGCGCCCATACAACCCCTGCCCATCCATCCATCCGTCCATCCATTCATCTATCCCTCCGCCAATCCATCCTTCCGCCGATGCATCCCTCCGCCCGTATACATCCCTTCACCCATCTCTCCCTCCACGCATCCCTCCACCCATCCATGGCTTCAACCGTATACATTTACCCTCCATTCATCCTTTCGCCAAACCGTCCGTCTAACCATCCAGTCATCCCTCCACAACCCACCCACCCATTCATCCATCCATCCATCCATTCATCCCTCCGCCCATCCATTCCTTCACCCATCCAGCCCTCCATCTCTCCACCCAATCATCTCTCCACCCATCCATCCATCCGCCCACGCATCCGTCCGTTCCTTCCTGCGTCCATTCGTCCGTATTCCATACGCTTGGTAATGTAATGTAAATCTTCGAAATTTCGCAGCGTCACACAAAAGCCGCTTCAGGGAGACCAGCTTAATCACCGGCGCTATATTAATCAAGTCCGCAATAGCCAGGATCCTTTGTCCGTTCCGGTGCCTGGTCAGACTCAGGAGAGGTCAAGCCGAGGATAAAGCATGGTGCTACGGTGACAACCGGTGATGATGGTGATCGTGTGGTAGCGCAGTAGTAGAATCAGGATAGGATAACTTAACCCTCGGGCTACCAAGGGGGGTGGTTGCCACCCCCCCTAGGTTTTTTTTCATTTCGAACTTTTTCCGTATGGAATAAAAATTTGACCTTTTAGGTAGCTGTAGGGGTTCATTTACACACGTTTTGAGGTAAAATGTGAGATGATATCTCACACCGTTCAAAAGTTATACCCAATATACCCGAGGTACCAGGGGGGTGGATACCACCCCCTAGATTTTCGACTATATCTTATCCGTCATTTAATATTAAGAGACACAAATTATACCATTCTATAGGGAATGTGGGGCTACATTTCTATGGTCACTGAGTTGACCTGAGAGAACCGGAAGTGCTCAAAATAAATAATAATACGCGTAATATGCGTGAAAAATGGCTGAATGGAAGGACTCCCCCTTAGTTTTTGTCTGTAGCGTATTCATTTATCTTCCTGGAAGAGAAACAAAGATACCATTCTTTAGAGGGAATGAAGGGCTTCATTTACATACCTACATCTTTGTCTTTTGAATACCGGAAGTGATCAAAATAAATAATAATACGCGTAATCTGTGTGAAAATGGCTGAATACAGCATTACAACGTAAACCGATATATATGTATGGATATATATGTATGGATGTACATTTATACTATATAAACATGTGTAGGGATGATTTTGTGTATCTTTTATACATAGATTAGTTTCAAAACACACCTAATCTTATATTTGTTTATCCAAAATGTACAAAATGTACGCAATAATATACAATATTGCTAATTAATGGGTTCCTTTGTTAAAAGTGATGTAATTTCGAGGTGCATTCACATAATGTACAACTAAATATACCATTCTGTGCAGAAATGAATGCTGAATCCAATGCTATATTACAAGTTATGATATGTAAAACCAAACACGAAATCCAGGGGGTGGTAACCACCCCCTTGGTAGTCCGTGTTACAAAAAAGCTTGGTAGCCCTAGGGTTAAAGAATTCGGTTCTCAGTCGTGAATAGAAAGCAGTAGAGGAGAGTGCAAGCGAAGGAGAGGTAAATTAAGAGGCAAGATATGAGGATGAGCAAACTGGCGGAGATCTTTTGGGAGTTCATTCCAAATAGCCAGCGCAGCATAGACTATATTTTCGCCTCTGACGCCTCTGAGAAATTCCTCTGAACATGCGCTACAGAAATGCGCGATTATGATTACTATTCTTACACGTTGTACAGTTGTCGACGTTTCCGTACCATCCGCTTCCCTGGCAGACGATGTGCCACGTCTGCGAAGTATAGTTGCAGGAGATGATGGCCTTCTCTCCAGCACGTTTCATCCACGCTCCCTTCGGAACCCACGGATCAGTACAACCGATCGCTGTGCACACAGGTAACAGAAGAATAGTCACTGAATAGCCACTGAATAGCCACTGAATAGTCACTGAGTCACTGAGCAACGATTCAGTCGTTCTTTCATCAGTACTTCCGCCCTTCCACCTCGTAGTGCTACATTCGATAGTCAATTTGCCTCGTCGTACGAGGCTGAAGGGAATAACCTCATTGCATTATATAGGGACGCTATATAATTCTTCGTAATGAATTAATTAATTAATTAATAAATGACACTAGACATTTTGATAGCTTTTGATACCCTTCATTTAATAGTCTTCTTCCTGTCAATCTACTATCTCGAACTCTGTCGACACACTGATCTCCCCTTGCTCGCCATTTTCGAAGGAACCGCTCCATGCGTTTTGATTCGCTAAGCGTCTGGTCACCATAACAACGTTCCCAAAATAGCTGATCACGTGTTTCTTAGGTTGATCAACTCAATATTTAAAGGTCTTACCTTATAGCGTTGCTCCTTCTAACTAAACGCCGCTATTCATTATGATAGCTTATTCTATATTAAGTAATCAGTATATAACTAGGCATTAATTTTGATCAGCTTTATACCGCTATACACCTATCCTTTCATCCGTTCTGTCTCATGTTGGTCTATTCACCCATGCTTGCTGTTCTTCCGTCCACGTACAAGTATAAGATGACAAAATGATTAATCTCATAAAGCTATACTTAAGCATGCATACGTGGATAGGAAATGCGTGCCTATTGCAGGAAGTAGTCGTCAATAACAACTCGACGCTTCACGATGCCCTAGGAGACACTACACTGAGCTTTTAGATAATAGAAGCATGACCAGACCCTGGTACTTGAGCAGGAAGTAGATGGGTTGCTCGTTGTCCTTGAGGCTCATGATGGAGACCTCGAGACGATTCGTCTCCGAGATGTAGATGCTCCTCTGCCTCGTCCTGCTTCCGCAAACGGTCACCTCAGAAGCCATTCTCGTCTCAGAGATCTTCGCATAGACGTGGCACATGTTACCAACGTCCAAGAAACGAGACACGACACCGAAGTCGATGAGGGTGAGGTTGATTCGCTGGCCCCTCGGGACGCTGATGACCCAGGGACAGCGCTGCGACCCATAGCCGTGCTCCTCCGTTATGATGTTGGCCATGTAGCCGGAGCGGCCTTCGACCGTCAGATCGCCGTAGTACCTGCAGGCCGAGGTTGTTGATGTACCCTCGACTGAAAGACACACATGCACGGTCATAACTGATTGATGACTGATTGATATACATGCATGCATGATGACTGATTGACATTTATGCACGGCCATGACTGATTGATATGCGTGCACGGTGTCTGATTAATTGCATGCACGTTGAGTGATTGGCTGATTTGTAACACGGTTGATTGACCTCCTGTGCTTCTTCTTGGCAGAATTTTACTCTAAGGTAAATTAACTAAAGCTGGAACCTGCTCTCTAGGCAAACAGCCATCCGTTAACAATGTGGAAAACATTTAAAAGTAGATTATAATCGGTTACAAGCAATGAAAATTAACGTCACGACGGAGATAAGAGATCATCCTGTGCTCAATCCTAGAATTCTGAATGGTTGGTAAGTTACTATTTAACGACGTTGTGTCACAACAAAAGATGATTAGCGTCGTCCTCCTCCGTTAGCCAGGCTTGAGATTGGCACTGCACGGGCACTGGCGAACGTAAATCTCGTTTGCATATGTGCGCGTATGCTTAGACCCTCTGATCGTATTTTATATAGTCACATGACTTATCCCAATTGATGTCAAAAGCGGGTACAGTTTCTAGAATGCATTTATTGGTGGTGTCCAAACATACTTTCATCGGACTCTTTTCTGCCCAAAAACCTGTCGGGGGAAACTTAATACTTTGCCAAGAATTTGCAGCACACGATTTGATTGATTGATTGCCGAATTGATTCATTGGTTTACTGAATGATTGATTTATTGATTCATTGATTTATTCATTTATTCATTGATTGGCTGATTTTTTGATTGATTGACGGGTCTCGTTTTTGGTCGATGACCGACACGTTGATACTTTAACTGACTGATTTACCAGAAATACTTGCGATAATGAATTAAGTAAGTAAGTATATAAATAAATAAGTAAGTAAGTAAATATATCCTTTATTGCATCAATTGCTAACCTCATTTTGGTTTACATTCTATAATGGCCTATAATCTCAAATGTTACATTTTAATTTCTAGTGTTTTTCAAACTGTGCAGTGTACAGTGTTTTGGTCAAGAGTAAAGCATCCTAATAATAAATGTTAATCATACTTATTCATGTATAATTTATTGTATATATATATATATATATATATATATATATATATAAACAGTGCAACTGCCTCTGCAATCTAAGTTAATCTAATGTGGCATGATCTGATCTCATACAATCGATCTAATCCCATCTAATCTAATCTAATCTAATCTAATCTAATGTAATTTCATTCTAATCAATTACTTCCCTGTTGCCATTCAATTTCCATTTCGTTCCTTCGCACCAAGTCTTCTCCCTTCCATAAACTCGTTGCCCTCCTCATCCCTTTCCTCGCCACTCTTTCCCTCCCTACATCCGCAGTGTAAATTATTTAGCGCCAACACCTTCGTGCCTCTTCGACGGCGGTAAACATTCCCTCATCCGAAGCTGGAATTGAATTTGCCACCTATCGTCAACAGCAGAAACTACACGAAAACATGTCTTTATGCGGATTATGCATACGTGAACATGCGTAAGTTTTTATGTGGCGCCTTTTAGGAAACTCCCAGAGGCGTCAACACACCGTCAACTACGGGTCAAAATACATGCATAAATATCAGCTTCATACACTTAACGCACATTCGTCCGTGCATTTCTGAACTTAGTATGGGACATCGTCATATTTCGGTTTTATTGTATTAGTTCAGTTTTATTCATTTATCCAACAGTCCATCCAGGTATCTATCCTTCCTTCCATCATTCATACATTCATCATCTATCCATCCATCCATCTCCATCCATCCATCCATCTGTCCATCCATCCATCCATCCATCCATCCATCCATCATCCATCCATCCATCCATCATCCATCATCCATCCATCCATCCATCCATCCATCCATCCATCCATCCATCCATCCATCCATCCATCCATCCATCCATCCATCCATCCATCATCCATCCATCCATCCATCCATCCATCCATCCATCCATCCATCCATCCATCCATCCATCCATCCATCCATCCATCCATCCATCCATCCATCCATCCATCCATCCATCATCATCCATCCATCCATCCATCCATCCATCCATCCATCCATCCATCCATCCATCCATCCATCCATCCATCAGGTCATCCATCCATCCATCCATCCATCCATCCATCTATCTATCCAAATATCCATCCATTTATCCATTCATCCACCCAACTATCCATTCATCCATATTATATTCATCCATCAATTCATCTATCCATTTATCCATCTATCTATCCATCCATCTATCAATCCATCCATATAAGAAGTTGTGTGCAGTCAGCCTAGTCGAGAACTGTCTGAACGTTGTATAGACTATTTGCCTGTCTTGCGAAGATGAACGAAAAAACTGTTTAAGCAGAGAAGGAAGAGAGAAACGAAGAGAATGAGATAGAGGAAGAGACAGAGGAGAAGACGGAAGAGATGGAAGAGGAGGATTGGTGATGCAAGCTTCGAGAACATCTGGAACAAATTATGGAGTCAAAACCCGTTTAATGACGTCTTCATTGGCCAACGCCGCTTAAGTCACGCAACCGCTTGCGCATGCGTGAACAGGCGTATATTGAGTGGCCAGCCATGTCGCAAGGCCATAGACACGAGAGCTGGACCTCCCGTAAATCATATCAGAGAATGCTACACGTAGAACAGCCTGTCGCATTAATATAGCACAGAAACTGACTACCGCCCTCTAGAAATATTTTGACACGCACATACAAATACATATGTATGTATGTACGTATGTACGTATGTACGTATGTACGTATGTACGTATGTACGTATGTACGTATGTACGTATGTATGTATGTATGTATACGCATGAGCACTTGTTATAGCGCCCCTTCAAGATTTCTACTCAGAGGCGCTCCCGACTATAGCGCGGACACTGAATCGGAGTTTCACGCCGAAGCGCATGAGCAATTGCGAGTGAAGGACTTGCCCAGGGTCCCTACGCGGCGGCTTGAGGTGGATTAGAACCCGCAACCATCCGGCTGCAAGGCACCGAACATACCCCTACACCACCGCGCCCCACGTATGCATTCACAATTACGTGTGTATACACATACATAAATGCACAAGTTTGTACACACGCAAAGATAGAAGTACACATACATGTACATCGCCTCTCTCCTAATTCTACAAAATCTAAGCTGATCTGGCTTGGCACCTACAAACAGCTCATAAAACTCGACTATGACCTACTTTCTGAGCTGTTTCCATTGTTCACCTTCTTGACTTCTGTTCGTGACTTGGATGTTACATTGACAGCACTCTTTCGTTTGCTGAACACATCTCTAACCCATCTCAGTCTAGTTTCTATCACCTGAGACGTCTTCAAGCTGTCACACGTTCTGTGCCCTATTCCACTTTTACATGCTTTCATCTGCTACATTCGGTACTTGTTGGTCTTCCGAAATCTCGCCTGTCGCCTCTTCAATCGGTGCTAAATGCAGCGGCTGCTCGTCTGATTCGCCTTCCTCGCTTCTCGCATATCTTAGCCTTCGTGATCGAGCAATTACACTGGCTTCCGATCATTGTCCGTATTCGGGTTAAATTTCTTTTCCTTGTGTTCAGAGCGTTTTTGGGTCAGGCTCCACGTTATCTGTGTGACCTTATCCGTCGTCCTCTCGGCTGCCTCTGGTTCTCCATTCGTTAGGCCGACATGACCTCTTGGTGCCTCGGGCTCGGACTGCTACCGCACAATACCGTGCTCATGCGTCTGTTGGCCCTTTGCACTGGAACCATCTTCCCTCTATCACTCGCTCTATGCTATTAACTGGTGGTACTTCTGTCTCTGCCCGTACTATTAAGACTTTTCTTTTCTCTCGAGGCTATTCACACTGGGAGCACCCACCTCTCATTAGTTCGTACTGTGAGAGGCGTTTTAGAAATCCGTAAATAGAATATACGATACAATACATTGTACACAGCAACTGCTCAAATACCTGCATGTACAACTGCTCAAACGAACACATCTCTAGCCTCTCATGTACATGTGCCTACGCGTTTACACATTGATACACATACAGACACATTTACATTGATAGACACATTGTGTATGAGTTACGAAGCTACTGTGAAAACTTACCTTTGAGACGACCGTAGGAGGCGCTATATAAATCTCAGAATCTCAAGAATTGTCGACAGGCTTGGAACGTTGAAAAACAGAAAATTTATAGAACTCTCCAGGAACGAAAAAATAAACAAGGAGTAGCGCCCACCTACCTTTCTGACAGACATACTCCGTTTCCAGATAGGCCAGTAGGTCCTTTGGACACGGCTGGAGCTGGTGAAGGTCATTGTCTGGGATGGTGATGAGACAGTGATGTCTACCGGAACACTTCCGGTCGACGTGGTAGAGCACATCCGCCCAGCAGCCCACGTGATAGTCTGACGTCAGGCACTTGCCTTTGTTCATTCGACCGTATCGTGCTGTCGACACGACGATCACTGCATCCGGTCCACAGGTGATGTTGAAGGCGTTCGGGAAACAGTAGTCACGCGGCTCTATAGAAGACATTCACTCATCAACGACGTCGTTGTCATCATCATCATGATGGACATCGTCGTTGTTGTTATCTCTCTAATTAATTATCATCTTGTGTATAAATGTCTGAACAACTGCGCACCGCCTTACATGGGCCAGTCTCCTCCTGCGTCTATTCAAGATACCAGAAGTCTTCATGCTTTTTCAAACGGTTAAAAATCTACTATTATATAACTCTGAGCATCTACGCTGACAGTGAACGTTGTAAAGCACCCTACTGTCGACGCTATATAAATTGTCAAATTGCAAATTGCAATCGTCATCGTCTTCATCAGTGTCGTCATTTTCATCACTGTCGTCGTCAAAACATCCGTCGTCGTCGTAGTCATCATCATCGTCGTCGTCATAACATCGCATTATATCACATTTCATCACCTTACAATACATTACACTGCAGGTTACGTAAAGATGGGTTGGGATTGCTTTGCCATATACATGTGTTAAACAAATTGTCTTTCTCTTTCTATTCATTGAACCTCACATACAGTTACAATATATCGCATTATAATGTATTAAAATATGTTAATTTCATTGCATTACATTACACCGTAGAGCTAAACGCACTAGAACCTGCTTTCAAGCATAAATGCGCTACATAAGCTGTCCTCGTTCGATTCCATTACATTACGAAGCATATTAATCAGAGGAAAACAGACGTTTTCGACGAACGGTAGTAGAGTATCGTTTGCCGGAAGCGCCGTCAATTTATTTGGCGCCATTAGCGCCGAATGTTCGGTCGGCTGAATGTCAAAGCGGTGTCATCGTCATCGTCATCGTCTTGAGCCGATGACGTCCCGAATCGCGTCTCGTCGATTGGAAGATTCGCGCCTTAAGACGATCGTTGATGGAACGATTGCCACTATGGATTGTGGCGATATTAGGCGAGATTGCCCATGAGACGCCGCTTACAAGATTGCCACGACGCCGTGTTTTTCCGTTTCAGGGCGGAGAGGGAGGAATATGCGTGTTACGACGACGGAACAACTCGTATAAATACAAGGAGGAGGAGGAGGAGGAGGAGGAGGGAGGAGGAGGAGAAGGAGGAAGACGAAGAAGAAGAGGAGGAAGAGGAAGTGGAGGAAGGGAAAGGAGGAGAAGGAGGAGGAGGACAAGAAGGAGGAGAGGAGGAAGAGAACGAGGAGGACGAGGAGGACGTGGAGGAGGAAAGGGAGAACAAGGAAGAGAAGGAAGAAGAAGAGGAAGGAAGCGGACGGAAAAGACGAGCAGAAATAGGAAGAGGTCAAGAATAAGATGGAAAAGGATGAGGTAGAAGGAGACGAGGAACTGAGGCAGGACAAGTAAGTCGAAAAGGAGGAAGAAGAATGGGTAAAGAGCAGGACTAGATGTAGGATGAGGAAGATGAGTAGGAAGAAGGTGAAGGAAAAGGAAGGAAAAGGAAGAGAAGGGTGAAGAGGAGAAAATGAAGATAAGGAAAGGAAAATAGAGAACGACGAAGGAAAAAGGAGAGGACTGGAACATTACGCAATAGAGAAGCAGGACAAAGAGGAGATTGAGAAGGAGGAGGAGGAGGAGCAAAAGAGAGAATTAACCGAGAGAAGATGATGATGAAGAAGAGAAGTTGTGATGAGGAGGAAGGGGAGTATCAGGAGAAAGAGGAAAAACGATTGAAATGAGAACCAGGTGGAGGATGAGGAGGATGACAAAGGGGAGGGCGAGGAATGGGAGAGATTGACTGACGTGGGTTTCATCAGCAGCGGCAGGGCGGTCGAATAAAGCGGAGATGGAAAATGAAGCATCGTTTCATGAGTACGACAGATGAACGTAGGAAAGAAAAGAATGATAATACGAATAATTGCAGTAAACAAAAGCACGAGTAAGAACGGCAACATGACCAAGAAGAACGGCCAGCGAAACAAACAGGAACTGATAGAGTGACGCAGACAGAGGTGAAAGGGCGACAGACACGGAGGCATAATAGAATTGGACGTATGGCGGAAACAGAAAGGAAGACATAATACGGAAGCAGAAAGAGAGACAGACAGACAGAGACAAATAGAGACAGAGAGGGAGAGACAGACAGAGAAAGAGAAGCATCAACGAAGACACGAAGACTCATGAGGTGACAGAGACATATAGATGGGGATGGACAGATGGATTGGAAGAGAAGTTGACGGTAAGATAACGATAGGCTCCGAAAATCGAAAGGTCGTAGAGGATAGTGGTAAGCTCTGAAGAAAAGCGACACAGTAAAAAGTTTCTAAAGACATCCGACGGTAACGATACACACATACGTACATGACGAAATATGGCGTAAAACTCTGAACACACGACGACGGTAGGATGACGATAAGTTCAGAAGAGAACGACAGAATGACAGCAAGATGTATAATATAAAGAAACGAAAAGATAACGGTAAACTCTGAACAGAAGACGGTAAAGATGACGGTAACCGTGAAGCAGAAGTCTTCGACGGAGCGACACAACCCGCCCTCCTCCCCTCCCCCTCCCCCTCCGCGGTCGACGAAATAGAAGTGGAGCATAATGACGGATTGCACATGAGATTAAGCGTCGTCGGTCTCTGCTGAGACGGGGAGCCAGTGCAGCAGCGCCAATCGATTCGAAACATTAGCTAACGGTCGTACGAATAGAAATAGCTCGCTTGCTGTCCGTCCGGGTAACCGTTGTTTATTTCGACCCTCCCCCCTCCCCTCCCTCCCTCCCTCCGCCTGATCTTCCTCTTCTATGGCTGCATCTACGCTGGTTCTCTGGTCGCAGCAGACGTCGCGCTCTGACCGACTGCGCTGGTTCCGTGGGATTGGCGTGGAATCGCTTTTCCGTCTTTTTCTATACCTGTCTGTGTGTCTTTATGCGTCGTTCACTGCTCTTGTTTCTGTCGTTGTCTGTCTATATGTCCATCTTGTTTTGTGTCTCTACCGGGATATCTCTATGGGTCTACAGCTATTGGTCTCCAGCTGTCGCGTCTGCGGTACTTAAACGATGTCTGTCTGTCTGTCTGTCTGTCTGTCTGTCTGTCCGTCTTCTTGTATTTCTCTTTCTAAGAAGCAACACTGGTCAGACGAATTTTCACTCAGGCATTGACACTTCGTCTCCGTTTTTGAAGACGTCTTCGGATGCATCGTCGATCGTAACAAAAGAGAATTTCTAAAGTGAATATTTTCGAGCACGTGCTGATAATGCGCCGAGTGGTCTGAGAACATTTATATGGCGCTGTTATTGCAAGATAGATCGATTAGCAGTAACGCAGTTTCTCGCCGCAGCCGAAGTAGCTTTATCGACGTCGTTAAAACGTTTTCGACGCTGCAATAAAAGGTTGTTTTCAGCGAAATTGTTTTTAGAATTTCCAATTTATCGCTCTCGCATTTAATTCGAGTGCATGCATATTTTATACATGTATTTGATCTATCATGCATAAAAACATGCATGCATGCATACATACATATATACATACGTATACGTATATAATGTTATATAGGCCTTTCACTCAAACACACACGTTCTGTTGAAAGCAAGATAAAAATCCGGTTTACAGTCATTCAAAGAAATATGCTAGTGGGATCAAAAGGTAGAAACAAAAGGACAACGAGTACCGCTCACCAAGTTACCTACTTTTTATTACAGATTTCATGACGGTTCATAGTGTAGTCAAAGCAATTCCAGTATAGAAGAAATAATTGGTGAACTAAAAAATCATTTGAGGTTTTTATTGCTTTAGAAGCTCTTGAGGCCAAATTGAACAGGAAAGAGGCCTATTTTCTGCACGATTTAAGCAGAATAATGGTCATACAAAGCGAATACACTGGTCATGGATGATTCTACTAACATATGCAGCAAATGCATTGGTCCAAACAGTCTCACAGTTGAAAGGTCACCGTACAGTATAATAGGTAAAAGGTCTGAAATATAATTAACTAAGAATGCAGAACGTAATAATCGAAAGATGAGCTAAATTTTGAAACATATTCTCAATTAAAGTCGCAGTTTCAGAAGTAATTCTAGTAGGTTGGAGTGTAGTTTGTTCAAAGTAGTACGACGTGGCATTAAGACATATGAGCGAAATGATGCTTCAATCCCCATTTATAATAAGTCTACGTTGTATTATCCCGTCAAAACACCTTGTTATTCATAAGGGTCAGCTTTGGCAAGAGGTGATCAACATTTCCATTAAGCACATCAATTCCAGACCAACAGAGTCGATAATGATGTTTTTCCTTAGTCTTCTCTAACTTCATAGAATGACTCTATAAGCTATAGTTCGTTAGCAAATTGAGGGCTTGTCAACAACTTCAGATATACGGCATCTTCCTCTCTGCTAAAATCAAGGCCCACCACTTCTTCCGCCGTCACTGATCGCGCATGTAACTGTAACCTGTCATGATGACTGTAGAGGCTAATTCTTGATCAAAACAAGTTTCTGTGACAAATAAAATCGTTGGACGAGATTGGCAGAGCACTGACTGAATGTCAGGTAGTGGTGAATGCTTCTGCAGTAAAAGAGTATAACGACAGATCGATGAAATTGTTGCACCTGTACCAGGAATGCTCCATGGTCACATGAACACTATGCACCTGCTCAAATAAAGTGCTATCAAATTATAAGAATTTATTATTCTGGGTCAAGGTTATAGTTATTTAGGAGTGCGCGATTTTCTTCGTAATAATCAGGCTTGCTTACGGAATGTTCAGCATCATGCAATGGTGCGCAACCTGCGGCCGCACTATACCGCATACGGTCGTGAGAGGGAGAATTGGCGGACGTGAACGTATATCTAATTGTAATGTAATGGCGGCCGTTATTGAATTCATATTTTTATTCCATTGTTTTAAAACTGAGGTAGTTGAATCAATTAGATGTGTTTGTCTCTGTATTGGTGCGTGTATTTTACAAGAATTATACTCTCTTTCACACACGCACCACATACAATCGCTCACACATTGTCACCCTTTAAGAATGCACCATCTGGATATGCATCTCTGCAGATGTAGTTCAAAGAGGCATACAGGCTAATAATATCCGTGTCAGATCGGGAGCGCCTCTGAATCTCTGAGTGGCGCTTTATTAATGTTCAATTACAAGTTCGATCCATATCTAGCCTTGGACAGTCAACAACTGCATGTGGTATGAGCAGAGCTGACAGTGAGGTGCAGGGAGAGAGTGGCCAATGGAAGTTACAGAGTAGCCATGCAATGAGGCGACAATCCCACTGCGTCCTTTACCGCCGTCCTTGATGCCCTGTTGTAAGAATTTACTGAACGATTCAATGCCTTTAATAAGATATGCCAGAACTGCGACTTGTTGTTTCTCCTCATCTGGTGAAGACATACAATACGTCCCTGGACATCCAAACGGAATTGGTGAAGTTGAGGAACGACGAACAACTCATAAAGAAGTTCGAGTGCAAAACCGATTTACTAGAGGTGTGGAAGTTTTCTGTGGAATACCCTAAACCTGGAGAACTGTCAAGAAATACATATATTCCTCTTCGTAAGAACCTAATTGTGCGAGGCAGCCTTCTTTCGGATGAAGTATTTGACAAACAAGAACAGAATTCGATTGATGGGCAACAACGTGGAGTCTGGAATATGTCTAAAGCTCTCCAGCGAGTCTCCTGACTTCTCATGGCTCTCGGCCAATATGATCCAAGACCGAGGCAGCCATTGATATTATTGTTGTGGTCCTAAATCACATTTGATACAGAAACAATTGATCGTAAGTTTTTAGTATTCTTTTATTAATTTTGTGATGGAAAAGACATGGTAAGCCTAGTGAAGTTCGTGGAGAAGGAATCGACATCAGTAGACATATTTCCAACTCATTTCTGGAGGTTGCTACTGTTTATTAATAAATCTTATTTCTCATCACAATATACATGTATGCTTAAATAACCTAATAATAGTATATCTTGTCGGCCGTGACGAGACTATAAGCCTTTGATGCGACCAACATTAATGAATAGGTTGCGCGCCTCTGATCTACAGTATCACATTACGATATGACGTTACTGAACTCATCATTGTCTACAATATGATTAAATGGGAACATGGAGATGATACAATTGGCAGACACACTGTGAATTGTTATTAGCTGATGTCATAGACGATTAATGCAGAAAATTCAGAAGTCAAAACTACACGTGACAGAACAAGTACCTACTGGATCAGAGGTAACAGTGCAATCATGTCCGGTAGCAACTTCAGCATTATGAAGCTACTGTATATATGGCCATGGGTCATGAGGTTTCTGCTCGTAATAATGTTGCCACTGTTCAAGGCCGTGTTTTCCTTCATTATCGTTTTGTTCAGCCAGAGCCGGATTAACGTATAAGCCAAATAAGCCACGGCTTAGGGTCCCACATCGTTTTGAGGGCCTCAACTATCACGAAATATTAAATCAGGTTGTACCAAAGTCCTAATTGACAAAATGACAATGGTTAAGTGCATGTGTTATTATTTAGCTAATGTTTCAATAGAAATAATCGCTTTTGTACGGTTTGAACTTTGTGCTCAAAGACACATATTTATGCATGGCTTTGGGGTTAGGGCCCCGGATATCTTAACCCGGCTCTTGGCTTAGGGCCCCTTGAAGTCTTAATCCGGTCCTGTGTTCAGCTGAATCATAGATTCCTTGCTACTGGTAACTCAACAGAGCTCTTTGTTTTCATAAAGCTACTGAAGTGGAAAGTAATTCTGATCTTGATAACAAGCAGTTCATTAACTTATTCAATCTTTAGCATTATTTAGCTGAAGCAAGAGTCCACAATCAAACATACATAAAATTGGCGTCAAGAGTAACAGAGCTTGACGATCGACCGTCAGTTTCTAGGATAATCTGTTCAGTAGGATCTCGATTTACTCGCAGTTGAGTATCGCCCTCGACTGTATCGTCATCGTCGGTCTTTCTGTTTGCTTTAACTTCCTTTTCGACATAATTTACCAGTTCAAAGTTTAACAACTCACCGAATCAATGAAAATAAGTCCTGGCAGCTTTTCAAACAATTTATCGAAAGTTTAAATAGCGACCATGTTCTCAGCAAATTTGTTGTGTATTGAATCACTGCTAAAATTAACGCATGTTCATGTCGCCATCGTCAATCAGAAATCCCACACACACACACATACACACAAAAACACACAAACACACAAGCACACACACATATACAAGCCCATATACATACATACATACTCACATGCATACATATACAATGGCATAAACACATAAATTCACATAAGTTATACATGCGTACATACATACATACATATATGCGCATGTATGTATATATGCATGCAATTATACATGCATTATGTGTGCATGCCTTGTATGCATATATATGTATGCATGCATGCATGCATGTATGTATAGGTGTATTTATGATACATACACCTACACATACATATAGGTATACATACATACATACATTACATACGCACTTGCAGACATACATGCAAACATACATATGTACATGCAGCTACAAATCGCAGGCAGCCAAAAGCTGGAGCCACCTGTAGGAATCCGCCGAGCGTGACCTTGACTCGACCGACCTACAAGACATCGGTGACTGAGAGTGGCATAAGCGTCGTGCGTTCGTCGTACGATTAGCCGAAAATTGATTGAGAAACGGGAAAAGCCTTACCGAGTTACGAGACCACGGCTCCTAAGAGGATCATATATCAGAGGGACAGCGGTGGCGCCGACTACCGAGCACTTGTCGATCGGTGTGTGCCGTGTATGGATTGTTGTGGATGGGGTGAGAAGAACGAGTGGTGGTAGGGAGTGACGGGGTGGGGGGGGGGGTGAGAAACGAACAAGCACGTTGTGATTACCTGTTACGGAGACTGGCAAACGGGCAACGACCAGAGAGAGGACGATGATGAAGAACGTTGTCACCTCATCCATCCTGAGACGTTGCTACAGCGGCAGCAGCAACGGCAGCAGCAGCAGCAGCAGTTCGGCTTCCGAAAGATGGAGGAAGCAACAGTCTAGGCGTAAGACATCAACACTATTACTATCGATATATATGGGCAACGTATTATGTGGTAAGGTAATGTAATAGGTGTGCGCACAATACATTCATGCGCATACGTAAGGCAATGTAGCTTAGTTAGACATCATCACTGTCACCATCACCCTAAATAATTATCATCGTCATCATCATTATCATCATCATCATCATCAGCACCAGCACCAGTAGCAACAACAACAACAACATTACAAGCATTATCACCATCTTCATCATCATCATCATCATCATCATCATCATCATCATCATCATCATCATCATCATCATCATCATCATCATCATCATCGTCGTCATCATCATCATCATCATCATCATCATCATCATCATCATAATTATCATCATCATCATCATCAACAACAACAACATCAACAACAGCATCACAAGCATTATCACTATCTTCATCATCATCATGATCATCACTATCATCATCACTATCGTCACCATAATCTTCTCTTTTTCGGACTCAATATCAAGAATGATGACTCATATAAATGTTAGAGCTATAGACCGTACAGTAAAGCGAGAAGAGCACACCCAGAACGAAAGTACGTCCTGATCAATTTCGCCTATTAATACGGATACAAGTGAGATGGCTATTAAAGCAGGACGCAGTGGAATTTGGTTTTGGCGTAAGTTGAGAACGAAACGAAAAAGCAAGCAATGCAATAAACCTAGTGTTTAAGGCCATGAGATTTCTCCATTGAGGCTCAATGGAGGAAATGAGCACCTCATCTACACACCATTATGGGGCATGGGAGCTATATTTGGCATTAGTGCATTATAAGTAGAAATTTATATATAAGTTTATATTAAAATATAAATGCATAAAGACGTTGATTTTATATTATGTAGGATTATACTTATGCGTGTGTACCTCTGCCTAAGTCAGGGATGGCGAATCTATTGGCACGCGTGCCCAAAGTGGCAGGCGCTCAAATTTTTTGGGCACGCGGAATTTTAGCGTCCCGTAAAATTTCAAACTTATAAATACAAAAGCACTGTAGGAATCCACATTTACTTTTATGAGGACTTTATTGTAACACCATTCTAAAACCATCTTTTAAATGATGTTTTAATTCTTTTTTGCTACGCTTTGTCAATAAAAACCCACATGAGAAAAGAAATTATATACTGCACAGTTCCAAAGGGCACGCGACGGTATTTTTAAAAATATTTTAGCGGCATTTTGACACGCAATTCAAAAAATGTTCGCCATCCCTGGCCTAAGTAGACATGACATGTCTATCTAAAGCAGCGGGTTGAAAATCGGACGGTTAAGCTTGAAGGAAAGAGAGGTGTCCTGTGCCTGACGAAGAACACTTCCGCTGGAAGCCGATTATGGAGAAATTAAACAGCAACAGAGCAAGACAGATCCCAGAAGCATGGACAAACTGACGGTGACACTGACCAACAGAGAGACAGACAGGCAAATAAAGAAAGAGACAAATAAACTATGAAGACAGAAAGATAGACAACAAACACACAGACAGAGAGATAGAGGAGACAGAGGCAGGCGGAGGGGAGGCAGAGCAAGATCGAACAAGTGTTGGTGTTATTAAGGAAATCCGATTAGGAAGGAGAGGAGGAGTAACGTCTCCAGAACCAGACGGCGTCATCAGTAACATCGACTGGAAGAAGGGGAGAAAGGAGGAAGGAACTGGAAAAGAATGGGAAGATTAGGAGGAACGTGATGGTAGGAGGAAGATAGGTAGGGAGAGAGGGAGTGATAGAGGGAGGAAAGAAGGAAGGAAATTGGAGAGAGGAAGGGAAGGAATGGAAGAGCTTGAAACAGGGATTGATGGAGTGAGGGAAAGAATTGATGAATGATTAGAAAAACAGGAAGAGGGGAAAGGCAGAACGTGAAGGAGTGAGAAAGGGAAAAGAGCGCAACAGGAAGAGTGAAGGCGAGATAAAAGGAGCGTGAGGGAGAGAGAGGAAGGGAGGAATGTAGAGAGAGATGGAGACAGAGCCAGAGAGACAGAGACGGAGAAGAACAGCAAGACAGAAGCAGAAAGAGAAAGACGAAGCATCGAGAGGAATGGGGAGAAGGGAGGGAGGTCATAAGCCCTGTGGCCGCTGTCAAGTCGTTCAGTGGGTCGGGTGGTGGGTCGGGTGGTGGGTGGTGGGTCGGGTGGTGGGTCGGGTGGTGGGTCATCCGTCATCAGTTGCCGTCTATGGATACGTTTCCCATTTCGTAGCTGGCTTCGTCTGACAATTGCACAGCCACTCGTTCGTCCATTGGTCGTCGTCAGCCGCCGGGATATATTTATCACGATCCTCCTCTTCCTCCTCCTCCTCCCTCTCCTCCTTCGATCGCCCCCACGCTCCTCTGCCGCCTCCCTCGGGTCTTCCCTTTCCATGATCACGTCTTATTCTCATCCTCTTCCTCCTATTCTTCCGTCTTCTCGTCTTCTCCCTTCTTCTCTCACTCCTCTTCCAGTCTTCCGTCATTTCTTCATTCTTCTGTTCTTTCTCCTCCCTTATCCTCTTCCTTCTCTTCTTCGTCACCCTCTTCATCCTCCTCCCTGTCTTGTGCTTTCGCATCATATTCCTCTTCCTATTCATTTCACTCCTTCTCTTCATACTCCGTATCCTCTTCTTTTTGCACCTTATCGACATCCTCCTCTTCATTCTATTTCTCCTCATGTTCATTCTATCTCTCCTCTTCATTCGATCCCTCTCCTCTTCATTCTATCTCTTCTTTTCCAGATGGTCCGCAGAGAAGCATGTCCTCCTTTTCCACTGTTACCGTCCGCACCTGCCCTGGTGAAGTCGAATCCCATCTGCCGGGGAAATCGGAGCGGAGGAGGGGAAGAGACAGCAGAAGCAGCAGCAACAACAACAGCGGGAGGAGGGAGGATGAGGATGGTCTAATTTGCATGGAAATCACCGTCAAGTAAGGAGGGTCGTCTCGTCTTCTGTTGAAGCGCATGCATAATCGGAACACGAAACAACCAACTTCATCGTCTTACTTCTCTTCCTATCAGAATTCGCGTCTTTTGTGTCCTCCCACTCTTTCAGCTTTTGTTTTTCTTTGCCTTCTTCTTCGTGCAATCATCATCTCTCTTCCTCCTCACATACTTTCTATCCTCTTCTAATTTTTCCTCGTCGTCTTCTCTTTCTGCTTCTCACCTACTCCTCCTCTTCTTTTACCTACCCTCACTCTTTCGTCTTCTCTTCATTCTCTACATTTCTTAGTAATCATTCTCTCTCTTCCTCCTCATATCTTTCCCTCTTCTTTCTTTCGCCATTTCATTTCACACCTCTTCTTCTCCACTCCCGTCTTCTTCCCTTACTTCCATCCTCCTTCTTGATCTCCGTCTGCCTCTGTTAGTATTCCTCCTTGTCCCCATACTTGTCCTTCTTGATAGGACAGTCAGACAATTCTAACGCGATGATTTTCGCTGCGTCAGTTGAGTAGAACTGACAGCGAAACGGAAAACAAGATCAAAGAATCGACTTCAACCCTATCGCCGTAATCTCATTCCACCCTTTCCACCCTTTCCACCCTCTTTTGCCACCGTTCCACTTCCCCCGTTCGCCCTCTGGCGACCGACCACGCAGGACCGAGAAAATTATTTAGCATCTGGATGTGTATGAATATTTATATAGCGCCATTCAAGAATTTCTCGTCTGCTCTTTACGCGCGTTGGGTCTTCTGTACACCTGCATGTTTTGTAATTTTATATCTTTAGTTTTATGTATGCATGTGTGTATGTACGACATCATATGCTTGTATAATATATACGTACATAAGTACGTATGTATGTATGTATGTATGTATGTATGTATGTATGTATGTATGTATGTATGTATGTATGTATGTATGTATGTATGTATGTATGTATGTATGTATGTATGTATGTATGTATGTATGTATGTATGTATGTATGTATGTATCTATATATATGTATGTATGTATGTATGTATGTATGTATGTATATCTATCTTATGTCTATCTATCTATCTGTATGTCTATCTATGTATCTATCTATCTGTCTGTCTATCTACCTGTCTATCTGTCTGTCTGTCTGTCTGTCTGCCTGTCTGTCTGTCTGTCTATCTATCTATGTGTGCGTCCATGTATCTAAATATCTCTACATGTTTTATACAATTGTAATATCGATTGATGCTTTGTCCATCGTGATAGCTGCGCTAAGTAGGCCTACTACTGATTAAGTAAGAGCTTAGCGGATGTATGTGGTCGTCAATGTGGGCTTTCGATTTTCAGTTTTAAAGGTTTAAGTTTATATTTAGGTTCTAAGATTTTGAGTATATAATACATTCGTTTATTGGAAAGAAACAGGTAGACACACCCTATCTGATAGAGTAAGCAACTAAAGGATTTTCAGCTCTGCGTTTTACGAAATCTAAGTCAGCCTATCCATCAGAATAAATTGAAAAGAAAAATTGATTTCTTTACAAATTTCTAACTTGTATTAACTTTAATGAATATTCCTTTTGTATTAGGGCTAAGATTTTTACAATAACTTAGATGAATGCTGTATGACTTCACAGATTGTAAAATATCGAGAAAAGGATACCTGCAAATGGATATCTACAAAAGGATATCTACAAAAGGTTATCTATAAAAGGATATCTAAAAAATCATATCTACCTGTGAGGAATGCCGACCTTATGTTACAAAAATGTAAGACAGAGGGCAAACTGATTTAGTCTTTCCTTTACAAATCCAACATTACTAAAATTGTTGTAAAGAATGCCTTTGTATCCTTACAGAATTCCAAGTGTTCGGATTAATCTCGTCTTCGAAATGTCGCCGAACTCTCATCGATTTCGCTGTTTCGCCGAAACGTAATCGAAATTAATGGTCGCATTTCGACTGAGTTAACAACGAACGACGCTTCAGCGACAGTGAACAGGATCGTTGCTGCAATCTAAGGAATGCTTCTTCTACTTTCTGGTTTTCATCTCATCCGCCGCACTCTTCTTCTAAATCACGCCTTTCATCCACTATCTAACCACCACTGCCACCGCCGTGATAGTGGCCGCTATCACCACAAACCCACGCCCTCGACGCAAATGCCGCTGCTTCTGGGTACGTGTTCGTCCGCGTATGTTCAGTTGTCCGCGTCGATGTTCTACTGCGTATGCGCTGCGATGCTTCGGCGATTTTATCAATAACCAGGAACTGATTGCAGGCGTCTTGATAGGCGTGGAATACAATGTAGGGAGATTGCAACCGCACAAGAAGCCAACCGTCTAGCCGTCGACACCCAGGCCGACCGGCCGGGCCCCCCCTCACGGGCAGGACCCCACGCACGACCGATACTTATCTCTGGCCTTATCAGGTATCTTCATCTAGCGATCCTGATGCTGTTACTGATGCTGATCACGTGGCTGCTGTGATGATGTAATGCATTGTCTTGTCTTCGAAACAGATACGTTCGATCCAACAGAACGACAGAGACGAAGAGACAAATGGACAAATGGACCAGTGGCCTACTGGTCTAGTTGTCTGTTTGTCAGACATACTGAAGACATGCATTCGTATACCTTCGCTAACGTATACATACATACGTATACATACATTATTCAGACGGACTGACGGAAAAACGGACGGACGGACGGATGGTCGAACGGATGGTCGAAAGGATGGATGGATAGAGGGGCGGACGCAGTGAAACGTCTGTTTACATTAGCGAACGTGTAAAAGTAGAATAACAGGTGTAAAGTTTGTTTACACCAGACGTAGACTTACGGCACCTTTTGACTATACATTTACGAACGAGAAAACTTAATCCATGCAATAATATTTTGGTGTAGACCCCATGGAATGCATTCGTAATGCGAACTTATAGAGCTCTGTCATGTTCCTCGTAATAGTGAGACTGCGCTACAACGCAACTCCCGCTATGCAGCGTATCGTATTGCTGGTGTGCTGTACATGTAAAGAATACGACAGAAGTTCCGAAGAATGAAACATAATGCGCAATCGTCCTTTACATAGATGCAGAGAGGCCCGGACCACCGCAAATACGAGTCTCCAAACTCGAAGCATGCACAACGTGAGCCTAAAATTCGGTATAAGCGTAGACTCTATGCGATTATTATTATTATCTTATTCGTTTACTATTGGCATTCAAGACAGCTGAAACATCGACGCAACTGATTACAACCAGGGCCGGATTAAGACTTTCGGGGGCCTAAGCCAAGAGCCGGGTTAAGACATCCGGGGGCCCTAACCACAAAGCCATGCAAAAATATATCTTTGTGCACAAAGTTCGATCCGTACATAAGCGATTTTTTTCTAATGAAATATTGGCTAAATAATAACACATGCATTTACCATTGTCATTTTGTCAATTAGGACCTTGATACAATCTGATTTTATATTTTCTGATAGTTGGGGGCCCTCAAAACGTTGTGGGGCCCTAAGCCATGGCTTATTTGGCTTATACGTTAATCCGGCTCTGATTACAACGAGTTCGGCAGAATAATAAATATAGAGTTTAAAATATAAAACTAATGTTAACTGGATGGTTCAAGAGGTGAACTAGTACTAACTGGTACATTTTGTCAAATACTCAAATTATTCGCATCAATTGCCGGTATATTTGACACGAGGAATATAATTTCTATTGTCCTTAAAGGGTTTTATGTCGCCAAATCATTATGCACATTACAATGCAAATTATTATGCCACCAAATTCAAATTTAACCTTACTGTTAGACATCAAACTTGCGCAGAAAGCCGTTTAATAAGTATAAATAAACCTAAATAAATATTAACTTAATATCAATTTTTAATCTTACATGTAGTCCCCTTTTCTATGAGACCTCTGAAGGTCTAAAGTAAAACATAATTTAAGACATCTAAGACTTAAAGTCGTGTTATATTTACATGTGTGATATAAAGAACAAATGAAATTTAATTAAGACCACAAATTACATTCATGCTTTAAATCGAAAAAATACATTATATTTAATACAATGCTAATACGATGTAATACCTTATGCAACGGAAATGGCGAATATGCAATGCAATATGGCCTACAAAACATATAAGTCTTAGGCTATATAAGTTATATACCTTTTATTGAATCGAATAGCTTACTTGGAATTGAAATACATCGAACAGCTCTCATGACTTATCTCATTACTCGTGTATTGAATTGTATAGTTTACGAAGTCTTTTGCATAGTTTATGCATTATATCGCAGTCTTTCGCGATTGGATATTCTCTGTAATAACCTGTATGTACTGAGCTGCGGTTTGCCAGCCTGATTGGTTCTAATAAACGAAGATATATATATATATAAATGTATCGCATTTGCTACAGAATTACATGCGAATAGAATATTTGCATTGTTGTGTGTTGCATTTGTTTCTGAAGCATATTGCACGATTCGGGCAATTAATTAATTAATTTCCTTTATTACCTGTTTGGCTTTGCTTAATGTCTAGGCTACATGTTGAGTTGGACAGCGGTGATTAATATTTAATTTGTTGTGCAGAATAATTTGTTTTGAATGATTGCATGCGGCTGACGATGGCGTTTTATGGCACGCAATTGGTAATACGATGTGTTTTAACGGTGTTCGGCTGTTCGCATATACATGTAGTCGTAAAGAAAGTCTGGCAAGATGGATGACTGTTGCTTAGTCTTGACTTAAGTTGTCTGCAGGTTGCATGTCAGATCAATTGATTTCACGTCAAATCACCTGTTAGCCTGATCCCCTGCCTTATCAAACGGACAGCTTCTGCGCAAGCAGAGACATGGAGATACCGAGATAGGCAGATAAACATCAGACTTGGTCATACACATAGACAATGGCACTGGAGACGATGCAAAGACAGAGAGCCAGAGAAATTAGAGAGACATTAAGGCAGAGTGAGAGAAAGAGAGAGGGGAGATAGAACGATTGACAGACTGAAGCACACACACCGTTAAGCAGACTTGGCCCTGTATAAAAAGAGGCACTGAAACAGAGATAAATTCAAAGACGGAAGGACAAAGAGAGACAGAGAGAAAGAAAGCAAGCAAGAAATTGAGAAAAAAAGAGAAAAGGAAATAAAAAGAGAAAGAAAGAGAGAAAAGAAAGAAAGAAAGAGAGAAGGAAAGAGAGAAAGAAAGAGAGAAGGAAAGAGAGGAAGAAAGAGAGAAGGAAAGAGAGGAAGAAAGAGAGGAATACAGAGAGAAAGAGAGTGAGAAAGAAATAGTGGCATAGGTATAATATTTGCAGAGATAAAAGCAGACACAGACGAGGCATAGACAAATACATAGACAGATTCTGATGGAAGCATCGCCAGAGAGACTCATGGACATACACTACAGAGGCAGATAGACAGATTCACACACAACGAAGCAGATACATAGAAAGAGAGAGGAAGAGAGACTAAATTGGATAGAGACAACGAGACACACTTATACGTATCCACAGAGAAAGATAAACAGGCATAACGACAGCAGACAGGCAGACATATAGATGTACAAGACATGTATAAAGACTGATACATAGTAAGTTATTTAGTAACAAACACACACAAAGCAGAACTAGCGAGATAACAGACAAACGGACAGACTGACAGAAACAAAGAAACAGAAACATGCAGAGATAGACAACGACGGTCACGTCTGAACTTGAAGATAGATGGAAACACAGAGGCAGACACAGACAGAGACAGACAGAGACAGACAGACAGACAGACCTAGCCGGCCTCGGTGCGTTCCGGCTGATTTAGCGCTTACATTTCAAATATCCGTTTCGTTTGATTGGATGGAATGTCTGGCGACGAATGAAAATTTAATCATCGTCGTCGTCGAAAGACTTCGCTCTAAGATTCATAAATAACGCACCTAAGCAGAACGGATATCGCTCTGTACGAAGAAAGCAGAGGAGCCGCCGTCTTCATCTTCTTATGGAAGAACAGGTGTGCGCACGAATAACGCTGCTGCCCAGGAATTCATCAGCATTGGCCCATCGAGGGTCACGCCTGCCATCAGTGGCCGATCCAGAAGTGTATACTATACATGTACTTGAAGGTGGGAGCAGCTGTAGGCATACAGACAGGGCCTTATAATTTTGACGAACTTTAAATTAGCGGGACTGCGAGGGAACTTAATCTCACAAATCAATTGTGTGACCGGTGTGCAACTGTGCATGCCTCTGGATTCACCCTTGCTCATGTGACATGGTTCACCTGGTCTGAGTTCAGGGAGAAGGCATGGCTGGAGTGATGCATGGATCATCCGCAGTAGAGAAGGGGCAAAAAGGCATGTCCCAAACTGAACTCTTGACACCATCCCACGCACCCCCAAGAATCATGTACGACCATTTCATGTGCTAACGGAATTTGCCGTGAACGACTGACGAATGCTGTGCCACAATTTATAAGCTGCTGGAGGGCGGGACGGAGGGAGGGATAAGAGCCGTATGCTCCCTCTGGATCGGCCCTCGAACAGGTGCGCGTCGGAAGAGCAGACCGTAAGAATCTATCATCGTCTTCGTCGGAGATTGATCAAGACTACGCGCTAAAGTTACGTGACGTGACTCGCCGCGACGGTCATGACTTGCTCTAAATAAAACATGATACGACAGCGCTGACATAAGTCACGTCTTCGCGTTGTCGCGTGCGCGACGGTATTGCTGTCAGTACTTCTGCCGTCAGATGTGTGTGTGTGTGTGTGTGCGTGTGTGTCTGGTAGACAGTTATGCCAGGAAATGTAAACATCGTTACACGCATATCCTAGAAAACATAGCGTATATACATACATACTGTACTGGACACTGTATCTGGAGTGTTTTCTGACGTGAAGGCAATTAGGCAGGAACGTTATGATCAGACGGGGGAGTTCAATTAAAGCGAGAGAAGTAGATTCAGCATGCTTGTAAAAAATACAAATCAGTGCTTACGATTACAAGACAGTACAATGTAATACAATAAAATACTTCACAAAATAGTTATTACGTAGTTTGAATACCCTTAACTTATGGCAATTGCATACATATGCAACAAAAACACTACTAAATACAATCAAATAGACTAACCATGCAATATTAAAGGCAAAATTCAAAAACTGCAAACTTTGTAAAAATGTGCTTGGAGTTACTGACTCTATAGCATCATGTGATGACTTTGAGGTCATATATGACTTACAGTCATATGAGCAGTGCACATATTTTTTATTCGAACGCTCGTGGAACGACAAAATATTTTAATACCTAGAATTTCTTTGTTTAAACGCAGAAACAAAGAGGGAAACAGTTAAAAACCAATAGAACTTCAAGCATAATATGTACCCCAGTATTATTAGGATTATTTGCGTTTGAACTCAGCGAAGCAGCAATTCTTCAGAAAATGCAATAACAATCGTGGAGCATGGCCAACGAAGGAGAAGTCACACGCCGTCAGCATCTACCCGTGCGTTTCCATGGCAACATGCAGGTGCTTCGATAGTTGGAGGAATAGGCCGGATGTATTAGAATCGAAAGGCATACATGTATGCGGGTGGCTAAGCAACACTCGAGCAGGGAAGCCGAAAGAATTCATTTAATGCAGACCGTTATTGTTCCTATTATTATTAATATTATGATTCAGCTACGCGAGAACAATTTAATTACCGTTCGACGGAAATGAAAGGTTTGACTTAAGCTGGGAGCACAGAAGCGCTCGGCAAGAGCTCTGCTGTTATATATATCTCCAACTATATCCGTTTTAATCTGATTTCGTATAATTTAATTAGAATACTCGGCGTTGCTCAAAATATTTTGCTGTGGAGATAGACAGCGTCTATTTAGATAGAGTTACACAGATTTTATTACTGCGATAATAATAATAATAATTAATTATTATTATTATTATTATTTCCCTCGAGGTAATATGATCCTTCGGGATTGCAAAATTAGGGGACGTTGTTCTGGAATAGATAGTCTTCACATATGGTTTTGTTCGTGAAAATTATTATTATTATTATTATTATTCTTTTTTATGCCTCAAGGTACACAGGATCCCTCAGGGACTTGAATATTAACTGTTTTTGAAAATAAAATATCCGGAATGGCCCAATTCTTATTCTTATTCTTATTATTATTATTATTATTATTATTATTATTATTATTATTATTATTATTATTGTTATTATTATTATTATTATTATTATTATTATTATTATTATTATTATTATTATTATTATTATTATTATTATTATTATTATTATAAATATTACAATATTCAGTGAATTCTCAAATCTCAAGACGACGTAGCATCCTTTATTCATTTCAGGTACACTTCAATCAAATCAGTGTTGCCAATTGCATTGCAATCTATTGTAATTTGATTAAATCCAGCGTTGATTCTGGACCACCGAAGGATTACGCAGCGCCAGACATGTTAATTCCATTGTATCATAATCTATTGTCATTTAATCCAATCCACTTTTGTAGCGCCGATAAGTGATACATGTGCTATCGGACGGCGGGAGACTGATATGGAAGCCACGGGAGACCCATATAAGACCAAACCGGAAGAGACTTAGGCTACAGTCTCTGAGTTCCGGTAATAAAGCGCGTCGTAAAAACCCCAGAGCCATATATATATATATATATATATATGGCTAATATATATATATATATATATATATATATATATATATATATATATATATATATATATATATTTATCCTGTAGTAAAAGGAGCGAAAAAGTTCTTCGATAGCGCCATCCAGCAATGAGAAATAAGTAGGCGATGCTGGTCGATTGGTTTTGTGCATGGCCCACAAAGAGGCATACGGACAGACGGAAAGAGAGGGAAACGGAATTAGTCAGGTGGAAAGAAACGTAAACACAAACAGTAGGAGACATGCAGAAGAAAAGAGACGAAATCACCAAAACAAAGGCATGCAGGATAGAAGATAGACACGGAAAGAGACAGAGACAGACGTAGAATTTTTCAAAGGCGGTAACTATGTAACACAAGTATACAAGTATCTCTACATAGTGACTGCCATGGCATGAGTGTGTTTTGCACAGAAAAAGGAAGGTATGAGAGTTTACTACTACTACTACATAAAAATATTACTATATTAATATTAATATTAATAACAATATTAATATTAATATTAATAACAATATTAATATAGATTAATATTAATATTAATAACAATATTAATATTAATATTAATATTAATATTAATATTAAAGTTGTAGGGTGAGAGTTTATTAATATTAATAGAAGTTTATTATTAATTATTAATATTAATATTAATATTAATATTAATATTATATTAATATTAATATTAATATTAATATTAATATTAATTAATATTAATATTAAATATTAATCCTACAAAGAACTTCTATAGCGCCGAAGTATAATGCCTCAAGGCAGTAAACGGTTCCGCCGTAGTTATGTCAATACAAGAGAAGTCAGTTCACAGCATTCTTCCTGGTAAAATATACTAGGCCTTAGTAAGCCGTATAGGCTACTATTAGAGTTTTTGCTCTATCCTTTTGCCTTCCGCTTACAAAACCTACAATCTTGACTGCATATATATACTTACCTCCAGAAAGCAGCAACTCGAATAATCTGCCAATCACTTGACTTGGCTCATTTCATACTTCTTTGTAAGTTCAACATACAAGATATCTGTGATCTGATTTTTGTTATACATATTGTGGTCTTCATGCTTAAGCTTAGACAATATATGGCTTCTTTATTTGAAAACTACTTCTTTTCTGTGCCCAACATAAAAGATGTTAATTCTTATCCGTAGGCTTCGAAAAAGAGGGTGATGCTATTTCCTCGAGTGTGTCAGCTGATGGATATAGAGCAGTAGCATAGTATTATATATATATATAATAAATTAAATATAAATATATATAATAATAATTTTAAAAGGGCGCTATATAATAGTAACTTACATAATACCCAGATACTGTGCAAGAAAATTACGGAAAGTCAGTTTATCAGTAGATCAATGTGAAATCTTGCTTGATTCTCTTTCCATAAGAAAATCAGTGGTGGATATAGAGCAGTAGCACAGTGCATTGCTTAAAACTATTATTACCCAAACCGCTACAACTTTCCTGTTGCTAACATGAAGCTAAAATGTCTTGAATAGCCATCCACGTGAGTTTTCCCTCCCCACATTTTGAAATAGATCTGAATATCTGCAGAAGTTTATGAAGGATCAACAATATCACAACAAGTAGGCTATCGAGTGCATGGTCCAGCGAATGTCACTTATATTTAGATAATCTTTCATATCCGATAGCATGGCCTATGCTATTAGGCTTAACACTGTATGACTTCACTTCGTGTTTTGAAAAGCCCTGCGGGAAGGAAAGAGGGAGACACAGGAGAAAGAGCAAAAACAAGGACAACAAAGCGGTTAGAAAGACAGTTAGATAGGCAATGGCGAAGACAAACGGAGTTGTACATTTGGAATATTCTAGAGACACTGCGTACTTGTCAGTTTGAAAATATTAGACGAAGATTATTATTATTCAATAAACGAGTATTGTATTATATTGTATTGTAGACATTATTTGGAGACACGCAGACAGACAGTGGCCTGCTAACATGCAAATTGACTCAAACCGACAAGCACAGAGCCAGAGAGAGAAAGACAGTGCCAGATACTTAGGCTGATTCGTCATGATGCTTTGACTGCGGCAGTTGTAACGGCGCAGCAGAAAAAACGATCGTTGCATCCTGTTGCCTGTTTCAAGGACAACAAACGCGATTTGACAGCGACCGGTTGTCCAGTATGTCGCACCCCCCACAACGTCCACCACTCACCCACCTGCTACATTGACTTCATCCGTCCCCTCTGGCGGTGATGCCCCGCTCGCTCGCAAGCCTGACCCAGGGCGACTTATCTGCGGAGATAACCCGCTTGGTCGAACTTCGTGTATCAGACGCGCATTCTTTAATATCGGATTAATATTCCATATAGTTGTTGTTTCGCTGATGCTGAGTGAGGTTGTTTCTGCTGCTGCTGCTGCTGCTGATGATGATGATGTTGCGCAGGCAGACTGCTGGATCGGATAGCAAGACGATAAACATACGATGCAGATATTGCACAAAGCAAGATGGACGAAATGAAGGACGGTTGGATGGACAGATGGAAGGACAGATTTGTAAATATAAACGTAACTGTAACCGTACATTTGCGTAGAACCATTTCAAGAGAAATTCCTCGGCAGCATTTCTGATCTAACAAAAAACCGAGAACGATTAAATTGGTTTCCAAGAGTTTATGGAAAGAGACAAAACAAGAACAAGGAACTAATGTCGTTGGTTGCTAAGCAACGCGTTCCAGAGAATTGTGATGACAAAATTGAAGCTTCTGTGCTGCACTGTGGTAGTTCGGGTCGGTAGGACAGCCAGATGACCTTGCGCGGCAGAGCTAAGGGATCTACGGTCAGAAATGGAGACCGAGGCCCATAAAGATCCTTAATATCAGATGGAACATATCCTGCAAGGCGACCGGATGGGTGGATGAACAGATGGACGATTGGAGAAGAACGGACGGACTGAAGGAAGGACTAAGAGAAGGAAGGACAAAGAGAAGAAAGGACAAAGAGAAGGAAGGACAAAGAGAAGGAAAGACTAAGAGAAGGAAGGACCAAGAGAAGGAAGGACCAAGAAAAGGAAAGACAAAGAGAAGGAAGGACCAAGAGAAGGAAGGAACAAGAGGAAGGAAGGATGTACGGATGGAGGTAAGGCAGGACGAAAGGGCAGCTCGAAGGAGGAACTGATGGACGGATGGACAGAATAACGAGCGGACAGTCAGTGTAACGGACGGAAGGACAGACAATGGAGCATACAAACAGACAGAGAGACAGAAGGACCGATGGTCATGCGCTGTGGCTGTCTGTGAGCACGGAGTCTTCTTGGTCGGTGGCGGCGACTTAGCAATTCGGCGCACAGGTCTAATCCGTCGAGTGGACGATGGCGGTTGTTGGGCGTCGATTGGCCTCTAAGCGGGATTTATCTACTGGTCGCCGTCAGTAATTAGCCTGATTGATGGCGAAAAATTAGCAGGTCCTGTTCTGCGCCAATCGGTGACCGACATACGCCAACACGAAAGACAAACACAAACATACAAGCCAGCACGAACATACAGAGATACATGCATACAGAGATACATATGCATACATGCATACATACATACATACATACATACATACATACATACAACATACATACATACATACATACATACATACATACATACATACATACATACATGCATACGCATACATACATGCATACATGCATACATGCATACATATGCATGCAATGCATACATACATACATATATACATACTCACACACATGCATATATATATATATTTACATCTGCTTAAACACATGTACAAAGAGATGCTAAACCCGGTTGGTCTTCTTAAGAGCACGCGAGGGAAGATCGCTCTCTACCGTCAACCGTTGACGACTGTCTTGAGGAGTCTTGGACAATACGCGCCGTGAACAGGTGGTTGGCCATCTAGGCCGATAAGTGGCTAATGGCGCCATTATTACATATTATTTACCAAGCGGTTTAGACGAGTGGAGATGTTTCTGCTGCTGTTTGGCTCCGAGAGATTTCCGCTTGCACTGCACTTCTAGCAGGTCTTGAGAGTAAGAGCTGCCACTCGTGGTGCACTCTGTAGCTAGAAGTAGTGGATAAAACCCGTCGACAGGAACCTAACTCATACAGTGGAGAGCATGGGGATGGCATGACCAAGTGATGGGAAAGTTCTCCCAATCCTTTACAAATAGAAAGCTGTTCCAGTTTGGGGTATACAGTGTGTAAAATCAGCCTCTATAGCTATTAAGCGTCTTTATATTGCGATGTAATATGGTATATTGCACTGCGTCGTACTGTTTTGTGTTGTATTGTATTGTGTGGAACACATTAATCAATGAAGACGCTCCGACGGTAGTCGTTCCCTGAAAACTCAAACTTCAATGTATCTAATGCTAAACTGAATATGATAATAATTTCTCGCTCAGTGACATAATTATGCAGCCATTGCAGCGGACATGATAGAAGTAATAGTACTTCCGGCATGACGACAGCTACAAAGCAAGGATAATACATAAAACAAGGCTTCGCAAAACTTGCGTCAACGGTCAAAAGCATACTAGCGCTCCTACCGATTATCGCGAACAACACATTCAGGAGAAACGCATTTCATGCTCTTCTCACGAATTTGACATAAGACTGAAAATGTTTGCAGACATAATAAATAATCATAAATCATAAATATAACAAAGCAGGTACGCATAAATAGGTAGGCACGCAGTGGAGCGTGCCTTATGGAACCGTATTTTCAGTAGGCACTGTGCCTGCGTGCCTAATAGGTTGTGCCGCCTCTGGTGGAGAGGATGGGGAGGGTATGGCCAAGTGATGGGAAAGTTCTCCCAATCCTTTACAAATAGAAAGCTGTTCCAGTTTGGGGTATACAGTGTGTAAAACCAACCTCCATAGCTATTAAGCGTCTTTTATATTGCTTTGTAATATGGTATATTGCACTGCGTCGTACTGTTTTGTGCTGTATTGTATTGTGTGGTGCTGTGTTGTTTTGCATTGTATTGTGTATAATGCTATACTCTGTTGTATCGTATTAGAGCACACTGACTACTCCGTTTCTAACCAGCGATTGGACAGACTTTTCACGGGCACCTTCTCATTCGAATTGTGCACACGCCTTCAGTTGCTCGAAACCGGACTTTGACTTGTAGATGCTAGTAGGTTTACTATGTTTGCCGACCACATGAATGTCCTGTATATCTATATAACTACCAAACGATTCCAAAATGTAAGAAGGGCGTTAAAATTAAATGAGGAACCCATTTTTAAATTGTATTAACTAAACATATAAATATAAAACTATTGTAAATCTGTGATTCCTGCATCTCCTTCATGAGTATTCTGCCTTAAGGCAGTTCCAGGAATTGAATGACACCATTCTTCTCAATTTTATTCCTTTCCTTAATATCTTGATATTCTCGCCTATTTCCTTTATCCATCATCCAGTCCAAAATCATATTTCTTGCGGTTCCCGGGGGATACCTTCCCTTCAATTCTTTCTTCAAGTTAAAACACTGTTCTCAGGAGCGAATTTCCACGTAGTGTGTGGAAAATCCAGTTCATTTGTCTCTTCTTTATTGTGCTGACCATTGACCTCTGCTCTTGCACCAGTTGCAAGATCTCCTCGTTTTTTTCTAATTCCTCCAGCTGATCTTGACCAGTCTTTTCCATGGCCACATTTCAAATGCCTTGAGCGGAGAAGCTTCTGCCTTTCAAAGTCTATGTCTCCGATCCATATAGTGTCATGCTCCATACGAGGCTCTTCACCAGTCTTTTCCTTCGATCGAGTACCAGTCTTCCCTTAGGAAGCTCTCCGCTCTTCCAGAATGCTTCCCATTGCAATCCTTCGCTTAATCTCGGCACTGCATCTGTAATCATCTGTTATTAGACCTCCCAGATAACAAACTGATGGATTTGCTCAATAGCTTTTCCGTCAATGACATTTTTTTAATTCTTTTACCTTCGTATTTACTCAATCTCATCACATTTGTTTCCTTTCAATTTATCCTCATACATGTACCATATTCTTCCATATAGGGCCTACCCATCGCATCCATTATACTCGGTCCATTAAAAAGATTATTATTATTAATAAATTCTGTCTTTATACAAACCTTGTGGTATGTCATATTGCTTTTGTATAAGGTAAGTAGTCGTTCTGGTGGTCGGTCGGCCAGCGAAGTTCAGCAGAGTGAAATCCTTGTCGGTGTTCTAGAATCTAGATAATTTTTTGCATCTGCTCATTCTAGTTCCGTTTTTTGTGTACTTCCTTCTTTATTTTCTACTGCTCTTCCTCTTCTACTCATAAATGACTTCAATAATTTACCTGTCTACCTACAAAAACCGTTACGGTAACGTTTCACGCGCAAGACGCAAAATAAAAGGAAAACGCCTTATACGGTAATGCTCATTTGCAAACACAGCTCGCGGCATGATGCCCTTCTAATCATCATCTCGTCTCGTATAGAATATGAATGGCCTAATTTTTCTACGTTATCTCTGCTCTTTGTTCTAAGGTTTCATCAAGATTCTAACCATACAATCGCCTGAAGGCAGCACGAATCATATTAGCTAAGTGATTACTAGTCTGTCGAAGGAAAAGGTAACGCATGCACGGATTCGAATTTCATGTTTCGCAGATCGTAGCTTCAGGCAAGACTGAGAGCTTCTGTCGTTTTAACCATTTCAAAGAAAAGAAACTTCAACCTTTAAGACATTCTCTGATTAACTTTGACTTAGTGTGTACCCGTGTCTTAGGCGAAGAGCAGTTAGATAGATATCCAGATGTTTGAAGGCCAATGAGAAATACTGAGCTTTGAGGCGTTTCTGGAAAGAGGAAAAGGAGTTCGAACAACAGTTCAACATTGGTAATCAATTCCATATGATGAAAAGTTGCAGAGGAATTACCTAAAGAGCATCTCAGGAAAGTTCTTACCAAAATAGTACAAAACAGAATAAAACAATAAGTGGAGAGCACTTGGAGAAGAACAAGCCGAGCTCTACCACGGACAAGCACGATTTGCCAGCTATTCACGACGAGACAGACACCCGAAGAAGCATTGAACGCAACCAGAAAGACTGCAAATTTCATGTATTTCAAAACAAGCATTCGACAGCGTATTCATGACGAAATGTGGGGAGCAATGCAAAATGCAGCAGTACCAAGGCAACTAATCAAACTTGGACAAATGATATGAAGGTAGATAAAGGATCTTAGAATGCCTGCAAACGAAAACGAGAGCACGATAAGGATGTATTATATCATACTTGCCGAGTGGAACAACTACTGGAACATTTTACATTACATTCACACACCATTAATAAAAATACAGCCCGTAAAACAAAGTTTTTTACTATATCCATCTAGTATCCTATAACTAATTGAAATTGCGTTCATTTTACGACATAGCGTCCGTTTAATGAGGCAGCGCGCCCGTGTTTGTTGCGGCCAATGGCAAGGCCAATGGCAACGCTGCGTATCGGAAAAGGATTCGATTCGAAAAGTTGAGTCCCCGATTCTATAAGCTAGCCTTTTTGGGGAGCTGAAATTTGTATAGAAAAGTGTCTGCGAGGGCGAGTCTATCTGCCAAGTTTCATGACGATTGAATGATTGTAAGTGATCGAATTAGTCGTCGCAAGATTTGACTTTTTAGCCTGTGGCCAAGATTTCCGCAAGTTAAACTAGATGGATAAAAATAGACGGTGTTGAACAATTTGTAAATGATGACTAGGTTATGTTCTATAAAACATTTAATATTCAATTCAATTCAAATTATTTTATTGCAACCAAATTATTACAGTAAATCAGAGAATGTGAACAAGCAAAATACACTGGCAACAAAGGGAGGACCAAAAGGGATGGAGATCCCGCTAAGGAGGGTGACCCATATAGCAATTTCCCAAAAACAATTACGAGGTAAGGCAATAGAAGAAATAATAAAATACAGCCCGTAAAAACAAAGTTTTTTACTATATCCATCTAGTATTATAATGCGTTTACGAAGCAGTTACCTCTACAAATATATAGTACGCGTTCATTTTACGACATAGCGTGCGTTTAACAGGCAGCGCGCCCGTTTTTGTTGCGGCCAATGACAACGCTGCGTATCGGAAAAGGGGATTCCCCGATTCGAAAAGTTGAGTCCCCGATTCTATAAGCTAGCCTTTTTGGGGAGCTGAAATTTTTATAGAATGAAGTGTCTGCGAGGGCGAGTCTATCTGCCAAGTTTCAGGACGATTGAATGATTGTAAGTGATCGAATTAGTCGTCGCAAGATTTGACTTTTTATCCTGTGGCTCAAACAAACAAACAAACAAACAAACAAGATTTTCGTAAGTTAAACTAGATGGATAAAAATAGAACCAGTTGGTGACTGGGTGCAACTAGCAATAAATTGTTCAGAAACAAGTGATAGGACGATCTTAACTACAAACTTAACTAGAACCTTAATCAAAGAACAGAACCTACTATTTATATTCAACCAAACATTAGCAGCCAAGATAGTTTATCAATGGCTATACTGTATAAATCTAAGCAATCCAGTCCTGTCCATTGATGTCTTACCTATGCCAGCATCAGCATTAACTCATTATAAATATTTTCTGTAATTGTTCTACCTCCCACGACGGCATCGAACGTTTGGATTAGATTTCTGTACAGACCATTCGATGTCGTAATGATGAATAAAAAGTTTGTTCCCAGAAGACAAGAATTGCTCGCTTGATCTCCAACCGACTCCAGCCAGACTTTCCTTTTTCATACACGAGATAAACACAAGCGACGTCTCAGATTCACAGTTTCTCTCGATCATCACCGAATCTCTGTCGTCAGTCCAACGTCGCTCTCACACATGCGTCGATCCTATGACGATATATATATTTGGCACGGGATGCAGGTCACCTTCCGACTCGACTTATTTCCCGTTACAATGTTCGCTCACCTACTGCGCTACGACGACTACACCTGCGTCGATTTATTGCTTCAAGTATGTCGTACGATGTCGCAACCCGACTATCTTGGGACACGGTAACCGATTGCTTAGAGCTGTCACCTTGTAACAATGAGAGTGTACGGTTACGAGCCTCCTCTGAGAGATATTACACAGAGACGTTGAGTAAGTCCTTTACTCACAACTGCTCAGCACCAACAATTCATGCGTGGTCATTAAATAGTGGCGTTTGTTAAATACGCAACAACAACAACAACAACAACAACAACAACAACAATAATAATAATAATAATAATAATAATAATAATAATAATAATAATAATAATAATAATAATAATGATAATGATAATGATAATGATAATAATAATAATAATAATAATAATAATAATAATAATAATAATAATAATAATAATAATAATAATAATAATAATAATAATAATAATAATAATAATAATAATAATAATAATAATAATAATAATAATAATAATAATAATAATAATAATAATAATAATAATAATAATAATAATAATAATAATAATAATAGTTACAATAATAATAATTCCGGAACGGCCCTCGGGCAATCTGTCGGTTTGTGTATCACGAGATATATTAATTTTATTTGGTTTTAATGTGATCGGTTTAAGGTGCACTCCGGAACTTTGTTAGCACAACTTTGACACGCACTACGGTTCAGTCAGCAAGGCGGTAGGCGTTTAGTAAAATCTTGGCTTTGTCTATCGATTCAGCAGATCTTCACGTAATTACACAGGACGGCGTGACAACCACACCTTCATCGCACCTGAGCATTCGGTGCACGCTGGTCGGTATAACGGCCGAGACAGGGGTTTTTATACGAAAAAAGCCGGCTGAATGAGTGGAATCGCAATCGCCCCCTCGGTCCACGCAAAAAGATCGGGGAACTCTCAGTGTCTCCAGATCTGACAGACAATTGCACAATAAAGACGGAAAGGTCCACCTAATGGGCCGCGAGCTCAGCCACGCCCTGGCTCACACAGACCTCCCCTTGAAACAATTCGTCGCACCCTGGGGAAACGAGAGAACTGAAAGGACTGATCGAGGACTTGGGAGGAGGACCGAAGCGGTTTGTCCGCAGCTGCGGAGCCTGCCCGCGTCAGCCGACCTAGAGCGTTTGGTCTAGTAGAGAATGGAAGGAGGTAAGAGTGGTCTTGGACACCCAACGCCGCCTCACAAACTGATGAAACACATTCCCAGAGCGGCCGGACCATGTACTGGCAAACTCCTGACGTCCATCATGAACGAAATCCTGAGGGATTTGGATGAACCTGCCCGCTGGCAGGCGTTGGTAACCTTTGGAGTAGAGATCCTGGAACAACCGGTTAGAGGGGGAAGGAGACACAACTGGGCATCGACAGTCAAAAAAGGAGTGCAAGTTTTCCCTACAGAAAATGGCCTCACAAATGGGATAAAATCTCCTTTCACAACTCAATCCAAATCACATTTAACACGTTTGAAGCAGAATACAAGGAGACACCCTGCATCAAGTAAGTGAGTAAGTAAGTAGCATTTATTTGCACCTGACAAGCGCACACGACAAGCGCGCCATACCTGCTAAACCTGGTAGTTAAATTGAGCAGGAATTAATTGCACTCAAACCACGCAACACCGAGGCAGAAATCGAATTAAATAGGGGGTTGGTTAATAAGTACTTGCGATTTGGTGACTATGCTGGCCTTCTCGCTAGAAGCGGAACAGGACTACAGGATATTACGACACAGGTAGACAACGTCAGTAGAAGATTCGCCCTATTGATTAACGCGGAGAAAACTAAAACATTGGTTATTGAGAAGACCGCAGAGATTCCAATTACTATCGGCATCCAAGGAGAAGTTATTGAGTAGAGAGATCAATTTATCTAGCTCAAAGGTACAATTAATAACCGCAGACGCCGACAGCAACAATGACATATAAAAAAGAAATGGACACACCTCGCAAAGCCTTTGGAAAATGAACAAGATATGGAGAAGAAGAGAAATAGCAAATAAAACCGAGGCAAGAATATACGAGGCGATACTAAAAATGCGAAAGCAAGATGAAAAAAGAATGTTCACAATGTTTGCTACGAAAAGTTGCATGAATTTAATTAAAGACTAACAAAATCCTAAATGGTGACAATAGCCGTTCTTTGATGTGCAACAACTGTGCTGATGAAAATTGTTCAGCAAAGATATAGAAAGAATGCCAACAGATCGATTCCCACATATATAGTGTACTTATAGGGCTTATGAAATTTGATTTGAACGACTTGTACGATCCGTAAAAATGGTTTCATTTAGCTGAAAATGTCACCATAATTATTAACTGTGCAATAGATGGACTGTAATAATAGGCTTTAGCATGAAACTTAAGCAATCTGTTGGACAACCCTAGTATATATGCAGTAGACACCGTGAATGCGCAAGTTTATATGTTGACGATTTCCAAAGTTGTTGATCGGTTTGTCTTCCAACTTTCGACTCGCCCGATTTGTCGGGTAGATTGAACTCGAGCTTAGACACATAGCCATTGATTTTATTACGTAAGCTTATAATTCATTAGTTCAATGACGAAAGTACGGTAGTTCTGGATTTGACAGAAAATTCGCTACACGCACGAATCTAGTAACGACAATATTGTAATTCAAACTGCCTACTAAGTGCGCGACATACTATCGCTACAAACTGTTTCGCGCTCTTTTAACGATCGATTTGGACTAGCTTTCATAGACTGCCTTGTCAAACAGCAGACTAATTCAAACTTTTCTAGACGGGTCTATGACGCAAGGCTACATATGCTCGACGTTTCCCATGCGAGAGCCCACGTCATGAATTGCCCGTCATCAGACGTCTTACTACTCCGTCATGACTTCTATATACGTGACCGCTAGATGCACCCAACAGTATGCGCACCCAGTAACCGCAAGCACGTGATTAACGCGTGCACAAAGAATCCATGTCTTCATGACTCATCAACGTTACGCCGTAGAAAATTCCTATCAAAGACGCGCTCTAAACTGGCTGATCGTGACATCGTAACGTTACGCATCACACTATAAATATAGGCTACTGTTGTTTGTGATATGGGGAATCAATCTTGCTCAATGTAACCACCAGTTCCGCTAATCTTACTTTAGTTTCGGCTATTCTTATATCTTGTTCTTCCTTAACTTAAACAACAGACGCTCATCAGTCTTTTTCCATCATTCTTTCCATCTCTTCTTCCTCCTCATCCTGCTCCTTCCTCATTCCAATTATTTTCCTTCTTCTTCTCCTTGTTTGCCTCATCTTCTTCCTTCTTTTGATTCCCTTTCCATCATCCTTGTGTCCTCATCTTGTGCCTCTTCTTGTTCCTCCGCTTCCTTCTTCATCTTCTCCTCCTTTTCCTCCTCATCCTTTCCTTCCTTTTCCTCTCTGCTTGTCTCATCCTGTTTTGCCTCCTCCCTTCTTCTTATAGTCTTTCTCCCTGGTTTGTTTTACGATTTCTCATCGTCGGTATCTCATATCGCCTTGCTCCTCTTGTACTGTACCATCAAACCCCTTCCATTGTTCCCCTCCCTCCCTGACTCCGCCCTTTTCCATTTCTCCCTTCTTCCTCTCTTCCGTTGTTCTCTGTCGTGATACGTGTCCTATGTTTGGTGCTTGCCGACCAGATAAGAAGGAAATTATTTTCGGGAAATGGAGACGAGGGACAATGGCAGGGACGAGGACAATGACGCGGACAAGGACACTGACAAGAGCAATAACAAGGATAACTACAAGGGCAAATGCACTGACAAAGATAATGACGAGGAAAATGATAAGACGAGGAAACGGAGAGAGACAGTGCAAAGACAAGGACAGTTACGAAGGAGGACAAATAAGAAACATGTACATGTAGAAGAATATCGTATGAATAGGAGGACGAGAAGGAGGAGAGGAGGGAAGAGGAGGAGCAGGAGGAGCAGGAGGAGGAGGAGAAGGAGGAGAAGGAGGAACAGGAGCAGGAGCAGGAGAAGCAAGAACCAACTGAAAATGAAGAGAAGTGGAAGAAAGAGGCTGAGATAATGAGGGCGATGGAGAAGAGGTGTAGATGGAGGAGGAAGAGGAGTTAGACAAAAATGATGAAAAAGAAGCGCCGTGCAAGAGGAGAATGAGGGTAATGATCAGGCGATAACGGGGTCGAGTGGGAAGATGAGTATGAGAAAGATGAAGAGTATGTAAAGGATGAGGTCGAGGTGTGAGAGAGGGATTCGGAGAATGAGGGTGAGGAGCAGGAGGGTGAGGAGAATTAGGGTGAGGAGAAGCAGACGAAATGGGAAGAGGAGGAGAGGAATAACAGGTTGGTGCGGAGGATCAAATACAAATTATACAATTCAACGAACAATTGTTCTGCTGTGATATTGCGCCCAGAGGACGTGCTTCACGGCTCTTTTCGGTCCAGTCACCAGCATCAGTACCTCTACCAACAGCAGCAGCAGCAGTGGCAGCAGCAGCAGCTGTTTCGTTTCCAATTTTCCTTGCGACGTCACAGTAACGACTACTCCCAGTACGGACACAACGTTGCGCAGTTTAACCGGGTGTGGCAAGTGAGGGATGATTGCAATGACGAAGAATGGGCGTAGTTGGTAAAAGGTGAGTGTAGTAGATAGAAGTGGCTGTGGTGGGTGTTAAGAGTGAAAGGTAGATGTAATAGATCAGGATGTTGTGGTGAACGGTGAGTGCTCTGGGTAGAAGGTAAGTTAGTTGGTGGAGGATGGGTGCAGTGGATGAAGGGTGGATCAATTCGCTCATAATATACAGAACTTCATTTCCAGACTCACGTTCTGTTTAATTTCGACCCTCATTCTGACTGTTATGAAAAGGAAATCAGCGTCTTAATTCTCCAGCGACACCTATCGCTCAAAAGACGTCCTTTGGGAGTGGCAGTTGGATCGAATGGTGCTTACGATGGCCTTAAGATGGCTCCAGCGATGCAGTCGACGCAACAACCACACATGCGCACTGATACGCTTCCGCTTCTGTGGAAACATACGTGCTGTCCATCCGAACCTCCCTCTCTCCGGATCGTCTCGCTTTCCGCCTTCTTTCGGTTCATCCCTCCGTCCATCCATACAGCCTGTCAAGAATGCGAGTTCGGTTTTGTGTATAGGCCTATTCTCTTTATTAAAAATACAATTATGTTTAAAACTTAACAGTCTTGAACGAAACAATCATTTTCAAGTTGTTCTCCCTCCTGATTTCTCAATCTTCTAACAGCTAAGCTCCGCCTCCCGTTCCTTCTTCTCACTCCACATATCTTAAACTCCATCACAATTCATGTAGGAAACCCTTGATATCTGATCCTATACTACAGACTCGGTCACATCCAAACAATTCGTGGCACATTCATTTATCTTTCCCGCTATATATAGTCTTACCGTCTTTTTTCTATCCGCTCTCCCTGCCATCCGTCCTTCCTTTCATCCGTCCTTCCTTCCATCCGTCCTGCTTCCATCCGTCCTGCTTCCATCGTCCTTCCTTCCATCCGTCCTTCCTTCCATTTCCTCCTTACATCCGCTTCCTTCCATCCGTCTTCCATCCGTCCTTCCTTCATCCGTCCTGCTTCCATCCGTCCTGCTTCCATCGTCCTTCCTTCCATCCGTCCTTCCTTCCATCCGTCCTTCCTTCCATCCGTCCTTCCTTCCATCCGTCCTGCCTTCCATCAGTCCTTCCTTCCATCGTCCTTATTCTTCATTAATCTGCTCGTCAATTCATCCAGCCAGCAATCCTTTCATCCGTCCGTCCATTCATTCTTCTCGTAATATGTATCTAAATGGCAGCAGTTTCCTTCCTTTGCGTTGACGTTCATCCTCCCTCTGGTTCTTTGTCCCTTGTCGCCCCGTTTCACTCTCCCTTTCGGGCACCAATCCCTCACATCCCTCCCTCGCCCTATACTACCCCTGAAACGACGCCGTGTTTTCAATTTCCACTTGCGACTCGTACAATCGGATTTCTCGTTCAGCTGCCTTTTCACAAGACGCCGTCGTTTAGCCATCACACAACGACTCATCCAGCCTCCGTATCTCTAATCCGCCGTCGCCGCCGACTCCTTCTGCTTCTCTCAACCTCAGCAGCCGATTCCATGATGGATGAAACGCATCCCCTAATTTGGCACCGTTATCAAAAACAGGAGCCGTTTCCATCCTCTCCGGACCCATGATCCCATCCCATTCCCGCTTTCTCCTACCCTATCCCACTCCTCCCAACTCTTTCCTACCCTCTTTCAACCCCTCTTACCCTCTCCTACTCCTCCAGCTCTTCCCTCCTTCCACCCGCGCACATCTGACCGTGTCGATAGTGTCGCGTCCTGCCACCTTGCGGACGCCCGTTGTCATTACGCAAGATGATTTATCGCGAGTATTTGTAGAAGGCTCGGCATAATTTCATTACGGCGAGGTGGTCCAGCGTCGGAGGTAAATTCCCGTCGCTCGGATAATACCCGAATCTCTGCACAAGTGTCGCGGCAAGTAATGTATTAGAGCGTAATGCACAGTAATCGAGCATTTATTAGAAGCAATTTCAACTTTAACGGAACCGTTCTGTTTAGACTTTACAAGAATATTAGACAATGAATCTGACTATAACGTTTCGGGGAGAATTTTCTCGAAGACATCTGTATAGCAATAGTCAAGACTCTTGGTCTGTGACGCTATCTGACGAACAATATGAAAACAGAGAAGATTATTTAGATAAGACGACGTGTAAGTGTAAGCTTAAATTCCATGTTGTATTAAGATGTCAAGTATTTCAGATTCATTAATAAAAGTTATTTCACAAATCTATCGATAGTCTATTAGTCTATTAGTTAGCCTGCTTGACTGTCAACCGAGAGAGAGGTCGGGGTTTCTTCTGCTTCTTGTTCTTCTTCGTCATCTTTTTCTTTTTGTTCTTCTTGTTCTTCTTGTTCTTCTTGTTCTTGTTCTTGTTCTCATTCTCGTTCTTGTTCTTGTTCTTGTTCTTGTTGTTCTTGTTGTTGTTCTTCTTCTTCTTCTTCTTCTTCGCGTTCTTCGCGTTTTGCTCGTTGTTGTTGCTTCTTCTTCGCTTCTTCTTCTTCTTCGCGTTCTTCTTCTGCGCGTTCTTCTTCGCGTTCTTCTTGTTCTTCTTCTTCGCCTCTTCTTTTTCGTTCTTTTCTTCTTCGCGTTCGCGTTCTTCTTCGCGTTCTTCTTCGCGTATTCTTTCTTTCTTCTTTTTTTTCGCATTCTTCGAATACTTCGCATTCTTCTTCACTAATCTGTTATAATAATTGCCCGTAGCCAACCTTGCTGTTTTCCAATGTGGAGAATGCGCCATTTCTGAAGCCAACCTTGCAGTTTTCATACCCATGTGGAGAATCATAGAATGCGCCATTTCTGAAGACGTTTAAAGTACAGGCCAAGGCCTATGTTTTAAACTATCATGTGACTGTCATTGGACTCACTCAATTTAAATTCATGTACAGCTCCCTTTTCTTCGGTCTCGACTGTGGTACGGCGCTATATAAATCACATTGTTATTTATAAGCAGCAGAGGATTTCCTCAAAAGGTACATTTTACTAGAACTTGCTCTGAACCGTGTAGACTATTTTAGACATTTATGTATAGCTAGAACTCTACTGAGTGCAATGTCCGTTAGCATTAGACATTTTACATTACTGAGGCTATGAAGCCATTGCTAACACCAGACACTGTTTTAGTCATTGGCGCGTTTGAGGACCCACCATGATCACCATCTCTACTTCCATATTACCAGAAGCATTCCTGAAGACTTTAAATTTCCAATCCACAGCATCTTTTCTACGATATCCTCTGCATTTGTCCTGATTTTCAGCAAACTAGATTTTCATAGTTTTCCCAGATAAACGACCAAAAAACGGCATGCAAGCCAAATTCCAATGCGAGCCTTATTATGTAACAGTAGTAGAAAAGTTTTTAAAACTATTTTTGGATGAGGCAACTCGGGGAATGGGGTTACGGGTTCGTTTGTTGGTGGATGGTGCCCCTTATAGTTATAGCCTCCCCTATATAGCTGCTTGTCAAAAGTGAAACTTGAAGTTATGGGGTAAATGGGATCAGACTCAACTGGGGTGAAACCCGGAACTCTCTTGTTGAGTCGCCATTGATCCGCGAAGGGACCCTGGGCAAGTCCTTCACTCGCAATTGCTCAATGCTCATGCGCTTCGGGGTGAAACTCCGACTCAGTGTCCGCGCTGTAGTCGGGAGCGCCTCTGAGTAGAAATCTTGAAGGGGCGCTATAACAAGTGCTCCTACTTACATAAGATACGCACGTATATATGAGTCTATCTAAATTGCAGATGGATGTTTTTGAAATTCAAGAAACGCTCGTCTCACCTTGAAAGTGAAGAGACTAAGTGATGCTTCCGCGTTCCGAAGTCCTTGCGAACAGTTTCTCTGCGTCGACGATCCTGACCAATCTCCTCGGCTAAAAATCAGTTTAAAGTCTGATATTGAAAACTAAAATTTGATAGAGTCACTCTTAAGCAGCCTTCGAATGAAAACAGGAAAATCACCAAAATCATTTAAACAATCCGAAAAATCCCGTGAACAATCACCACAGTCCTTTGAACGTTGGTCGATATAAACTTACAATTTGCCCGTCGAATTCAGAACAGTTACCGATGTCCTTAGAACTTTTGCCGAGTCACACAAAGCGCTTATTTAGCGCCAGTTTTTCGAACATCTGCAGCAAATTGAGAGAGTTCTGAGTCCAGCCTCTGGGACAAAATGCACAGCGCTTGCAATTCACCGCGTTGAGAGTTTAGTCGCAGTCAAGAGTGTTAACACGGTCTTCGTTTCGGCGATTTCCACTCGTTCTGCTTACAGCGGACAGAAGAAGCGACGACGTCAACCAATTGTCGACCAGCAAAATATGCCACCATGAAATCTAACATGGCCGCTGGATGTCGCTTCGCGGGGTTTATGGCTCGCGCGCATGCGCAACTGCAGACGCGACCAGAAGTTCAATTAGACGGTGGTGACGACATAAAGACAATCGCACCAAACCGAGTAAGATTATTTTGTTTCTGCTTGCTATGGTTCGATGGAATTGGTTTGCGTTTCTCGCTGTCATAGTATTGTTACACACCCGGAGCGCTTTGGCGTCAGCTTTGGCGGTTTAATGTGGAGCAGACGACAGCTGCTGAGCAGAAAACAGCGTTGACAACGTGGTGCCAGCAGAGCAGAGGGCGGTAGTTGAAAAAGAATCCGAGCACACGATAGTGGATGAGCAGTATAGTAAGACAGAGTTCTTTCGGAGCAGATGATATCGGTTGATACAGACAGAGCACAGTGAAACAGCAGACGACAGAATCCGAGCAGACGCCTTTAATAAAAAGCTGACGACATTAAAGCCCTGTAAGCGACTTTTTGGCAAGCAGATGACGAAGGAAGAATTCAGGACACTGGGAAAGCAAACCAAAGCATTAGAGCGAACGACAGTAAATTCAACTTTCGCCAAACAAGAGCAGCTGAGCAGACGAGAGTAGTAGAACGGATACCACTTTAGTTATAAGAACGAAAATGCAGCTGACCAGACGACTCCTACCTAGCAGAAGACAGAGGATGAACCGCGGACAGTAGCAAAGCAGACGCCAATGTAGCCGAGCGGACGAAAGACGCTCTCCTACAGTAGCAGGCGATTGTTCAAAGTGACGTCGTCGATTTTGTATTCAGAGCCGAGCAGACGACATTCATCGGCAGACGACAGGCGCGCATTAAGTCCGCAGTAATCCCTTTGCCTTAAGACGCAATCCATATCCGCTCGCTCGCCATCGTCTGTCGGCCCAGCCGCGTCCTGCCAACCGCTAAACGCCAGCGGCTGAGTTGTCGTCGGCGTAAACCAATTGCTCTCGGCGTAATGGCGCTTCTTCGACTGCACGGTATGCCACTGGTACGCTGATGGTACGTTGATGGTACGTTGATGGTACGTTGATGGTACGTTGATGGTACGTTGATGGTACGTTGATGGTACGTTGATGGTACGTCTGTTTGCGTGATGAATGGTCGATTGGTCGGGTCAGAATGGATGGATGGATGGATGGATGGATGGATGGATGGATGGATGGATGGATGGATGGATGGATGGATGGATGGATGGATGGATGGATGGATGGATGGATGGATGGATGGATGGATGGATGGATGGATGGATAAATGGATGGATAAATGGATGGATGGATGGATGGATGAATGAATGAATGAATGAATGAATGAATGAATGAATGAATGAATGAATGAATGAATGAATGGATGGATGGATGGACGGATGGATGGAAGAACAGGATCTAATGAGAGGCTCGATTTCGTACGTCGATCAAGTGTGTTGAAATGCACGTGCAAATCGCAAGCGATCGTTGGACCATAACGGTTTGCCGTTGAGTGAAGCGCGTCGAAGGAGGCAATTGTTTGTGTTGAGCAGTCATATTGAAAGGACCGTGCACCATTGATGTTCTTAAGATGCGCTTTCGATGTGGCCGCCAGTGATATTTTCGTTAACGTTAAGTAAAATTAGAACTGAAATATTGATTTCCGTTAAGTATAACTGTAACTGTAACTGAAATTATTTTAAGAACGAAAACTGAAATAGAACGAATATCAAGCACACTGAACGAAAATTAGAATAAAAACGGAAATTAATTTTCGAACTGAAATGAACATAGGCCTAATTGGAAATTTTCGTTGATAGTTTTTTTCCGATGCAGTTGTGTTTCGTCCAAGAGGCACACACACTTTCTTACTCTTGAAACTTTAGTATCTTTGGCTTAGCACGTGCTACCATGTGCAATTTATTATGGTCGTTTATATTTGGACCTTTCCTGTAAGTTTATAATATTCAACGTCGCGATAAGTCTGTGGTTATAGAAAATCATTTTGAAAAGTGTATCCATTTTGTAAGTACTTTGTGCAGTTTGCTCACTGGGCTGAAGTTAGAAAGCCATGGATGGGATTTTTTAAATAGGCCTACAGTAGGCATAGGCTGCCTGAAAGAACAGACAAATAATTTATTGGCTTATGCAATGCTTTGGGCCCTTAAACGGATGAGTGCGGAATGGCACTTTCAGGTTAAATTTTAAGCAATTTGATTTCGCATCTACAGCGACTATAAGCTTACATAATATTAAAAATATATTAAGAAAAAAGACAAGGGAAAAACGGGCTGACACGAAATTTTCATGCAACTGATTCGATTCAGTGGCTGTCACCACGAGAAAACAGAAGCGTAGCACAAAATGTTAGTAGACTGAAGATTCAGACTATCCAATAACTATGGTCGATCATCCTTTTCGGGAAATGATACAAACAAGATTCGAAGTTCATATTGCTTGGTTAGTGGATTAATCAACACATATTTTTGGAGGGAAAGACGATAAGTCTACGACAATATTGCCCCACTTGCAGAAGATCTTGCAGCTCCGGCTTCTCAAGCTTATGTCGAAAGAATATTTTTCTGTGTGAAGACTGCTAACAGCTGGGAGAAGAAACCACAGGCAAAGGTCGCTGGAAATAAGAGGATTCTTTCAAATTAAAGAAACACATCTTATAATGAAATGCTCGAACTTGGTTTAATTTAACACTGGCTGTATAAAGAAGTATAACTGAAATTATTTTCAAACAAGAACTGACATGAGAAATGAAATTATTTGAAAAACTGAAATTAGAAGTATAACTGAAATTTTGTAAGAACTGTAATTGAAATTAGAACTGAAATTGAGGATGTCCGAACTGAAATAGAAGTAAAATGAAAATTATTTCCTGAAGTAAAATATCACTGGTGGCCGCCTCTGAAGACATCAAAGAATTCAAAGGAATTTATATGGCTTCATGAACATCGTAAAGAAATACGGAAAAACATTTAATTGTCGTAATTCACTCCACGTAGAAATTGCATCGCGTACCATCGTTCTCTTCAGCAGCAGCTCTGTGCCATTCAGGCACAACCACAGGCAACTGCGCTACATTATAATGCAATAAGCTACACTACACTATTTTTAGGTGATGTGACTACGCTAAACTACACAATGCTGCCCTACAATACAGTACAACGCATAAACTGCGCAGCGCTCGTGAATAAGCTGGGGCCCTGCGCTTAGCTTTCGAGAAGCGCTTTAGAAATATTGAGTCTACGGTTAAGATTAGACAACTGTTTGCAAAATTTGGATTTGATTGTCCTTCAATTGACAATCGTGATCGTAATCTCGAGGTTTCTACAGCACCCAAAAAGGCTTAGTCGCAGAAAACCGGGAACTATAGCTTATCACAAAACAGGTAAGGTCGCATTCTGTTCCAGGTGAAGGATGAGACGACTGCGAGGTATGGTGTTTAGGTGGAGCGGCGAGAGACGTCAGGAAAAGAGGAGGAATCAGGATAGGATTTGTGGTAAAGAACTAATTCGGTGAAAGACTTCCGCCTAGAGATGCAGTGTTCGTAGCATGGAGAGCAGGAGGAGGATAGAGGAAGATTGGGAGGAGGATGACTAAGAGAATGAGGAAGGAGGAGGAGGAGGAGGAGGAGAAAGAGGAGGAAGAAGAAGAGATTGAAGAGGAAGAGGAACACGAAGAGAAGAGAAGAGGAACAGGAAGAGAAGGAAGAGGAGGAGGCAGAGGAGGAAACTCAAGAGAGCTGATGGTTGAGGAATGTACGGCGAAGAATGCAGAAGAATGATGAGTAAGAGAAGAAGAACGAAGAGGAAGAATACAAAGATATACAGATGGTCAAGGGCTAAGAAGAGGAGGAATAAATGGTGCTGTATAGGAGGTTAAGGAAGAGGAGGAGGAGGAGGAGAGATAAGAAAATGTGGTGAGGAAGAGGAGGTAGAAAAGAAAAAGGGAGAGGATGAGGAGGAATCTATCTGGGAGTATCAAAGCAATCAGATCCTCTCTCCTTCTCCTGCTTCTCCGCGGAATGTACTGACAGAAGAGGCGGCATGAACACAGGACTCATTAGACGCAGGAAATTGAACATTGATAGCCACCAATAGTCTCCTACAAACTTCCCGTCAATTCCCGATGATACTGCCGCCATCTGCCGAAGACAAGAACATAAGGACGGGAAACGATAGCAGCAGAGGTGGAGCAGGGGAATGAATTGGAGAAGGAGAAGGAAGAGAACATGAAGGAAAGGCCAATGAACAGGAGACGAAAAAAGGAGGAAGGCGATTAAGAGGAGGAGGGAGGGAGCAACGGAATTTCCAGTTCAGTTGAAGTCACTCAAAAGCATCTCGTAAGCAGGCAGATGTGCCAACATTGATATTTGGTGGTGGTGGCGGCGGCGGCGGCGGTGGTGGTGGTGGTGGTGGTGGTGGTGGTGGTGGTGGTGTCGTGGTGCTGGTGTGGGAGGTCGTGGTGGAGGTGATCGTCATCTTTGACGACGTGGTCTTGGTGGTCGAGATGGTCGTGGTCTTGGTGATGGTAGTGGTGATATTGGTGGTCGTGGTGGAGGACTAGTCGTCGTCGTGGAGGTCATGATGGTGGTCGTGGTGGCGTTAATGGTCTTGGTGGTGACGGTAGTCTTGGCGATGGTGGTGGTCGTGTTGGTGGTCGTCGGTCAAGACCACGGGTGCGACCGTGATAGTTGTTCTAGTGGTGGTCGTTGCTGGTGGTGGTGGTGGTCATGTTGATAGCCATGGTAATCATGGAAATTCATTCATAACTCAATGATTGAATATTAGATGATTGGATTGGTTGATGGATTGGTTGGTTCTTTGGATGGTTGATTTTATCGATTGATCAATTACTTGGTTATCACTCATGGATAACATATTCTGAGAATCTGAGTATTACAAGGAGGTGGTGGAGGTTATGTAGCTCACTTAGTTATTCCTAAACAGCGTCGTTCTGAGTTCAAATTATCGTTCTGTTATGAGTCGTAATCGTAATCTCCAAACTCCTAAAGCACCATTCGAAGGCCAAACGCATGCCCAGGGCACCAGCTTGTTCACGAGCGCTACCAATTGCAATCCAACGATAGGACATCTACTTTAACCGTCCATCGTCTCGATTATTGCTATTCGTTTTTAACAACCAATACAACTTGAAGGGATTTATGGACGACATTTGGCGAGGTAGTTGGTTACAATCTAGACATGCAAGTCAAGCACAGTGAATAACGCTTTGCCGTATTATGTTCAACCAACAGGAGACCAATCATTCGCTAGAATTATGCCATTGTCGTCTAACCATTCACTAGAGGCCGACACTCTATAGAGTTTTCATGGCTGCTACGACTATTGAATGCTAACACACGATTGGCGCAGTTCCATTGACCGATGACACCTGCCTGACTCTGGGATCAGGCAAATAAGAAGAGCAGTCGCTTAAGTTAACGTCTAGACAAAACTAGGTTACGAAGTGTTTCAGAATTGAATTTTGTAGCTGAGATATTTCATCAAGACAGACCATTGTATTTGTAGGCCTACTTTTCAGTGTATCATTTTCTAGCTGAACGCCCAAAGCAACGTTTGGAAAATAGAATTGAATTTCTTAGACACAACGTTTATTTATGCTTATATTCGATAGAGGGCGATAGAAGAATTTTCAGTGACGAAATTGACAAAATTTTAGTATTAGGCTACTTAGATATAAATGTCCAATGCCTGCATCTCCGATCAAATTAAACCTTCTTGGACCAATGCGACGTTTTATATTTTGAGCTAAATCCGAAAACATACAATACAGATGACATTGACACGAGAGTTTTACACTAGCTGTGCAGTAGGCAAAATAAAACATAAGCAGATAATATGTGATTAAGCATTTCAACTTAAATAAAATATATTACGTTATAATTATAATATTCAGTTACACAGAACCGTATCAAAAAATAATAAATTGCACTGTATTACATGTTTACATAAACATGTGACACCGATAGAAGTAGGGCAAAAGACGCGCATGCGCAGAACCCTGGTCAACGCTGATTGGCGGTTGCGGTACACGTACGCCACCTGGCGGTTGGTGTGCGGCGCGCGCGGCGTGTTAATGTATTCAGTTGTCTTCGATGGCAGGCTCCGTTCTTACGATCGATCGTCCTCTCTCCCAGCATCTCTACATACATGTCAGCTGCAGCAGCAGCAGCCCGGACAAATCTAGGTCGCCTGGCGACATCTTGTGACGAACGGTCGAACGATCATCGGACTCGCCCGGAAATCAAGATCATCAATACCACAATCAACACCACAACACTACCACCACCACCACCACCAGCGAGGAACTGGAACTGAGTGCCCGTCCCTCTGGATCGCTCTTACGAGCCCTCGACCCAGTCTCGTCGGCGTCATCAACACTGAGCTGTTTATGGTGCGCCATTCGATCGATTTATGCGATTAAATTTCAGGCTGAAACGAAGCAAACGTTTCCTTTCGCCTCACACGTCATATCCGGCGGATGATGTCAACGCAGACCGGAAGTAGTGGTGGTCGATTGTCAACGAGCTCAAGGAACGAAGGACCAAGTTTTTCTGATCGGTTTCGAAATCAACGACTATTCGAATGACTCATTGCTCGGGTATAATTATCACACCTTTTACATCTATTATATTATGCACAATATCTACATATAAACATGTGTGTATTCGTATACATGTATATACTTCACTGAAAGCATTAATGTACAGTTAAAGTGCACCTTGATCAATCAAAAGAAAACCATAACAAAACGTGAAGTAATGTAGTGTAATGAATGTAAGGTGATGTAAGAGAAGCTAAAGAGTGACATGACGTACAGAGGCCTTCTGGTTTTTCCCCGCATGCGTGGTGCAACTGCTCAATCCAGAAGCTTTGCTTATGTCGGCCTCTCTAACTGGAACCATCTTCCGCATGAATTGCATCTTGAGCTTCCCAGCCTTTCTCTTCCTCTGTTTCAGAAACACCTGGAGACTATTTTATCTGTTAGTGACCTGGCAGACATTTTTTTAACCAGGGCATAAGTAGGGCAGTCAGACAAGTAACCAGTGCAGGGGCGGTTTATGCCCGAATAAAATTTAATGTTCGGCAGGGCAAAGCTTCTGGCAGGGCAACGACCAGGGCAAAGGCTTTTTACCAGGGCATTTGCCCTGGATTGCCCTGGTGTAGTGCCGCCACTGTGACTTGGGTCGGGAGCGCCTCTGAATATCTGAGTGGCGGTGTATAAACGTTCAATTAGAATTGCAATCGCAATTACAATAAGGTGGCTATACGTGGTAAGACAAGGCAATCTAAGATGAGCTAATGTGGTGCAGCGTCTGGTGATTGCTTCCCTATTATAAATCTCCGTCAAAAAAGGTCCATGGAGAGCCACATCATGGCAGCTGTCGAAAGCCGGACATTAAGTCGAGCGCCGGTGACCTATAAAGGAGAGCAAAGCAGAGGCTTATAATCCATGTTAATTGCTCCCTGGACAGGTTGTATGGCCGTGATAAATACCACATGGGAAACGGGAAGGCCACGCATATTAAGCTCAAATAGTTTAGCAATTGGGAAATATATCCATTATGTATGATTATCCAAATGATTGGTAGAATTATGCTAACTATTTAGAAGTCCATGTAGGGTTACGAAAAGATTTGGCAAATTACATGTGAAGGTACGGTAGTGCAAATTATTTAATTGCGTGTGTGTGTAGATTAACAAAGAGATAAGGAATGCCAGGCAAAGGGTAAAAGGAGATTTCCAGTAATTCAACGGATATGTCCAACGTCCACAACTCGAACCCGAGTCAAGGATCCTGCAGCATAGAGTAAGTATTTCAATATACATACACACACACATGAATACATATATGCATACATACATACATACATACATACATACATACATACATACATACATACATACATACATACATACATACATACATACATACATACATACATAAATACACACATGCATACACACATACATCCAAGTTTCTTTTTTCTGTCTGTCTGTCTGTCCATGTCTTTGTCTGTTTGCTTTTCTGCCTCTTTGTCAGGTTCGATGGATGTTTTCTGCCAATATGCAGGGTTCGATGGGTGTTTATCTGTCCGTTTTGTCTGCCTGACTGTCCATGTGTTTGTGTGTTTGTGTATGTTCAGTTCCATGATGTCTGTCAGTTTGTCCTTCTGTTTACTTGTCTGTCTGTCTGTCCGTCTGTGTGTGTTTGTATGACTCTCTGTGTAGGTCTGTGACTCTCTGCATGTCTATTTTCTCATGCACATATATTCTCAGTCGTTGACATAATAATGTCGATATCAATAGATGTCAGACGATAATTCCCTGTGCGCAGAAATCCAATTATGTCGCATTTATTCGAATTAGTTGCTGCGGATGATTCGCTCTGGAAAAACCGTCGAGTGATTGTCTCGTGTTCTGGCATAGTTCGTCCACTTTACAGAATTCCATAGCGCCCGATATAGAGACTGAAAGGAATGGGTGAGTGGATGGGTGGGTGGATGAGTGGATGGGTGGATGGATGGATGGATGGATGGATGGATGGATGGATGGATGGATGGATGGATGGATGGATGGATGGATGGATGGATGGATGGATGGATGGATGGATGGATGGATGGATGGATGGATGGATGGATGGATGGATGGATGGATGGATGGATGGATGGATGGATGGATGGATGGATGGATGGATGGATGGATGGGTGTCGATGGATGGATGGGTGGATGGATGGATGGATGGATGGATGGATGATGGATGGATTGGATGGATGGATGGATGGATGGATGGATGGATGGATGGATGGATGGATGGATGGATGGATGGATGGATGGATGGATGGATGGATCGGATGGGTGGGTGTATGGATGGATGAGTGGATGGATGGATGGATGGATGGATGGATGGATGGATGGATGGATGGATGGATGGGTGATGGATGGATGGATGGATGGGTTATGGATGGATGGATGGATGGATGGATGGATGGATGGATGGATGGATGGATGGATGGATGGATGATGGATGGATGGATGGATGGATGGATGGATGGATGGATGGATGGATGGATGGATGGATGGATGGATGGATGGATGGATGGATGGATGGATGGATGGATGGATGGATGGATGGATGGATGGATGGATGGATGGATGGATGGATGGATGGATGGATGGATGGATGGATGGATGGATGGATGGATGGATGGATGGATGGATGGATGGATGGATGGATGGATGGATGGATGGATGGATGGATGGATGGATGGATGGATGGATGGATGGATGGATGGATGGATGGACGGACTGACGGATGGATGGATGGATGAATGGATGGATGGATCAATCAATGAAACTTGATATAGCGCCCCTACTCAGAGGCGATGGATGGATGGATGGATGGATAGGGAAGGATTAATGAAGTGAGGGAAAGAGGTAGGACAAGAGGGTGAAGGACAGTGAAGAAAGCAGACTAGAAGAGAGGGAGGGATAAAAATAGACAAAGTGTGGAAATGAGGGAGGGGCGAAGGATTGATAATCACGGTGGTACTGGTATTGGTTGCGATGATTGGTGGATTTCTGTCCTTATGACAGTAAGTGAAATGACGGAATTAAGAGACACCTAAGCAGATATGGGCACGATTAGTTAAATTGCTAGTCAATTAGAATTAGAATTAGCCAAACTTAGACAAACAGCTAATCGATTGGCTACATAGCTAATCGTATAGAATTAGCAAAATTTTATAGCAAATCGATTAGAATTAGCCAAACTTAGACAAACAGTTAATCGATTGGCTACATTGCTAATCGATTAGAATTAGAATTAGCAACATGCTATAGCAAATCTATTAGAATTAACAAAACTTGGCACACAGCTAATCGATTAGCTACATTGCTAATCGATTAAAATTAGAATTAGCAAAATTTTATAGCAAATCGATTAGAATTAGCCAAACTTGGACACACATCTAATCAATCAGCTACATTGCTAATCGATTAAAATTAGAATTAGTTGTTCTTCTAATGATTAGCTAATCGATTATTATCTAATCGATTAGTTACCCATCTCTGTTTCTAAGAGCGCATCTCACCTGATAGAACAAAATGACGATCATGGTTTTCAAGCGCTTATGAAACAGAGGCAAAGTTGGAGTTCCTTCATGTAATAGGTAACTTATTCGAGAAGGAAGGTCTGACCACAGCGAGGCATCGATACTTCCGCAATTGATTAGTTGTTTCGATTGATCTATGGATCGATTGACCGACGGATCGAGTGAACTATGGATCAATCTATGGATCGATTAATCTATGGACCGATAGATCTATGGATCAATTGATCTATGAACCACTTGCTATACATGTATGGACCGATTGATCGATAATCATTTATTGGTTTATTGAACCTGAGTGACAAGTCGCAATCAGTGATGGATCGATTAATCGATGGATCGATCGATGCTATATATGTTGAAATAAGGTTAGGAGGTAATCGTTCATTGTTTACTGTCATCAATCGTCTCCAGTTGCCAGTTTAGCTGTCTCCTTCTGACTGATGAAAAGTGGAACATAGGAAAAGCGACATCTCTCCGTCGACGGATGAGCAGTGTCTCTTCTTCTCTTCTTCTCTTCTTTCCATCCGAATCTAATTTCCGGACAGAAACTGAAATTCCAGCCGCAGGAAAACGGTTTCCATGGAAACGCGAAACGAGGATCACGCCATCCGCGAAGTGACGAACAGACAACAGCAAATGAAAGCATCACACTCATCAGTCAACCGCTCTGTCTGTACCTCTTTGTGTCTGTCTGTCTGTCGCTCTATCTCTTCTCTCTCAACTTCCCTCTCTCTGTCTGCCTGTCTCTCTATCTCTCTATTTGTATGTCTGTCTGTCGCTGTCTGTCTCTGGCTGTCTCTTTCTCGGTCATTTTTCTGTCTTTGTCTCTCTTTCAACTACTACTACTATTCACGATGATCATGTTGATGGTGGTGGTGGTGGTGGTGGTGGTGGTGGTGGTGGTGTGTGATGGTGTTGTTGTCATTGTTGTGTTTGGTGGCGGTATAACAACGACGACTAATTGTGAGCTGCAGATGACAATTCTTTCTATTTAGACCGGATGTCGACGACCCTGAGCATGCGCCGAGGGCTGCTCGTGTCCCCGGAAGTCGAGAACCCCACCGGGTGAAGTTCGCTGAGGAACGTAACCTCTACGTCAACTGTGATAGCACGACTGGCTTTCGAGAGATCGCTGAAGAAGATCAGAGGACATGGACCGCCCTCTATCGACCACTGGCGATGTCAGAGGCCGATGAGGCGATTTTAAAAAGGCCTTCTATTATAAGGACGCCAAGGCCAAGAACGTAAGCGTTACTTGATTGGCCTTGTCAACGTGTTTGTCCTCTTTAGTCTGTCCCTTGATCTGTGTCTCATTGGAACAACCTTCTGGTTTTATGCAAATGGTTAAGTGCGTAATTTTAGTGATGCCTCGGAATTATCATATTGACCATAATAGAAGTAAAGGATTTGAGCGCTTCTGAGTAGTTACCTTGAAGGGGCGCTATATACTTTTTTGAATGAATGAATGAATGAATGATTAGATTAACCATCGATTTATGTCTTCTGCATGGTTCAAATGGTTCAAAATTTGAGATAGATCAAGCTACCTACAGGCTAAGGTAGATTAGATCAACCTTATTAACCCAGCATCGGGCTTTCGCTGTTGTGGGTCCCTTACTATGGAATGACCTCCCGCCTGCAATTCGTAGCAGGATTCTGGAAGGGATTTCACTTGGATCTCTTCGCTGCTTAAAGACTTTCCTTCTTATTCTGCTGTGGGAAGCGCTTGAAAATGTGCATATTAGATTAGATTAGATAGATTAGATTAGATTAGATTAGATTAGATTAGATTAGATTAGATTTGATCATAACAAAATAAGATCAGATGTGATAAGATCAAATAAGATTCGGACCGGATTGGATCCGATATTCATTGCAATCTCAACTTATGATGTGCTTTATATATATAAATCTACAGTTACAATGCTATTTAAGCACAACGAGTAGCAGAGCAGGTACGTAGGCGACCAACCAGGCAGACACGCAGACGGGTATTTTCGCAGACAAATGTAGGCAGGCAGGCAGGCAGGCAGTCAGCCAGCCACTCAGAGAGGCAGTCAGGCGGGTATTCAGGCAAGCATTCAGGCATTCAAGCGGGCAGCAGAGCCTTAACTAAGTGGAAAGGTAAGAACAGAGGACTTCATGCTGCTTACAGGTAATATATCTGCAACGGTGATTAGCAGTCCGTTTGAGAAGTTTTAGCCTTATTCATTCATATATATATATATATATATATATATATATATATATATATATATATATACACGTGTACTAGCCTTATCACGCTAAATTTCCACAGGCTAAACATAGTTCCTCAGCTATTATAAACATGAGATTACATATGTATACTTTAACAAGCATATGCATAAGTAGACTATATCCATATAATATTATAATTTATGTAATATATATCATACGCAATTTATATGGTCGATAATGAAGATATAATGTGCCTGTTCATACGCAGTTACATGCGTGCATATATATATACGTTCAGTTATATTCAACTACATATAAAAATGTGACTGCAATATGTTGGTGAATTGTACATGTATATGTGGTTGAATATGCAGCACATAATTAGGGCCTATATGTATATATATATATATATATATATATATATGTATATATTATATATATATAAGGACTACATGTATATATATGTATATATATGGTTGTATGTACATTGTACAATGTACAACATATGTAGAGTTGTAGACAGGCTAGTACAGCAGATACGAAATAATAAACGATGACAGATGTATTGTTGCCATCGATGGTGCCAGTCTTTCTGCTACTGCTGCTGTTTGCCTTGCTGCTAATGCTGCTGCTGATGCTGCTGTCTGCCGATGCCGCTGACACTGATGGTCTTTGTGCTGAAGCATCCTATTCAGGCGGTTGCTGCAGCAGGCAAATCGATTTCTGTAACCTATATGTGACAGCTGGTTATTCACGAGCGAAATCGAACACTTTGATCGACGTCCTCTGTCTCCGAGAGCATTTCTTAACACCACCATTTTTAGCAGTTGCACCCAATTCCCCATGCCTCTCGCTACAACAGCTACAATTCGTAATACCATTCTCTTCAATGGCACCTAAGTTCTCCACACTCTCACCTTCAATATCTACCCCACTTCCCAACGCCCCTCCATTTTCAAGCACCCAAATTTTTCGCAAACCTCATCTGTGCATTGTTTTATCTTCTGATGTACTTTCTGCTCTTAACTATAGTTATAACATCATAGGAAGCACTTTCATTCATTCATTCATTCATTCATTCATTCATTCAGAGCATTTATATAGCGCCTCTTCAAGAAGCTACTCAGAAGCGCTCCCGGCCCAGCCGCGACTAAAGAAAAAAGACTTGAGGGACTTTTGTGAGATAGGCCTTCTTGAAAGACGTAGTATTAAATGTTTAACTGACTAACCTTGCATTCTAAGGCCGCCATTTTCTTGCAGGCACTTCGGTAGCAACTTAATTCCTCTCATGCCTTCCTCTTCAGTAGCTACCCCTATTCCTCACGCCCGTCGGCTATAATGGCTTTGCCCTTTGGGGATTTTCGCACACCCATCCCTCTATACTGCACTCTAATGCCTGACATTCATCTTCTTCGGTACCATTTCAAATATTCACTCTACAACAAAATTCACGTAATCTTCTGAAAATAACCGTAATATCCAATTCCCTCTCTTTTGATAGCATCCAAACGACTTAAATACCATCTTCTTGACTAACACCCATATACCATACATTTGATATTGTCTCAATTCCTGAACTTCACCCTCTTCAGCAGAATCCAACTCCAAATCCTCCTTCTTTGAAGAGCGCCCCAAGTTTTAATACCCCTTCTCTTCAATGCACAGGGTCAAGGTCACGGTCTGACTTCAGTGTACCGGGTACAGGGTACATTTCTTATTCAGCGGCGCCCACCTGCAAGTCGCCAACGGGGGAAACTAATGACTTCTTGCTAATGATGATTTTGTCGTTTGTTGGACTTTTAGTTTAGCCACCGAGGACTCAGACAATCCGTTCACTCGCGGTGGAGAACTGAGTCGCAAGGCTGACTTCATCCTTCGCCACTCCACGTTCTCGAGGACTGGCCTTCGAATCCTCGATCCAGACTGCGTGGATAGTAGCGCAACGACGGACGAAGAACTACCAGGTCCACTTCCGTTTTCACCGGAAGTCTCCGACAGAAACGACCCTACACCTCCTCCTGCGCAATTGAACACGGAAGAGGAGGAGGAAGGGGTGGGGTTAAGCGATGGCGAAAACGGCGATGAACCGTGCAGCGTAACGACATCCCTTGTCTCCCCAGCAGACCGTGACCTTGACCAGGCGACTGTGGACATCCACCTGGCTAGGTTAAATGGAAAGCACCCACCGGAGAGTGCTACTAGGGTTATTAACTCGCGAACGAGTAGATACGAGTCATCGTCTCCTGTTCTCGATTCAGGTACTGTAAGTTCGCGAACAAAGAAGTGTAGATGCTGTCTGCTGCAATGACCTCTGCTAGGATGGTCTAGTGGTTAGAGAGCTTGGCTATTAACTCAGACGTCGTCGGTTCACATCGTCACCACGAGCGAATTTGACTGCAAAACGATTACTTTGACAGATGGGAAGATGAGGCGCCGAGTTAGATGGCTATTATAGTCACTCGCCCTCCTCGTGACCGAGGCTTAAAATATAACGCGCTAACACTTCGTGTCCAAGACTGTCTCTCGGGTTTAGCATAAGAAAACCCTCGTGTGTTTAGATTATGAAGATGAAGTCGCTAGCATTTCACACCCTTGGCTGCCTCTCAGGTTTGACTTGCGGTAGTAGGCCTAACTGCTCGATAGTGATCGAAATGACCTTTGCATTGTCCAGAAGAACCGACTCTGTTGAGATAATGAAGTCATCAGACTATGAAATTCGTCCTTCAACGTGTTACAGTCCATGTTTTCTCGATTCATTTCGAAGAATTATGGCACCGATTAGTTATAGCGATGATTGTTAAGCAACTGAAGACCTGCACCTTTGCTCAGAACAGTGACGAAGTCTTTTGTCTATAAGTCCAGAAGCACTTAGTTGTTTTTTTCTGTTTAACGACTAGCCGTGTGGTAACGAAGACCATTAGCGTCGCCCTCCTCCTTCTTCCAGGCTTGGGACTGGCACTGGCTGCATGGCACTAAGCACGGTTGTGGCGGAGTTTAGAAGCACTTAAACTTGTGTGTACAGCTTTATAGACTTACCTATAGTCCGATAACTACCGGTATCCTCCCAAAGACCTATCAGGTTCTACAATTTCATCATCAAAGCATCGTTTAAGTCCAATAAAATTATACTAACATCGAAGGCTATTAGGAAATCTCTTTTTTATCTTCCAAAACTACGGTTATAACGGCGCTAGGTAAAGTTTCTAAGATTACTGGTAGGCTACAGAAGCCCCATTTTGGTCAAACGCCCTCCAACTACGACGCTACCTCCGTTGCAGCACCGAGGTGTGTGGTCCAAGTTCAGGTCTTAATTACCAACGAGGCAAAGCTTCTTGAGTACATGTATTATATACATGTAGGCCTACTCTAGCAATGCCTAACTAACCACAAAGCTAACTCCCATTCTCTATCATGCGCCTTCGGACTACGAGACTAATAGCCTTGAGCCATTGCAATGTATGGCATAATTTCGGCCCTTTTTTCTAAAAACAAATCAAAGTTTTATTATAAAATGTCTTTACATAAGACAATTAACCAATCGATTGTTAGGCCTGCTTGTTTCCTAACGTTCGTCTTCAACTGCAAGGTCTTTCGGAGCGAAAGACCATAGCGCTACTAAAACACACTCAACAGTTACCAGCTTTCCATTTCTGTTATGCGACACCGTCTGCATTGTATCGTTACTTCGTGTAGTACGAGTTACCAGCTCTGGCCTTAGGCCTACTACTGGATTTGCTAAGTTCTGTGTGAAAATAACTCTACTTCTGTAGCACTACTTGAGGGATCCTGTGTCAAATGCCTTATTTTCTGTCATGCGCTCTCTGACTAGGATCAAGCCATTATCAACATCGCGCCATTGAATGTGTGGTCAAGTTCAGGTGTAGTTAGCGCTCTAAATAGAATCGACTATTATATATATATATATATATATATATATATATATATATATATATATATATATATATATATATATATATATATATATATATATATATATAATATTAAATATAATAAGTTATTTCAATGGAATAACTCATGATTCGATGGGTCTAGTTTAATTTAATCGGTCGGCAGTGCGGTCAGTCAGTGAGTCAATTAATTAGTCGGTGACTTCATCTCGAGATTACGCACACTAGGCCTATATTTGTGCTAATTATTTCATTTTGATAACTTCTTTTATTTCGACAATTTGGCTACTTGAAAGTTCTGATATTTAAATAATTATGTCCTTTTCCAAGTTTTTCTGATACAGTCCTTTTGACTTAAACTTACGCGCGAAAAATGCCCTTTTACAAAATATCCCCACAAGTGGAAACTTCTGTTAAAAACCCCGCAATTTCCGATTATCTTCTATTAGTCCCTTTACCATTTCTAGAATAAATTATACTTGTATCACTTGCAACTGCCTGATAATAATGATTTTAACTTCAAGTGTTTGGACTAAAAGGAGACATCTGCGACCAGAAATGGAAGAGACTGAGAAGCAAGTCATATAGACAAAATGGAACACACGCTGCTAGAGAATTACGCATGAGCGTCATGATCTTAGCCTAAACTCAACGCTTCTGATTAGTCAACCATGTGAATGTGCACTACGTACATGTGTCATTAATATATTGCCATTCAAGATTTACTCTCTACAGTAAGGTTGCTTACGTTAGTTTCATACAAGGATATAATTCAGTTAAAATTAAGCAAAACAGATCAATGTGAACTATACAATTTCAGTCTATTAAACATAGGCTAATTATTCCATTCAGAGAAATATAAGTATGCGCAATTAAAGTCGTGCAGCTTATTTATTTAAAGGATAAGTACAGAATCAAGTTTATTATTAAAATCACCAAATACAACGAAGCACCAACTATTCAGAATACATGACAATCTTGATTACGTATTTATCTTTAGTAATGGCAAAACATAAATAACGTCCAACAGTTAATCTAAGCAGAATAAGCTAATTAATTTTTATTACATGATACATCATAATTTAAATTATAATAGTTTAAAATAGTCATACAAAATGAAATACAGCTAACCATTCTGTAAAATATCTAGCCCAAAAGAAGCATTTGTGCAGCTAAATTTTATATTTAACAATAGTTATCAAGAAGTGGAACCCAAAACGAAGACACTTTACTGCGTCTTTAGTGACTATACCATAAAATTTAATTCGATGACCTACAGCAATTCTAGTCTTACAATTACGTGACAACAAAGGAACACCTTAGATATGCGGTGCCTATTAAGAGCAACCTCTGGATTCTCTAACTCAGAATGCTTACTGTCTAAGTGGTACAAAGTGACAATTCATGTATGTTTGTTTGTATGTATGTATCCCAGCACTTCTCAAATAACAATTGTTAACAACACAGGCCAGCAACTAAGTCATCAGGTGGAGAAAATCGATGGCTAGAACAATGGTCAAGAAATTCCTTCTCCGTTTCCAGCAATTCGTCACATATACCACATCCAAAAGATTTTGACAAAAACGCTTTTGTGTCCACACCAGCTTTAAATTTGCTAATATTCCGGCGTTTTCCACCTGTAACTTTTCCACTAGAATCCTTTGAGAAACGTTCGTATGGTTTACCAATGACACCTGTAGTATTAAATGTGATGAAATGATCAGATAGGTCATCATTTATGTCACTTCCCATTCTAAGACTCTGTGGCTGTGTTGATGCATGGAGTTTAAGCTGCTTCGCTGAAGATCTGATCTTGGTATAAGGTTCAGTGTGACTGCGTTGCTTCTCAGTTGCGTGAGTTCTTCCATGTTTCTCTAGATTTCCAAATTGGTTGAATCCTTTATTACAAACCTCACAAACGTATGGTTTTTCTTCTGTATGAGTTCTCATATGACTTTTGAGACCACTGACTGCTGTAAATGATTTCTCACATAGCTGGCATCTGTGTGGTTTTTCCCCAGCATGGGCTCTCATATGCCTTTTGAGATTATTATGACAAGCATACTGATTTCTGACATAACTGGCATCTATATGGTTTTTCATCACTATGCGTTTTAATGTGCATTTTCAGATAACTACCTGTAGCAAATGATTTCTGACATAACTGGCATCTATATGGCTTTTCGCCAGCATGGGCTCTCATGTGCCTTTTGAGATTACTCTGACAAGCATAAGAGTGCTGACATAACTGGCATCTATATGGTTTTTCACCACTATGCGTATTAATGTGCATTTTCAGATAACTACCTTTCGCAAATGATTTCTGACAAAACTGGCAGCTGTATGGTTTTTCGCTTCACATTATTATAGTGAGCAAATGAGTATGCGTTCTGTATGGCTTTTCGCCAGCATGCTCTCAAGTGCCTGTACAGATTACTATGATCAGCATATATTTCTGACATAACTTGAGCAAATGATTTCTGACATAACTGGCACCTGTATGGCTTTTCGCCAGCATGGGCTCTCAAGTGCCTGTACAGATTACTATGATCAGCATATGATTTCTGACATAACTTGCAGCTGTGTGGTTTTTCGCCCGTGTGAGTTCTCATGTGTATTTTCAGAGTACTATGGTCAGCAAATGATTTCTGACATAACTGGCACCTGTATGGCTTTTCGCCAGCATGGGCTCTCATATGCCTTTTCAGATTACAATGTCCAGCAAATGATTTCTGACATAACTGGCATCTATACGGTTTCTCGCCACAATGGCTAATAATGTGTATTTTCAGACGACTACCTTTAGCAAATGATTTCTGACAAAACTGGCAGCTGTATGGCTTTTCGCCCGTATGGGTTCTCATGTGTATTTTCAGACTATTATGAACAGCAAATGATTTCTGACATAACTGGCAGCTATATGGTTTTTCACCAGTATGGATTCTCATGTGCACTTTCAAGCTACTACCCTTAGTAAATGCTTTCCTACAAAGCTGACATTTGTGTGGTTTCTCTCCAGTATGGGTTCCGATATGCATTTTCAGTTTATAAGCCTGATCAAATGACTTCCCACATACCTGGCACAGGTATTCTTTTCCTTCCATATGGGTTTTCGTATTCGCCATCAGACTACTCGCTTAATTAATAATAATTTCCTGTTTTCTCCAGTATCGGTTCATTGATGCGCTCTCAGATGATCACACTGACCGCAAGTTTTCTTAAATAACTGACATCTGTTTGATTTATAAAATTATTCGTATGTGCTTCTCCAATCGATTCTAGACAAAGTTGAGATCTGAATGGCTTTTGATGAGCAAGAGTTTTGGTACGGGCTTCAAAGTAAACGCCTGTGTAAAAGGTGTCTGCAGTTGTTGTTGTCATAGCCTTTTCAACACCAGCAGTTTCTCATATTTATGACGACTTCATTTAAGTTTGCATTTCAGATGCTTATAAGACAGGTTCCTGTTTCATCTGTCTGTTAGTAGTAGTTATTTTTCGAGTAAAGTAAGAACTAGCCACACAGAAAAAACGTTATGACAAAATACTGAAGCTGTCCAAGTGAAGAAGAAATAGTTGACTACAACGAAAGCAGTGGTAAATTTAATCCACTGTCACGTTCTTGGAGAATATTAATTAGCTGTAGACCTTGTCTTGCAACTGAATTTTGAAGCTCTAGCAGACTGTTGTTCGTCTTCATATATTTGCTAAAACAACAGTAAATCCTCAGTATTTAACATGTTTCAAAGAATATTGAACATAATTTCATTGCAGTTCATTACTGTAGAATGAGTGTTCTCCATTCGTAGTTGATTGACTAGATAGTTTTAATAGCAAGGCACAGTTCAATTAATTCATTAAGTAATATTCTGCAAAATAGCATGTTTATTCAGTTTATTCACAATGATACATAGTGGTTCACATAACAGTAGTACACAAAATAGTAAAATAGTAGACTGAACTATTACAGGATAAGTTATGGAAGCGGAGAAAGCTACGCTGAATTTACCCAGTCCACCTTAATAATCACAAGAATAATAGCAGATAATTGACTGTCAAGCAAAACAAGCGTAAGCAGGTATGACATGTATCGTGTGATTTCTTAAACCATTTGCTGAATAATAATTATCATAGCATTTATTTCTCGTAATGGAAAAACATAAATAACGTCCAACAGTTAATCTAAGCAGAATAAGCTAATTAATTTTATTACATGATACATCATAATTTAAATTATAATAGTTAAAATAGTCGTACAACATGATATACAGCTAACCGCTCTGTAAAGTATGTAGTCCAGAAGAAGCATTTGTGCAGCTAAATTTTATATTTAACAATAGTTATCAAGTATACTGGAACCCAGAACGAAGACTTTACTGCGTCTTTAGTGACTATAGCATAAAAATTTCATTCGAAGACCAGCATCAATTCTTGTCTTACAATTACGTGACAACAAAGCAACACCTTATGTGGTGCCTATAAGGAGCAACCTCTAGATTCTTTAAATCAGAATGCCTACTGTCTAAGTATTCTGACATGGAAGTGGTAGGCCTACAAAGTGACAATTCATGTATGTATGAATGTATGTATCCCAGCACTTCTCAAATAACAATTGTTTGCAACACAGGCCAGCAGCTAAGTCATCAGGTGGAGAAAATCGATGGCTGGAACAATGATCAAGAAATTCCTTCTCCGTTTCAAGCAATTCATCGCATATACCACATCCAAAAGATTTTGACAAAAACGCTTTTGTATCCACAGGAGATTTGAATTTATTAATAGGCCTATGCAGACATTCGCCATCTGTAATTTTTCCATCAGAATCCGGATATAGGTTCGTTGAGAAACGTTCGTTTGGTTTACCAATAACGCCTGTAGTACTAAATGTGATGAAAGGAACAGATAGGTTCTCATTTATATCACTTCCCATTTTAAGACCCTGTGGCTGTGTTCCTGCATGGAGTTTAAACTGCTTCGCTGAAGATCTGATCTTGGTGTAAGGTTTATTGTGACTGCATTGCTTCTCAGTTGCATGAGTTCTTCTGTGTTTCTTTAGATTTCCAAGTCGGCTGAATCCTTTATTACAAACCTCACATACGTATGGCTTTTCTTCTGTATGAGTTATCATATGCCTCTTTAGAGCACTGACTGCTGTAAATGGTTTCTGACATAACTGGCATCTGTATGGCTTTTCGCCAGCATGGGCTCTCATGTGTCTTTTCAGATTACTATGTAAACCATAAGATTTCTGACAAAACTGGCAGCTGTATGGTTTTTCGCTAGTATGCGTTCTCAGATGGGCTTTCGCAGTACAATCTTGAGCAAATGATTTCTGACATAACTGGCACCTGTATGGCTTTTCGCCCGTATGGGTTCTCACGTGTATTTTCAGAATATCATGTGTATTTTCAGAATATAACGATCTGCAAATGATTTCTGACATAACTGGCAGCTGTATGGTTTTTCACCAGTATGGGTTCTCATATGTGCCTTCATATACCTCTCTTGAGCAAATGACTTCTGACATAACTGGCACCTGTATGGCTTTTTATCAGTATGGGTTCTCATGTGCACTTTCAGGATACTACCTTTAGTAAATGCTTTCCTACAAAGCTGACATTTGTGTGGTTTCTCTCCAGTATGGGTTCCGATATGCATTTTCATTTTACAAGCCTGATCAAATGACTTCCCACATATCTGGCACTTGTATTCTTTTCCTTCCATATGGGTTTTCGTATTCGCCATCAGACTACTCGCTAAATTAATAATAATTTTCTGTTTTCTCCAGTATCGGTTCATTGATGCGCTCTCAGATGATCACACTGACCGCAAGTTTTCTTAAATAACTGACATCTGTTTGATTTATAAAATTATTCGGATGTGCTTCTCCAATCGATTCTAGACAAAGTTGAGATCTGAATGGCTTTTGATGAGCAAGAGTTTTGGTACGGGCTTCAAAGTAAACGCCTGTGTAAAAGGTGTCTGCAGCAGTTGTTGTTGTCATAGCCTTTTCAACACCAGCAGTTTCTCACATTTATGACGGCTTCATTTAAGTTTGCATTTCAGATGCTTATAAGACAGGTTCCTGTTTCATCTGTCTGTTAGTAGTAGTTATTTTTCGAGTAAAGTAAGAACTAGTCACACAGAAAACGTTATGACAAAATACTGAAGCTATCCAAGTGAAGATGAAATAGTTGACTACAGCGAAAGCAGTGGTAAAATTAATCCACTGTCACGTTCTTGAAGAATATTAATTAGCTGTAGACCTTGTCTTGCAACTAAATTTTGAAGCTCTAACAGAATGTTGTTCGTCTTCATATATTTGCTAAAACAACAGTAAATCCTCAGTATTTAACATGTTTCAAAGAATATTGAACATAATTTCATTGCAGTTCATTACTGTAGAATGAGTGTTCTCCATTCGTAGTTGCTTGACTAGTTTGCTGAATACACCTTTCATAAAAGATGTAACAAACAAAATCAAAACAAAACCGGAAGGCGGATGTTCGAATATGAAGGAGGACAGGGAATTAGGTGGATGTTCCACAACCTGTGGATTCGAACAACAAAGCCACTCAAAAAAACCGGAGCAGGGTTAAACTCCCACATTACATTACAATATAGCTTCAACAGGGAAGGATATTTCCATTTGCCCAAGTAAAAGATAAACCTGTGCAGTTATTGCCTTCGTAGTAGACAAAGGTGATCAAGTTGAGGATGTTTCAATTTGAGCAAACACATTGAAGCCAACAACGCGTAGCTGTATATAAATAGATCATATGCCAGGTATTAAGCAGTATAAATAGATCATAAGTAGTAATTGCTCTTTCGTTAGATATTTCGTCTAAAGGAAATACCTCATCAGTTTTTCACATACAGTGGTTAAAACTTACTCTAAAGCGCAGCCCGTTAAATTTTGGTTGATTCCTTTAAGTATATGGATATGCATGCTGATAGTGGTCTTAGAAAGTTTATGTCCTGCTATGCGTGTACTAGCATCCACAATAATACATGCCTGCAATTAAGATGAGATCATTCATTGCATTGTGCCTGAGATCCATACTATTTGCCCTTTGACGAACGATCTTCCTGCTTGGACCGTGTAAGCAATACAAAGAAAGAATTGAATATAATCTGGAACTCTGCATAGCGTATTGAATTTATGCTGAACACTTTGAAAATGACATAATATAACATGGGTTTTAAGTAGTTCAGAAAACGTTAGTCTGTGTTAAAACCACTGCAAATTAACCGGGAACATGCTTAATATCCAAATTTTCCTTGCTTCCTCTTAAAAGGCGTGATAGTGTCCAATGAGACAGTACTATCACTAACCCATTCGACAAGTCTGCAACTCTTGCACTGAAGAATTTCTGCCCTATACGGTATTTAAAAGTGAGTGAGGAAGAATGTTGGGACTTGGGATTGATTATGCACAAGAGTGCAAAACCTTCAAGGCAGTGTGATGAAGCAGCAAAAAAGGTCAATGAACAATGAATGATATAAAATTTCAAAACAATTTAGTCTCCTAATTGTTTCAATACGAAGTGCCCAAAAACAGACAGGGGTTTCCAATTTGAGGCGACTGACATGCACTGCATGGAGCAGATGACTGGTTGGCGCAGGTGTCCTGTACCACTTATATATCTTGCTTCCCAGTTCTTGGACAAACTCTAGTGACTGTCACAGTCTAGTGACTGTGCCAGCTTCTCATGGTTTCGCCTGTGACAGGAACGAAATAACGTGACTGCAAGATGATAGCGCATTTACATTCATTCATTCATTCATTCATTCATTCATTCATTCATTCGGAGCATATAGCGCCCATTCAAGAAGCTACTCAGGAGCGCTCCCGGTCCAGCCACGGCTAAAGAAAAAGACTTGAGGGACTTGTAGAATCCTGTCGGATGGCTCACAAGTAAAGAGCGGATCATAAGCGGGAGGTCATTCCAGATGGAAGGTCTCACAACCGAAAAAGCACGGCGCTGCCTAATAGCCAAGCAGCCCGTGGAACTATGGGCTCACCCCTCGGGCAAAGTTCGCGCAAGTAAGATGGAGCGCAGCCAAGAACGCAACGAGAAACCAGAGCAGCAATGCCGTATGAGATCCGCTGAGACACAGGCAGACAATGCAACACAACAAGCATGTATGCAGAGACAGGAGAGAACTTAGGAAGCCGTTGAAATGAGCCGATCAGCCGAGCGTAGAATTCGATCTAGTCGCCGCTAGTACATTCCTTGCTACAAACTGCTTTTTCGGCAGCCGAACCTGCGTTTTGTGATGTAATTTGCTCGTATGATCATGCTGCCAACGTATCCGGCACCGTTACATCCCACGCCAAGCAACGACCTTTAGAGCAAGGGATAACGGGTCAGATCTGGAGAGGACATTGGATTCTTTAATGGCTGGAGTCTTGGTTATAGTGAAAGCCCGCCAAATCACGTCAATGATCAATGTTACGTCGTTGTTGCCTTTCCTCTCCTTTGATGCGAGAGAATCAGTGATGGTCATAGAGTTCTAGTATAGCACCCTATTTACTTGTGTTTTTTTGCATAGCACAGTGCTCAGCCAGATTCCGTCTGCTATTCTTAGCACTTTCCAAACATCCGCAATACTGCTGTAATTGTTATGGGAAGTGCGTGAAGCCAGTCTCCTGAGTGTGGCGATTGCACGGCTAACAATCTGGCGTTAAACCATTCAATTGCATATCTACCATAGGCTGTCTGTCTCTGTCTCAAGGACTTCCGGATATTAACCTGATTTTGGGTTGGTTTTGGCCCACTTTCGGGTCATGTCTTATGCATCAGGCATCAGTGCGATTAAAGTTAATAATTAGCAAGTATTTCAAGCAATCTTTAAGAAAAGTATCACTAGAACGTTACATTGAAGTTTTTTTTAAATATATATCTTTTAAAATTACCTGATAGGCTACTAACCTGGTATCAAACATGAAATGCGTCGACCTACTGCAAAGCAGATAGATTCAACTAATTGTGTCATGTAACTTTAGAAGTAGAGAATAGAATACGCCTTCTAAGTCATAAGTTGACAACGGTCTCCACTAAAAATGTAAAGAATGAACATTTTCCGACTTCAGTCAAACATAATCGTTCTGGTCATTATAATTTTATTTGCATTAAACGATAAATTAGTGTCTTCTAGTCGGTCCTCGGGAGTGCATGAGTTCAAAGAATCGATAAAATTATGGACGTGTAACCTCCTGTGCCAACAAATTCACAGTGCACACACCTGAGCGAATTTGCATCAATTGATATTCAACAGAAAAGATCTTCTCAGAACAAGACTACTGTAGGCCTACGTTTGGCGAAAGTTTATATTAAAACGCAAAGTATTTTTTACCAAGTTAGTGCAACGATGATAAAAACCAACTTATGGTAATTGTTTAGACATGCCTAACATCAACGAATTGACAGAAGGAATCGAACCGAGTAACGATTTATTAAGATTTGCATCAGCTACAGGTAAACATACTGAAGGCCCAACACGTGCAAACGCGGGGCTAACCGGCTGAAGGCGCCCTTATGCCGTCTGAATTTTGTCGGGATCAAAGCGAATCGTTTGCATAAAACAGCGCATTGAAAGACGTGGCGCCTTATTAACCATAACCATAACCATCATTTTATTGAACCAGCCAAACATTCAGTATATCAATCAGCTGACGTTTCACACATCAATGTTCGAACGGCTACAATAGGGACACCAGAAGGGACCTTAGTCCTAATAAATAGGACCCCTAATTAGGCCTACCAGTTGCAGAAGTAGATGGCGGCTAATTCAACAATCACAGCCGGTTAAATTAGGCTACAGTGCCACGATAATATATCTGTGGATGAATTCAGAGTCGTTTCTTAAGAGACGTTCCCTTTTGGGCAAGTCCTTCGGGGCTACTACTCAGGAGCGCTCCCAACCCCAGCACGGCTGAAAAGGACAGTTTTGAGGTGAGAATAGAAAGAGTCAGAGCGATCTCAGAAGTGTAAATGATGTAAAGAAGGGGACCCAACACCGAGCTCTGCGGAAGGCCGTAAGGAGCAGTGACTCATTAGGGCCTGGAGGGCCCAAGGACCACATAGAAAGAGCGCTCATTAAGGAATTAACCAAGCCAACTAAGAAAGTTACCAGACAGGCCATATGACAATTGTAGCCGCTTAAGTAAAACATCATGGTCGACAGTGTCAAAAGCGGCACTAACGTCGAACAAGGCCAGTAAGTAAGTCGCGAGCTATCTACAGCCCCATAAATGTCGGAAAGGAGACGGAGTAAAAGGCTCTCAAGTGGAGTTGCCTTTCCGAAAACCGGATTGGCACTCCGAAAGCAACTTATTTGCCTTAATTAACAGTAAGCTGGCAAGCAGCAGTCTTTTAGTGGTGGAGCAGACTGGTGGTGTGGTGGTTGTGGTGGTGTTGGTAAGGTGGTGACCAAGGAGTAAGTAGTAGTAGTAGTAGTAGTAGTAGTAGTAGTAGTAGTAGTAGACAGCAGCAGCAGCAGCAGCAGCAGCAGCAGCAGCAGTCGCAGCTAGCAGCAGCCCCAGCATGTCGGCAGTAACGGAGTAGCAGGTGGACAGTACCAGTAGCAGTCCGCAGTAACAGTAAATTAACAGTAAGCTGGCAAGTAGCAGTAGTGGTGGTAGTAGCAGTGGTAGCAGTGGTATAGTAGTAGTAGTAGTAGTAGTAGTAGTAGTAGTAGTAGTAGTAGTAGTAGTAGCAGCAGCAGCAGCAGCAGCAGCAGCAGCAGCAGCAGCAGCGGCAGCAGCAGCAGCAGCAGCAGCAGCAGTAACAGTAGCAGTAACAGTATAGCAGTAGCAGCAGTAGTAGTAGAAGTAGTAGTAGTAGTAGTATCATCGTCATCAATACCATTGTCGCCATCATTTTCTTAATCTTTATAATTAACGTTAGCATTAATTTGGTAAATATACACTGAAAATGGTTCAATTAGAGTGCTTATCATCAGTTGCAGCAGATGCAGCAGCAGAATCATCATCTTTTATTGTTATTTATATTATAAATAGTTGATATTTGATCATTCTAGTTTCTAAATCGATGCTTGTTCGTCCGATGTGGTTCGTCTGTTCTATACAAAGTCTTGACTGTCGCAGAAGAACTGCGTCGGTTGCTGCAGCTGCTGTTGCAGTTGTTGCTGCTGCTGTTGATGCCGGAAGCTGGCCAGTGGAGCCGTCGACAGCGACGACGGAAGTGAAGGACGATAGCATCCGTTCTGCATCGCTGCACAAACCCCCGTCAATGCTCTCGGCTGCTGACCGGACTTTGGTGAGGTGTGGATGGAGAACTGCGTGCAGATCGGTCCACCTCCTGTGTCCATTTCCTCTGTTTGGTGTTGGTGGTGGTGGTGGTGTTGAAACAGGTGGTGGTGGTGCGACAGGGGAGTGCCGTGTCGTCCCATGTCGAAGGTCCGTAGACTGGGCGCTGGGGAGTGAGGAGGGGGCTGGTCGTCCACGGCTGGGTCGCCTCCCAGCCAGTCGCTGTAGACGGTCGTCGTCGTCTGGCCTATGGCTCCGTGGTTGGCCACGGCTGATGGGTTGACAACGATGCCCTGGTACTCTGACGGACTGTAGCCACTCAGCTCTGGACTGCGACCGAATCTACAGACAGAGGTATGGATTTATATAGAGCCACAGAGAAAGAAACTCTGTCTTACATGTTGCATCGTCACCGTGAGAGTTCGCTCGAGCTTTTTGATGAGTGTTGGCGATGTTTGATTATTAAGAAACGCTTACACGTTTTTGGCAGAGAACCATTCGAATGGTAAGTCTATGAAAGTTCATACCATGCGGACGTTGTATCTTACATTAGTATACATTGTAAACTTTGGCTCCTATCACCCACCTTTAAATGCAGAACAATCTGCTTCAAATTTACACTAAACGTTTTCTAATTAAACCATTTGAGAGGTTGAGAGTTGCAAATTTCAAAAATGAGAAAATAAGGGTCACCACAATAGATATATGAATATAACCAGTTGAAAAATGTGCGTATCTCCTTGCCATATTCTTCGGCTAATGGCATAAGCTAGGCCAGTATCATTTGTCCCCAGTCTTTTAATAGTTGGCTAGAGGTCATAAGGTCACGTTACCTTTTGGTGCAGGACACGATAAAACAAAGTAGAAGGCCACCGACGACTACACCAACAGCCACACCAACAACGACCATCAACAGAATTCCTGCGAATAAAGGCGAAAAAATAATACAATATATATAACTAAATAAAAACGTCGGTAAGTTAAATAATTAAGTAAGGAGGTAAGTATATTCTTCATTATACCAGTTGCGTAACCACACTCTGGTGCACACATATCGGTTTCTGGCCTTAGTCTTCGGTTTCTGGTATAAGGCCAGTAGCATCTGTCTCCAGTCCGTTAAGGAATGCAACAGATAGACTAGATTAGATTAGTATGGTTAGATTAGATCAGATCAGATTAGATTGGATTGGATTGGATTGGATTAGATTAGATTAGATTAGATTAGATTAGATTAGATTAGATTAGATTAGATTAGATTAGATTTGATTTGATTAGATTAGATTAGATTAGATTAGATTAGATTAGATTAGATTAGATTAGATTAGATTAGATTAGATTAGATTAGATTAGATTAGATTAGATTTGATTAGATTAGATTAGATTAGATTAGAATAGATTAGATTAGATTAGATTAGAATAGATCGGATCGGATCGGATCGGATCGGATGGGATCAGATCAGATCAGATCAGATCAGATCAGATCAGATCAGATCAGATCAGATCAGATCAGATGGATGGATGGATGGATGGATGGATGGATGGATGGATGGATGGATGGATGATGGATGGATGGATGGATGGATGGATGGATGGATGGATGGATGGATGGATGGACGGACGGACGGACGGACGGACGGACGGATGGACGGATGGACAGATGGACGGACGGATGGACGGATGGACGGACGGACGGACGGATGGACGGATGGACGGACGGACGGACGGATGGACGGATGGACGGACGGACGGACGGATGGACGGACGGATGGATGGATGGATGGATAAATGGATGGATGGACAGATGGACGGACGGATGGACAGACGGATGGACGGACGGACGGACGGACAGACAGACAGATAAATAGATAGACAGACAGACGGACGGACAGGCAGGCAGGCAGGCAAGTAAGACATATAGATCAGTCAATAAAGTTCCGCATTTATGTTGTTGTAGCTAGTATTTCATCCGAGATTGAAACTCAGAATAAATCAGAGGAGTTTCCCGAGTTCAACGGCATATAGGCCCTAATGTCCTCTACCACGACTTTCGATGGCGACCTTTACGAACACGGAAGTGACAAAGATTCGAGTGAACTGAATGGAGGTAAATAATTAGATTAAAATCCAAAAGGCAGCAATTTATTAATTTAGTTCGAAACGATTTACAGCTGACTATGATATTGAAGATTGTGATTGTTACAGCGGTGTAAATGTTTGCATCTGCTCTGGTGTTGACGTACTGTAATATAGTTGATGCGGGGTGTGGTGGTGTAGGGGTACGTTCGGTGCCTTGCAGCCGGAGGATTGCGGGTTCGAATCCACCTCAAGCCGCCGCGTAGGGACCCTGGGCAAGTCCTTCACTCGCAATTGCTCATGCGCTTCGGTGTGAAACTCCGATTCAGTGTCCGCGTTGTAGTCGGGAGCGCCTCTGAGTAGAAATCTTGAAGGGGCGCTATGACAAGTGTTCATACATACATTGTACATACGTGTTCAATCTAATATAATATTATTATGATCTAGTGTACTCCTACCATATGGAAACGATTCCTCTTTGCTGAACATTTGGTCGAACCGCCAAACGGCACCTAAGCAAGAGATGACCAGATCACAATTGTATTTTAATCGTAAACTTCCCATTTCTGTAGCGCCAAAAATTCTAAGTCGTGGGAACCAGTACACTCACAGTCGCTTAACCAAGAATTACACACATGTCTATAGTGGTATTGGTGTAATTGTAATGTATGTCTTAGCATAAGCCAGTTTATTGACTAGTACAAGATGTCAGTCGCATCACTGTATTAGGCGTTAGCAGATGCATCCAAAGCATTAGTTGCGCTGTCAAGGAGGGCAACCATGCAGTTCCAACACGCAATTGAGCACTATATTAATCACTTGATCGCCTCTGAGTAGGCATCCTTGAAGTGGCGCTATATAAATTTCCTGAAATAAATAAATAAATAAATAATAATGTAATAGCACGTTTGTATAGCCCCACTTCAATGGAAAATTCTCAGATACTTCTAGGAGTTTCGATTCCATTATATATAAATTTACACGTAGTCTTTATAGTTGACTAGCATTTTACCCGGCGTTCACCGGGTTTTGTCAGCGCCGATGTATTTGAATTTAACGACATCTTCGTCAACGCCTGTGAATTTGAATTTAACGATGAAAATTTTTCGTGTGACTGGGCTACGCGCTGGCTTGAAATTTGTTTACGACAACTCTATGTAATATATACTCCCATGCATTTACAGAATTCAATGGCATTGAAACTATGACACATCGAAACTTAAAATGTCTCAGGACTATAAATTTTGAGTTGAAAATAGTTCGAAGACATCTATAGACAGGCAAATGAAAACGTTCGACAGACAGATCGCTAAAGTGTTGACATTTTTGAGTGGAGTCCGATGACTAGATAGATCCTGAGTGGCCGACTTGGGTTGGTGCCCGCTCGGTCAACGTTGCGAATCAGGGTTTGCTATCCCGGTCGGGTCGGATTATCAGATTTAATTTCTCGGATCTTTACAAATGCGGGTATGAGACCGTATTATAGCCTCGTCGAGTTGGACATTTAAAATGGCCATATATCGGCGTTTAAATAAAATTGCGAACTGGGGTCGCGTTGGTGTAGACGTTGCGTAATGTTCGGTAAATTTTTTCAAATCGCTAAACCGTTCGGGTTTCGGATCCACCTCAAAAACATACATACGTAGGGACCCTGGGGAAGTCGTTCACTAAGAATTATAATATAAGATGCATTGCGCTGTCACTATTGAAACGATGATGTATTGGGCGCCGTCCCTCATAGACAACGACGCCCATTTGAATAAAATGACTGCTGAGTCAGCTTAACTAATGACAGGAATACGACAGACAGAAATAAGACAGACAGACATACAGAGAGAAATGAGGGACGGACACTTAACCTGTCTCAGGACTAGATGGTAAAGGTTCGAAGACAGACAGACAGACAGAGTAGACCTTTTTGAGTGGAGCAGACAGACAGACAGACAGACAGACAGACAGACAGAGTAGACCTTTTTGAGTGGAGTAGACAGACAGACAGACAGACAGAAAGACATACAGACATACTGGTAGATGGACAGACAGAGTATAGCCCTGTTTGAGTGGACCGTTTCCTAGTTACCGGATTGAGTGGAGCAGTTTCCTAGTTCTCCGTTCCACTGTCCATTCTTGCAGCTCAGATGCCACGAAACGAGAGAAGCGTTGCAACCCATCAGCAAAGTATCACCATTGCGACGAATCCATCCATCGGCAAACGAGGCCGGATCAGCACAGCCAATCACTTCAACATAGTGTACACACATATAGTTAGTTCGTCGCTCATTCGCTAATGAACTAATTGAACAAACGCAGTTCAGTGTTCATTCGCCAGAGGTGCCTCTAATAAACTAAGACGAAGAGGAAGACAGCAGTGCTTTTAGGAAGTTGAGTGCGGATCGCGGGACCTGCGTATCTCCACACGTGTAACAGAGGGCAAAACTCTTCGAACTGGTTGACTATAGCACAGGACTCCCTGGTGTATGCCGGGGCAGTGCTGACAATTAAGGCACGTACTAGCCAGATGATCTAAACGGAAGCACACTTGGCGACATGAAACTAATGCATAGCGTCTTTGTTAGCTAGGGTACTTGATCCTTCATCGTTACCTGTCCGTCCAGAGCACACTCTGGAGCATCCATGGATTTTAAGTGTTAGCGACTTCACTTTTTTCCCTAACCTCGGCATATGATGACGTGTGGCCAGTTCTCGCCCTCGTCGTCAGATCTTCCCACTGACGTATATACGGCGCATTCATTATAGCTGAGTTGGTTAGCGACCAAATTAGTGGAGAAATCTTGGCAAACATTTCTGAATTAATTTGAGGACAAAGGCGGGGTTTGAGCTTTGAACCCTCGACCTCTCGACTGACAGTCCAGGACTCTAACACACATGATCCTGAACCAAGATGCAGAAAACTGTTTGCCCAGGTAATGTAAAATGCAAATGTACATATTTTTCTCTAGCGACGGTATGACCTAGACCCTTCTCATTTGTCAATTAATTTACCGGGTGAGAACCTATACCACTGCTACCCGTATGAATGGATGTCACAGTACGTAAGGGTCCGTGATGGACCGTGATAACCTGAGATTCAATCATCGACACAAGCTCGGAATGCGAACTGGTTTCCTTGTATTACAATACAATGTGATGCACATAGGTTCCTTTGCTAACACCATTACCAATATAGTTAACCAGGTCAGGAAGGATGAAATGCCCTGGGCGCATGCAGGAATGCAACCGGGCAAAACGAGGAGCAAGAATGGTGGATGGAAGGAGCAAAGAGTGCATCTGTGAGGGCAATGAGGGGCGGGGAAGAGGAAAACGTTGGAGAACATTATCTAAATATTGAAGGAGTGTAGAATTGTCGATTGTCGGTCGTATTTCCGGCGTCGCATGAAGTGCAGACAATGAAACCACGAGTGCACTGCTAACGTAAGCACGAGACAAGAAGAGTGCAGTGCTAACCATACGAAAAGTGTAAAGAGTGTAAAAGTAGGCTATACAACAATGGTATAATTATTATTGCTATCATTTATTATCATCATCATCATCGTCGTCGTCGTCGTCGTTCGTCGTCATTACAGCAGTAGCAGCATTAAAATGCAATAGAATAGCATTCAACACACTGCAATACAATGTGATGCTAAATCCAATCTTATCCAATCTGATCTGTTCTGGTCAAGTCTAATGCAATTTGGAAACTTCTAAAGCGCCACAATCTTATCAGGCATGGTTCCTTCAAATCCAGAAGCCGTAAAATTCCTCATCGAAACATTTTTACCAGAATCTCTAATGCGAAAAGGGTATTTTTCCTTGCTAAGGTTGCAAGACAATGTATTAATTCGGGCCTCTTTCAGCCTCCTCCCAGACCACTACGCTCATCAGAACAGACTTGAAAATTAAAAAAGTTCCTGAAATAATAATAGCAGCTATGGCTCAAGTTACAAAATTTTACCTAAATTGGTGCAACTCTTTGTAGTTAAGTGTCCATCTATATCATGTTTTAAAAGGCATAAATCATAAACTTTGTATAACTGATCATAATATTTTTCATAAGTTGATTGTTGCCCAGCACTGGAGCCCCTGAATGGTTCACCCTGTGAGAGGCGCTTTATAAATGTTTGAATACAATACAATACAACCCCTAGAACATATGACTCTCTTTCACCAACGCCGATTGCTAGACTGACCTTGGTACTCGATGATGAAGGTTCCCATGGACCGCATCATCTTCCGGTTGCTGAGCTCGATGCTGATTCGATGCGACTGTGAGACCATGACGTGCAACAGTCTCGCATCACCGCCACACACCGTTACGGGTCGTCGCTCGTTGAACCCGAGGTCATGAACAACGGCGACCTCGAGGCAGACGTCTGTCCTCTGCGGTCCGTAGGAGAATCCGTCGGGCCCTGCGCTGGACTCGGTGCTCATGAAGTTTAGGATGGTGATGTTGAGGCGCTGGCCCGGCTGAACGGTCAGTTCCCAGGGACACTTGGATGAACCGTAGTCGGCGCTCTCGTCCGACGGACTGCCGATGAAGCCGTGTGTCTTGCTGAGCGGTAGAGGGTGCGATCGTCGGCCGCACATTTCTGGGCCTCCAGTGTCAACTCAACGACGAATTAACACACATTGTTTTTGATAGAGAAAGTGAGATAGAGAGACAGAAACAGGCATGACACAAAAAAGCAGACAGACTGATAAATGGAGGCAGAGAACGCAATATGTGTTTACGTGTTTACAGGTGTGTTTAAGCACAGTGTGTACCTAAGTAATATTTTGTGTGTGTGCTTCTGCCCTATAGAAAACTATAGTCAACGACTGGCATAAGATACTGGTTGATGCGCCTAATTACAAGACGTTTCCGTCGGAAAACTTCCCATCATTAGGTCTGCGTTTGATGTCCCACATATACACTGCATATACCTCTCGTGCACAACACGAACTATGGTATATCTTACAGATACTGGTATCAGTGCCTCCTACAAAGCAAGGAATAATATGATGCCAGACTACATTTCAGACTTCTGCATTAAGGTAGCAGACAACCGGCTACGATCATCCTCAAAAAATCTTTTGCAGTACCACGATCTTCTACGAGGTTTGGTGACTGTTCCTTCTCTGTTTCAGGCCCAACTTCATGGAACAGTCTTCCTAATCATGTGAAGAACGCGCCATCTCTGGAGACATTTAAAGCCCAGCTCAAGACTTATCTTTTTAAACAATCATATGACTGGTATTAACTTTGAACTCATGTACAGCGCCCTTTCCTTCGGCCTCGGCTGAGCTACGGCGCTATACAAATCGTCTTATTACATACAGCTGGTACTTCTTAATTGCTTCCATACGGTTGTATATGAAATTTGCAGATAGTTCATGGTTGTACTTACAAGACCCTTAATAGAACAGTAGACTAGTTTGAGCATAACATATAGTTTTCAGATAGGTTAAGCCGATAAGTGTTCCTACCTTCAAGACAAGTGTAGCTGGCCTCCAGGTAGGACGACAGATCGCCTGGACAGGGACGCAGTCGAAACAAGACCGGATCCGGAAGTAGTATTCGACAGACGTTCCTTCCGGAGCAGCGGACGTCAAGATGGCTGCGCACGTTGACTGAGCATCCGAGATGTCCATAGTTGAGATGAACGCACCTGCCGAGTCTCATTCGACCATAGATGGCGCTCTGCATCACGATCAGCTCGCCAGGGGGACACGACGCGTTGAAGTACTCCATGGTGCAGTACTCCTGTCGTATTCCTCCACCGCTGACAACTCCAATGCCTGCCGTGTTCAGAAATAAACAATTGTCAAGACTATTCACGTGAATTGTTCTATTAAGGCAAATTCGTGACGGTGTTGTTGATAAGGTTTCTTTGGCTTTCGCTACATAATTCTGTTGTGCTACATCAGTTTACGTACCCGTTCGTTTTATTCGTTTGTTCATTCCTACCATTTATATATCAAAACGACATTGGTGTGCACTGCGAGAGGCGCTATATAAATTGATAGATACAATGCAATACATATAACGCCGTTAAGGGCCCGTGGCCCGAGGCGCAACCGGAAATATCAACCATCGTTGCCATCATCATAGTTATCATCACCATTATCACCATCTTTGTCATCGTCATAATCAATATAATTATCACCATCATCGTCATTCTAATCTTTTCCATGTCTTCGCTATAATCGATATCATAATCGTCGTCGTCATCACATCATCATTATCAATATTGGCATCATTGTCACCACCATTGTCATCATCATATATCATCATGAATATGATGACGATCATCATCCACGTCAAATAGCAACAGCAACAACAACAACAACAACAACAACAACAAGAGAGTGATTTACAGCAGAGGTTTTAGTAGGTATAGCCGCATGTCAAATGCATGGTGAAAACCTTTTTTTCTCAGATTTCAGTGCACATAGGCTCATTTTTTCGTATTTCAAATTAATATTATTTCCCAAAAATGTTGAGCAATTCAACATTTTTTAGAGGTTGCTGAATTGCCCCAAAGTTTTATATATCTGAAAATTATGCTGGTCACAAGAATCTGCAATAGATCATTGGCAGCAATAGTGTTATAATGATGGTAAAATGAATAACATTGCATGCTTTCAGTATTCAATGTGTTAAACTGTGTTTCTGATTGTTGGTCAAGCTATACATTTTATTACTTTGATTCAATGCTACCCTGTAGGCCTTCAATTTGAATAAATTATTGGCAGCTGCAAGTGCAAAGCCTCTGGTCCAGACCTGAATAGCGCGTCTTTGTCTCGCTCTACGGTTTATCACAAACTTGTTAGAACATAGCTCTGAAATTGAAAGTAGCATTCGACAACAGGTTCATGCAATTGAGAAGCCCATACTATAACAGTTGATCCAACGAATCTTAAGTACATCCAATTTTGATTATCAACGGCGATAGAAAAATCAAATATGATGAAGGACACTACAAACTTGGCGGACCACAAGTAAAAGATTGTCAGACTAGCAGTACTGTTGGTGTAACTGGATGCAATATTGACAAAATAGGCTACTGGAGAATTATTATCAAAACTTCCTCGGTTATTGGGCATTAATGGGCAAGCACAAGCCAACGCAACCTTTCAGTTACTCGCACTTTTGGTAAGTTAAAGTTGACATTTTAGGCATGTGCTTCGACAAGTTGGCTTCTAACACACGTCTAATGTACTTCCTATGCTGACATAATATGCTTATAAAGTAATTATCGGCAGAGTCTTCGCCATCTTGCTGGGTCATAGTAGCGGTCTAAACATTGCATTGTTTGAAAGGCTTCAGCAGTTCTGGCCAAACATCAATCAGAAAAACTGTAAACCGCTGTATGACACTCGATTTGATAATCGAATGCTGTTTCAGCTCAGACAGGAAGTCTAGTCTGATCGTCGTTACAGGCTGTTCTGTCAGCTCACAGTTCCTATACTTGACACGAGAAGACTGCAGAGAAATTATTGTTGGCATTGGGTTGCAGAATGGCATTGGATACGCGGCCTCATTTCCGGCTGCCAGATGGTTGTCCAAGGTCATTACTTGTATGAAGATCTGCATCTTAGGGACCAATTTAAGCTGACTGCTAATGAGACAAAGAATCCAACAGAATTATGTCTGTTTTCTGCACATATTTATGTGCAGGCATGGATAGCATGCCCAGTGGCTAGTGATGCTTCTGTAAACGATTTGCTTCTTTCGAAAAACAAAACCAAGCAGTATACGCCATGATAAAAAAAACCGGTTTAACTGGCTGCTCTGAAGAAACTACAAGCCATAATTATGTGGTATATTTGATACCACAGATGCGGATATCTTGGCTAGTTCCATTTTCTGTATTTTCCAAAAAGATTTTTTATGATGAGAAGAAATTGATTGCAGAAACCATGATTCTGTGTGGAGATGACTGGAGTGTTCGAAGGATCAAATGTCCAGAGACAGATTGAATATCTATTCGAGACAGCAAAGCAGCTTCATGAAAGGGTTACATCTTCGTGACCTCCGGCTCTGCGCTGACTCGGGCTAGACATTGCTGTCCTGTCAGGAAGCAGTCCATTGAATTTAATAATAGTGCAATATAAGGAACCCGAAGCTCTCATCAAATCACTCAATGCTGCCGCTGAACATTTAGTTGCTCTATATATTTTACGAGCGCTCTTAATGAGAAGAAGAGAATCTGAAACGCAGAAACTAGTCCAGATAATTGAAGATAATCTCAAAAGCATTCCAGATTCTAGAAAAAGCACCGTAATGTCTTACACACCATACTAAATCATCTGTTAGTCAGTTGCCTCAGATTAAGAACACTGAAAAGTGATAACTGGCAACAACTATATGTATTTTTATTGTTCATGTAAGTGACTTGAATTCAAGTTGTCAAATTTGTGAACAGTATTTTGATAATAGACCTGCAGCTGCGATTATGCTTTTCAATGCAGCTAACTTTTAGATTGATTGTACAGCTCTCAATATTACTAGAACCACATGAAATTGTGCAGAACAGTTTGTTTCAAAGAAAGGAACAATAATTATTAGATTCTGTGCAGTCAATTTCAGAAGGAGCATTTTTCGACACCCCTACTAGCAGCATCGCTAGTCTCAAGGTCAGCAGCAAGCAGGCGCTTCTTGAAAATCTATGTTACAGTAGCAGCAAGAGCAGAAAGAGAAACGATCGTCTCCGTCAAATTCTGGACAGATGGGACTGCCTAATCCTTAATCATTTCCATCGCTCTATTTAACATTTAGTCTTTGCCAGAGTTCACGTATTTTATTAGTCAGCGCCACAACTGTCTACTTCTCTTCCCTTCA
>JACEVL010000007.1:3127845-3152845 GCA_020284085.1 Aporrectodea caliginosa
TAACCACGGTAATCCATCGGGGATGGGGAAGACTTTTGTAAACAAAATAATGGCGACAGTTATAGGCTAATGATTAAACAATGGTCGGTGATACTGCGTTAGTGTGTGTGTGCAGAGGTTGCTGTAATTCCCCGCTAACGGGAACAAAATAATTTATAACTTTATTTATTTAACTATGAGAACGTCATTAGCCTAATTATTAATGTTTTCAGCATCAAATTCAACTAAATCGATTTTACTTACTAACTATCTTACGGCATGGTAACGTATCCCTCTTCACAATGTATATTATAGTATTCGTTGTTGACTTAAGAAATCTTTTTAATAGAGGAATGGTGAATCTCGTTTAAGTTAATGTTAATTGTTTAGCCGGTTGCATCCTTACCCACATATGTCGCTCCGTTTTAATTTCTTATGTCCGATAGTAACTATGATGCTTTTAATCTCTCTACAGGCTATTTTTTTATTTCGCAAAAATAATTATGCCTCGTTGTGTTTTCATAAATATAATTAACTAAATGCATTTGTTATGTTAACAAGACGTGATATTTTACTGACTGCGGGATTCTCGCTGACAAAGTACACAAACTATACTCACACGACGTTAAATAAGGAGCTTCCAGTCACGCGTTTTATAGGTTCTTATATAAAAGATTATAGTTGATAAACGGAAACTGAGATTTCGAAAAGTCCATTTATACAAAAGTTGAAGGTTACTTTTAGCAAATGCAAGGCTCAAGTGAAGTTTGGCAATATATATATATATATATATATATATATATATATATATATATCTCTAGTTGAGGCCAATGGATTGAAGGCACACTAAGTCATTCCCATGTGACTTAGCACAGCGCCGCTGGAAGTCAAAATAGAGAACTGTATGCATGGCTTATCTGCTCTGGAGAAGTAGCGAAAAATCAAGTTAAAGATGTGTTTTATTATGTGCGCTGTAAGTAACCTGATGTTTATTATAAAAATTTGTGTGCTTTGAAAAATCGAAACTCATGCTACCTAAGACTTTAGATAATAATTCAAATCCAAAACTCGTTGCTTTATAAGTCATTTAAATGCATTAGTTTTAGTGAGGAATAAATGTACTTTTGTTCATTAATTAAATCAGCAGTGCTCACAAATACTTCGGGGTGGGAATAGGCACAGTTTCCTTGTCACAGTACACCTCATGCATTCAATCATTTGCACAAACCGATAGACAAGTAGGGTCAACATTGGTTCCAGGTCAAGATCCAAAGGGGTCATGCAGGCAGACTTAGACATGCCGACGGCTACACTGGGCGGTGTTTAGAATTGAAGCGGCGGTCAGAGAGGTCAGTGGAAGAGGCAGCGAGGCTGTACCCCGATTGAACCAGCTGCAGTCTATCCTAAATATTACCACGTGGCTGAATGGGTGTATACCTAAGCTTGGGATTCAGCAGGGAGGAATTGCGCTAGTCACTGATGAATTGAAAGTCTTAATGTTCGACCGTATACCTGGCTATTGGTTTTCGGTCGTTAGGTCGGGTTCGCCTCTGATAACTCTTCACGGAGAGGCGCTATATAAACCCGTTATTAGAATTACAAATTAGAGTACCTATAGGCTTACGTGACTTGATCGTAACCTATCTTGTCTTCCCTTCTGTTCCTGACTTAATCTCACTGCGCCATACTTTATGTCATCCCTCTCCTTACCGTATATTACAAGTGCCGTCTTAAGGCATGGGCATGCTGGGCAGTCGCCAGGGGCCCCACGTTTCTATGGACCCAAAATTAAAAGACCAGAAAAAAATAATTTTGGACAACTTGAAATCTGTGTTCCCCAATGTTGAAATTGCACTCAGAGTGTTCATGTGCATGATGGCGACCAACTGTACAGGAGAACATTCATTTTCCAGATGGAAACCTACAAAGAATCAGCTTCGCATCACAATGGGGCAGCAGCGTTTGGAATGGCTTTCACTCAAGTGCATTGACAATGACATCCTGAAGACCACTTACTCAAGCCAATTATAAATCAATTCTTAACAGAGAAATTTTGCAAACGTTTGTATTGATTAATAATAAGTACCTCATGCATCTATAGGTTTGATTTCATTGACCGTTTCAATTTTTATGCGCGCGTGTGAGCAGGGGCCTCAAGTGCATTGCTTTGCCCATGTCAGGAGAGCACTGTATAAGTGTATATTACCTTACTTTACAATTATACCTTTTCCTGAGACTGCGCTACTCAATCAAATCGGAAAATAATGTCCCTGTTTTATCTACTGAGGCACGACGCGTCGATCTATAAATGCGCTGGTAATCATCGGGAAATGTCTTACATCAGAGCTTCTTAACCTTTTTTGGCTCACGACACACCTAAACTTGCAAATAAATTTGGCGACACACCATGCAATAATAATATGTTAATATCGTTAAAATAAAAAATGTTAAAGTTAAACCAATTCATTTAGTTAACATTTTTTAATTGTTAACATTTTTAATGAATGATAATGTTGACACTGAATGCTTTCTAGTTTCTAATGATTCTAAAATTCTAATTCTACTGATCTAATTCTTCGATTTTACGTCGTTCCTACGACTCTATGTTAACTTAGGTCTTATAGTAGGCCTAACAGTTAATGAAATTTTTGCTCCTGGATATTTCTTTGGATCATATTAAAACGAGGATCTACAGTTTGTATAAGTGCAATATGTAAGCTGACTGAGGAGGCACCTCCGACCAGTTTGTTCCATTTCATTGCGAAATATAACTTATCAAAATATCAACTAATTCACATTAGGAAATATAACTTATTGAATATCAACTAATTCACATTAGGGCTACCAAAATCTGATTCTGCGTAATCAGTTTTAGAATCGCTAAATTTTCGTTTCCTTATGATAAATTTGTCCATTTCGAATGTCATGGTAACGAATAAATGTTGACATCGGCGCGGTCGGAAACGTGTGTACTGCAGACTGCAGTGGGTTTGTGTAACAGAATTATTCGTCTACGACTCTAATCTAATATCTTTGATTATACACTGTGTCCACGATAAAGTAGAACACTAGGCTTTGTGAAATATCTTGGTCAATTATTGTAGTATTATAGGTACTAAATTTGGTGCACATGAACTTCAGTCTATTCTATCTGTACCCTGCAAATTTTATTACAATTGATGCAACGAGTACAAGGATATACCCTTATGAAATTGGGTGGTTCAGGGACCAAGTTACTGAACAGTAAAACGCATAGGATTACGTCATTTTTCTGGCTACCGCAGGTGCTGAGGCTGTTGTTTATAAGCGTCATTTTCGGAAACAGTTACACTACGAGACCTGTTTTACGTAACAGTATACACTATTGGTTGTAAAGAAATGGTTTTAGTAAAGAGGACAAGATTTTAATCAAGGAGTTGAGAGAGACGAAGGGGTATGGCACTAGGAGACTCATTACAGAATTTCCAATGAAAAATTGGTCCCTAGCTGGTGTCAGCAAGCTGTTAAAAAAGATTGCCACAACGGTGGCACAACCGGATCAGTTGCAAGGAAACCACGAGATCGGGCGTTACGAACGCAAACAAATATCAATGCTGTCGAAGAACTGGTGTTGAGTCAGGATGATCATCCGCGCACGCATCTGTCGATGAATTTTACTGTTTGGTTACTTGGTTCCTGAACCACCCAATTTCATAAGGGTATATCCTCGTAACCGTTGCATCAATTGTAATAAAATTTGCAGTTTATAGATAGAATATACTGAAGTTCATGTGCACCAAATTTTGTAGACTACCTATAATACGACAATTGGCCAAGATATTTCAAAGAGTCTAGTGTTCTACTTTATCGTGGACACAGTGTACTATGTAGGCCTACTATTATTGTAGCCTACATTGTATAAGGTAAACACTGCATGGCCGACCCAGATTTCGATCAAATAAAATATATAAAGAGAGTACTACGAATTGTCACAGCCTACGTCCACTAAACTGCTAAAGTAAGTAAGTAATTAAGTCAATGTAATGCAAGAGTGACTGACGCATGCTGTGAGAATAATTAGCGACACACCAATTCTTCGCGACACACCAACGACACACCATGTTTACGCGACACACCGCCGGTCGATTCGCGACACACTAGTGTGTCGCGACACACTGGTTAAGAACCTCTGTCTTACATGACATTACAATATCGTCTGTGTATACTTAGGAATGTCTCTAATTCCGTCGCCGCCATCCGCACTGATCTCCATCACCATGGCTACATCAAGAGCCTGCAGCGGACGATCATGCGAGATGCTGATGCTGGGAGATCCGGCGGCGGCGGCCGCTGAGACGACGGCTGGCCGCCCTCCAGAGTCCAGACGGACGGACGGATGGACACTCGAGAGCGGGACGACGACAAACTCATCCAGCAAATGACCGACCGTCGAACAAACACTGCGTCGTCGTCAGCCTTCTATCGATTATCACCCTAGCACTCAGCCTCCTCCTCCTCTTCCCCTCTCCTTCCTTCTCCTTCTCCCTTCTTCCCTTCTCTTCCTCCTCCCCTTCTCTTCCTCCGCTTTTCCTCCTCCCTCTGTTCGTCCTCCTTCCCTCCTTCTTCTGTTCCTCCTGTGTAGTCATTAACGATCGACGTCACGGGAGGGTGGGCTGGATTGAAAGAGAGATGGACGGGACAAGAAGGGATGGGGGGTTGGAGGAGATTGGGTAAAAACGATGCCAGGAGCATTGACACACGAAATAGGGGATAGAAGGAATTTGCAGGAGGAGAAGCGGAGGAATGAAGGCAGCGAGGAAGTGCACGGAGGGGTTGTCGTCTAACGAAACCTGGGAGGGATAGAAGAGGGGAAGAGACGGTGGGTAGGGAAGATATAAACGGGAGAGGGAGGGTTGAAAGCAGAGAGGGAGCGAATACGCTGTGTGGAAAATTGTCCCACAGAATGAGGAGAGAAGAGTGGATAGGGCGAGACATGACGCGAAGTGGATGTAGGGATGGTGTCCCACCGCTCGTGCTCATCATCCCCCGCTGAGTGGTAGTGTCACGGAGGGTGGATATCCCGCGCTGATGGACTCGCGGCGATTCACCCTGGAACTCGTACTACCCCACGCATTCCGCTCAGAAACATCACCCCCACGCATCCCTAATCCCGGCGCACTTCGCGTCGGCGAGTAAATCTGCATTAGCAAGTGCGACCCATTAATTGACATCGCGGGGGACAGACGAATCCATTATCGCTTTTCGTTTCGAGCGCCATTGCGTTTCATTAAGCAGCGGCGGCGGCGTTGTTTTGACATCCAATTAGCTCCGCTCTTCATGCTGTAGCGAGCGCAGAAAACGATGGAGGATTATAGGATCATCTGAATGCACGAAAGAAAGAAGGAGGGACGGACGGATGGAGGGAGAGAGGGATGGATGGGTGGGTGGATGAATGGGTGGTGGATGGATGGATGGATGGATGGATTGGCGGGTGGATGGATGGATGGGTGGTGGATGGATGGATGGATGGATGGATGGATGGATGGATGGATGGATGGATGGATGGATGGATGGATGGATGGATGGATGGATGGATGGATGGATGGGATGGATGGATGGATGGATGGATGGATGGATGGATGGATGGGTGGGTGGGTGGATGGACGGATGGATGAATCTATCGATGTAATGAGTGAAGGAAGGAAGGAAAGAAAAAGGAAGGAGGGAAGGAAGGAAGGAAGGAAGGAAGGAAGGACGAGTGAAGAAAGAAGGAAGGAAGTACGTAAGGAAGGTAGCAAAGAAAGGAGGAAGGAAGAAAGAAGAATGGAAGGAAGAAGGAAATGAAGGAAGGAAAGTATTGAGGAAAGATGGATGGATGAAGGGAGGGAGAGGCGGGGAAAGAAAGAAGGAAGGATTGGATGGATAGGTGGATGATGATGAATGAGTGAATGAATGGATGGATGGAGATGGAAGGATGGATGGAGGAAAGTTGAATGAATGGAAGGAAGAAGGAAAGGAAGGCAAGAATGCAGGTAAAAGGTAGAGTAGGAAAGAAGTACTTTGAATGAATGAATGAATGAATGAAAAGAGGAATGAAACGCCGTAAACAGAGGACGAGTGGATGCACTCCAGGGTCGCTCCAATCTTCGTCTAAGCGTAACGAGAGGCGGCGAATCACGAGGCAAAATAATGAAAAGTGGCGCAACGCGACCGATCTCCCCCAAGACGCCATTAGAGGGGAGTAGGGGACACGGTGGACGTTTGATGGATCGCGTATCAACTTCAGCCAAACGGATGTACATTAGACAACCGCTCGAGCGGTGGAGTCTATCGGAGGATGGCAATTACGAAATCATTTCACCCTCGCGATTACAGACATCTAAACGAAGGGTAGAGACGACGAAGACTTTGACGAGAATGACCTCTTATAGAAAAAGCAACATCCGACCAGTTTGATCCCGTTCTGTGCTTTTGTATCCATCGCTCGGCTTTGCTTAACTTATCCCTGCTTGCCATCGATGTATTCTTATAGCGCCAAGCCGATTGATCTAACTAGATAGATATAAGTAATCGATTGATCTACTGAGATTATTATTAATGAGCATCAAATCATCCTTGCGGATGAATAGGAAGCAACTGAAATGAAGGAAGGAAAGAAGGATTCCGAATGAAGAAAAGACGGAAGGAAGAAAAGACGGAAGGTAGGGAGAAGAAGATAAGAAGGAAGGAAGGAAGGAATGTAAGATAGAATGAAGGAAAGAAAGAAAGATTGAAAGAAGGAAGGAAGGAAAGATGGCTGGATGGAATGAATGAATGAATGAATTAACGAAAGAAAGGAGGAATGATGGAAGGAAAGAAGGAAGGAAAGAAAGAAGGAATGAAGGAAAGAAGGAAGGAAGAAAAAAGGAAGATACACAGGAAATGATGGGAAGAAGAAATGAAGTGAAATATTTGGCATTAATTCTTCTATTGTGATGAATTGTTGGGCATCTGTAGATCTACTGAGTACTGAGGTGATTTCTTTGGCTTTGATTAACATAATAAGATGAGTTATTGGGCATTACTTAATCTTTGGCAAACAGTTGACAGGTTTCGTTCTAAGCAACAAGCGATTAATAAAGGAGTCTGAGTCTAACTGTAATTTCTTAAGCATTCTTAAGCATAAGCTTCCCAGAAATTAAGGGAAAAGCAGCTTAGATCTAACCTAAGCTTTCTTTAGTTATAAGTTTCGCCTTGACTATATTTAGCACATTCACTCGCATTTCTGACTTTTCACTCATCAGCGTAGAAGCCAAGATGTGTCCTCTACACTTTTGTGAGTCTCTTAAAGGGCAGCATACATATAAATATCAAGAACATACACACGTATATACATCGTATAGACACTGCTCTTCACCACGACATCAGGATTGGCAGGCTATCTAAAAACTGTGCCACACTATTCTGCCACGAGCAACGGTCTTAGATTGCATTAACAGCCAACTAGGATCCTATGCATGATCCGAGATATATACGTGCTTTGGTATTTCTTACTTTACTCTTACGATCATTGGTAAAGGTAACTTGCTTGCCCAGCTTCAGCAAGTACCTTAGTTACGTACTTAGAATGCGATATAAGATTGACAGTTACATTAGGCCTATATTAATATGTGTAAACACCTCTATTATAGAAGTTGTTCAGATCGAAGGATCTTTTGGCTGAGTCTCAAATAGCGCAACAGCAATCCAATGACTGGAACCAGTCACAGTTCTCAAAATGGGTTTTTCACATGCAGCCTTCTGTATATATACCAGTGGCGCTCAAATTCGGACTCAACGCTTTGTATAGACAATCTGAACAGCTTTCAAGCTTTCCGACATAGGCCTACGTCTATTTATTCTGTCTTGGTCTTATTTTCTACTGTTTTGTTCTTACTTGCTTTTGCTGTTTAAATATTACGTGACTATTGTTTGTAAATCAAACAAGCCGCCTTTACACAAACAATGGGAAAGGGACCACCCTGAATCAAGCGGGTTTAACTACCCTTCCTGCAGTCGACCTTCTGACACCTCAACAATAACATCTGTGTTTCTATCGTACTAGCAACAATGTATGTAAGCATCTGTTTCGGTTATTCAACAAATGGCTTTATTCATTCAATTTTATAGCGTTGGGTGCAGAAGCGTTGTGTCTTGTGAAGGTATTTACCCTACAGAGTGAAAGTGAAGGGCCATGACAGCCGTAAGATGTAAAACGCTAGATACTCTAAACCTACTAACTGCTAAACCCACTAAATAAAGTACTGATAATACACAATCTATATAATTAAACTTTATTTTAAATAATGCTAAATTATGTTATTTTATTCATTAAATAGAAGAAATTCGTTTGGCCGTCTGAACGTTAGAGTACAGCCCTATATACACATAATATTATAGCAGGTGCATTATTAACCTCTCGGGTTGTCCTTTTGACAGTAGGCTAACAGCAGCAGCACAAAACCTTTATGACTTATTTTTATAATGCTTTATGCTTGCATGTTTATCTTATTGCTTCAATCTACTTAACTCTATGTTTAATAAGCGCTGCAACGCTGATTCACATTCAGGCATATCTATAGCTTGATTCTCAGATGAGACATCCTAAGCAACATCATTCCATCAGTCAGTAAGTTTATATATTGCACCTCTGCCAGATGTCTACACAGTGGGCGCCCATCAGTACATTGCATTGATGCCAAGCTTGCGTCACAGATGACAGTGACAACTATCGTGTCATGGATGACATGATGACTGATGAGACCAAATGTCATCAATACAGTATACGACACTTGGCAACCATCGGTAATATGTCTCCCAACAACGTCAGCCGCACTTATGGCTGGTATGTAGGAGGTATCATTTGTCAAGTGTGACCTTGCCACTTCTTACTGAGTTTTTTTAAAGAATCTCTTCTACGAACTATCGTGTCTTTTCTGCGGCTTTGGAGGTCGATAATAATTACGTGTCGCTAATTGGGTCTAGGCTGATTTGGTTGTTCAGACGAGAAAAGAAGTCTACGATGTCCACTCTAGTCGGCCATCGACACCACAATTACCCACTATGGATGTTTTTCTAGTGATGCACTTTACGTAGGCTAGCTCATTCTCAGGTGACAGTATCTGTCTCTATATCTGTCTCTCTTACTCTCGCTCTCCGCGCCTCTGTTTCTCTCTGTCTCTCGCATTCCCTCTGTGCTTCTTCTCTGTTTCTCTGTCACTGTCTCTCTCATTCCCTCTGACTACCTGACTGTAACTCCATGCCTTCATCCCGCTGCGTATACTTGGTTTGATGGTTTCACTTATTACTCCAAAGCTAACACTTTTTATAATAGCCCATTCGATTACATTAAATTAAGCCTTTAACGTTATCAAATGGCACAATAATATTTTTTCGTTATAGAATGAAAATCTGCTGCATGCAGTTTCGCGTGTAAGCATCATCAAATCATCCATCTTTCCTCTATTATGCGCTGCTAAAATAAGGCTACAAAACAGCGCTGCATAGCAGATTCCACTTTGCCTCGCTGTACCCTAATTTTGCCTCGGATCAGTTCAGCTTTTCTGCGGAAAGCCGGCAAAGCCGATAATCCCGATGACAACTTTTCTCAGATCTGAGCAGGATCACGAAACTAAGTCCACTGTGATGATTTCGGTGGAAATACCCGAATCAGGTAGGCCTACTGTACGCAGATATAAAACCTCTATTATGCTGTCTTCAGAGGCCATATAAATTTCCCCACTGAAGTACGGTAACGTTAATTAACTACCCAATGAGATTCATCTGTCGGATGAAGTAAACAAGAATGCCACTGAGTTTTCTGCAAAACAAACCTTTGACAGGTTTCACAAAATGCGTTATAGAAGTCGAAATCAGACGGTGATATGAAAGCCATCAACCACTGAACAACTCACGCAATTAGTCTATACCTTGGCGGAACACAAGACGTCTCAGTGAGAGACCCAAGATAAGCACACAGTCCTGGTTTAGTATAGTATAGTATGGTATGGTATGGTATGGTACGGTATGGTACGGTATGGTGGTATGGTATGGTAATAGTACGGTACGGTACGGTAGTACAGTACGGTATGGTACAGTACAGTATGGTATGGTATGTAATGTAATGTAATGTAATGACTTCTATAGCTTAATAATCGCTTGCATAGCATAGCATAGCATAGTACAGTATAGTACATATTAGTACAGTATAGTAAAGCCATAGCATAGCTTAATAAGTCTAGCCTGACCCCAGCATCAGTCTCCTCCACTAACTAATACTAATCTAAGCTAATCTATAGTTCTGTCTAGTCTATAGTCTAGTATATCATAAAGTGGTGGGTCTAGCCCAGTCTAGGTTGTCTACTTTATAGTCTAGTCTAATCTAGTATAATTTCAGTGAATTTCGTCTAGTTTAGTGTAGTCTAATCTAATACAATCTCACTTAATCAGATCCAATCTAATCTAATGACTTCTATAGCGCAACAATCAATGGCTCAGTCGATATCTGCTATGATCTATATCTATTCATGGAGCCGATTAATTTACTCGGTCATGAGGCGTCATCAATTGAAACAATAGCTAATTACGTCTGGCGCTATAGAAACTCTGCAGGTAAGGCATAGATGAAAGCAATATAAGCTCACCTGATTGCTGAGCTGGTTCATTATCTAGCGCCAGTACGAAGCGAGACGACGCTAAAAGCAATAGGCAGAGGTATGACGCCGGATGTGTACAGGTGGTTTTCCGCATCACTTTTTTTAGTTCAATCAAGCGTAAAACAGGTGTCTTTAATCAATTACTCTCTTTCTTTGTTTCATTCTCTGTTTCTGTCATTCTATCGCTGCATGGCTGAGTTATCTTCCTACCATCCTTTAGTAGCCTTGATCTTTGTATCTTTCCGTATTCCTGCAACTGCAGGTATCGTTGAATTCTAGTTATATAATTATGTTTCTAGTTGAACGCTGCTTGTCGCATTGCGTGGGTTGCAGGTGCAGTGTGTGTTGGCTATTTTGTTCGCCGCAAGTTGTCTGTTCCACGTTGTCTGTTCCACGTTGTCTGTTGCACGTTGTCTGTTGCATGCAAGTGCTGCTCCGTTTAATTACAAATGGATGATTCGCCGGTTTTATAGAAGCGTCCGACCAAAGACGAGGCTTCAAAACAGTCAACTAACACGTTGCGATCGAGTTTCGGAGCAAATTAAGCAAAAGCTGCATCGTCCAAGGAAAAAGTGTATCAAATTCTCTGCTCTGAATTCTATATCCAGAATAGGGTTAGAATGTCACTGCAGTCAAACAACGATACGACACCTACTTCGGTCTTACTTCAGGGATACTACGCAGGTAAGTGTGTGCATCGTTTAAGGTTTCTCTTGCTTGCACGTGAGCCGACTTTTCGCATGAGCAAAAGTAGCCGTTGTCCATTTGGGAAACACTTTTCCGTCTTCAGAAACTCAGCAGCAGCAGCGTGTTTACTATGCAATCGCTGAAGATTAACCACTCCTGTTGGCATCAAAAGAACAATGACAAAACAAAGAGAGTGCGCATTAAAACCGAAGACCTAATCGGCGCTATAGAGACAGGCACTTCTAAGCGAATCTCGTAATGGCATTAGTGAGTGCATCTTGACGGTCTTCCTTTTCTTCCATCGACAGGAATTCGTACAAGATGCGCCTTTCGTTTTGTGCTGTAATCAATGTCAACATATAGGCATGCATTATATATATATATCTCTCTCTGCATCATATATATATATATATAATTTTATATATATATATATGCATAATTGCGCATGGAACAAGACGTTTTACTTATATATAATTATTAAATGCATTGGCTGGTAACAACATGATTGTGGCTCATCATGTGTGCTTATGACATGCGCTATTAAAAGGGTTATTTGTATATGTGTTGCCAAAGGTGTAAGACGCTGTGACACGAAACATTGTTGTGGCTATAATGCTCAACTGTACATATAAGCTGAAGGTCCACAAAGCGCATTTTAGGAAGGATGGACTCCCAAGTCTCACCCGTGCTGTTTCTCTTCGTCCTCTCCTCTCTCTAGACCGTCTTGATCTCTGTCCCTCGGGCAAGGACTGCTGTAGCCCAACATCGCGTCTTTGCCTTTGTTGGTCCGTCCTCCTGGAATGACCTTCCCCGCTTTGCGCTCTCCCCATCTGCCCGCTGCTTGAAGACTGTTTATTTCCTCGGGGCTGTCACGCTGGGAACGCCTCTGAATAGCTTATTCTGTAAGAGGCGCTTTACACATTTTCAAATAGATCCATATATTATGCAACACAATACAATATTAACGTCCTGTTTGTACGACAATTTTTCGATTATTTCTTCAGCACATATTTAAACTATTTATTAAGTCAGCAAAGCCAGAAGACCTAAATCTGAATAATTATCATCGCTAGGGACGTATGTATATGTCGTGCAGTTTCAGAGCAAGAGTAGTAGTGGGTCGTGACGAGTATACATGTATATACGGTGCTGAGGGTGTAAACTGGTAGCTGATTTCAAATGAAGAAGACGAAATGGCTACAATCAGGCCTTCGAGGCCGATGATTCGAAACACAAATAACATCATTGCATTAACTGCTTGGCATTAGGCAACAATTAATGTACATTATCAACAATTTAATGTCTGCGCCAGTGCTGCTTACATTCGTGGTGTTTGCAGTTTGCAATGCACGCTTATTCAATAGAGCTCTTATTACATTCATTATATTCCATTTAAGTTTTATCAAATTAATACCTAATAAAATCTTACCAATTGATATCAGTTCGAAGAGCGTTCAATTGTAAATCATAATTATTCCTTTTCATATATAACCTGTTGCCTCAATGGAATTCTTACCGTTCTCTGAGTGTTCAGTATACTCAATCTTAGACTGTTAATTTCTCATAGTCGTCGTCTATAGGATGAAAGATAAAGGTAACTTACTTCTTCATTAGACTTTAAAGAAGCTCATCAGAATTTAACATACTTGTTTGCAAAGACTTTAAAGAAGCTCATCAGAATTTAACATACTTGTTTACAAGACTTTAGAGAAGCTCCTCAGAATATAAGTTCCGCCGACAAAGAATCCTTTCGCTGAAGCTCAAACAACATCGCTCCATTCAAGACTTGCGAGTCACGATAGAATAGCTTAAAGTCAGGCTCCACTGCGCACAAAACGATGACATTTCACGGATGGATTGAGCGCCAGATTCCCGCCGGAATCGAACAGCAGACGACCAGTTTTCGCGCTGTTATTAACCACTAGCAGACATTACACGCATTGGACATTCAAGACTGGCATCTTTCCGGCTGCTGAATCTGGTTGGAAGCAGAAGAGTCCATCGTCTATAAATTGATATCTGTGATGCATAGTATACAAGGCGAACGAGCGTCAGCTGTGGCCGGTGCCAGAGGAGAAGATGAAGATGTGGCAGATGCGGCAGCAGGGAAAAGATAAAACCACATCGGTTAAAAGCACGTCCGCGTGACGTTACATGATGCATGGCTAAAGCGATAGATATATACACCTACATGCATTTATCTGTATATTATACATATATATATATATATACATTATGTGCAATTGTATATTATATAGACAAGGACTATAATTGTAACATGATATACATGAATGCAGGTGCAATTTGCAAGGATGGGAAAATGTCACACTATCGCTAATGGATCATTGGGTGAATGGATGAATAGATGGATGGATGGATGGATGGATGGATGGATGGATGGATGGATGGATGGATGGATGGATGGATGGATGGATGGATGGATGGATGGATGGATGGATGGATGGATGGATGGATGGATGGATGGATGGATGGATGGATGGATGGATGGATGGATGGATGGATGGATGGATGGATGGATGGATGGATGGATGGATGGATGGATGGATGGATGGATGGATGGATAGATGGATGGATGGATGGATGGATGGATGGATGGATGGATGGATGGATTGATAGATGGATGGATGGATGGATGGATGGATGGATGGATGGATGGATGGATGGATGGATGGATGGATGGATGGATGGATGGATGGATGGATGGATGGATGGATGGATGGATGGATGGATGGATGGATGGATGGATGGATGGATGGATGGATGGATGGATGGATGGATGGATGGATGGATGGATGGATGGATGGATGGGATGGATGGAGGGATGGATGGATGGATGGATGTGTGGATGGGTAGGTGGATGGACGCACAGATGGATGGAAAGATGGATGGATGGGTGGTTATCGGATGGATCGATCGATCGATTGATCGATGGCTCGATCGGATCGATCGATGGATCGATAGATCGACGGATATGTATTGCTGATCAGACGGCTAAGCAAATGGACAGGCAGGCAGAATGGAGGACAAACAGACATGCGGAAAATCATGCAAACACATTAAGTTTCGTCTCTGTGTCCTTGTTCTTGTACGTTCATTTATTTGTCTTTGTATACATCCGTCCTGTTGGCTAGCAGTGTCAATGCTCCCCATCAAATGGAAGAAGGGAAGGAATAGTGAGATATAACTAAGTGGAGAAGGAGGAGAAAGAAAGAAGAATCTTATGTAGGAGAAGGAGTAAAAATATGACAACAAGAGAAGAGGATAGAGAATGAAAGGGAATTGAGATAGAGAGGTAGGCGTTACTTGAGTGACAGGCGAATAGAAGAGAGAGAGGGAGAGAGAGAGGGAGAAGTAATCGAACAGAGAGAACATGGAGAGGAAAAGAAGAGGAAGCGGAAGAGGAAGAAATTTGTATGGTGAAAAGAGTCATAGAAGGAAGAGGATGGGGGATAGGGATTCGGTGGGAAAAGGGAGGATGATCGGAGGAATAACGCAATCATCTGACATCCGACGATTCCATTTCCGCTGGCAAAACAGCGAAGACGAGAACAGCATACGTCGCATCATCATCAACCGCTGCAGCAGCAGCAGCAGCAGCAGCCTTGTCTATTTATAGGACATCGATTTCTTGGCATCAATTAGTAATCTCAGATTGAAGATCTTCAACACACATCTAGATATCGACCGATGCAGTCAAATCGTCTTCGCGTTTCTGTATCTGTACGGCTGTCTGTCTGTCTGCGTCTGTTCATGTGTGTGTGTCTGTCTACGTCTGTTCGTCTTCGTCCGTCAATCTCTCTGCCTGCATCGATCCAGCCACCCATCTATCGATCCATCAATCGATTCATCGATCCAAAATTCCGTCTGTCCATACGTCCATCCATCCGGACTTACATTCATTTCCCTCCCAGCTATCCATCCATCCATCCATCCATCCATTTATCCATCCATCCATCCATCCATCCATCCATCCATCCATCCATCCATCCATCCATCCATCCATCCATCCATCCATCCATCCATCCATCCATCCATCCATCCATCCATCCATCCATCCATCCATCCATCCATCCATCCATCCATCCATCCATCCATCCATCCATCCATCCATCCATCCATCCATCCATCCATCCATCCATCCATCCATCCATCCATCCATAAATCCATCCATAGATCCATCCATCCATCCATCCATCCACCCACCCACCCACCCACCTATCCATCCATCCATCCATCCATCCATCCACCCACCCACCCACCCACCCACCCACCCACCCACCCATCCATCCATCCATCCATCCGTCCATCCATTCATCCCTCTCTTCATTTATTTACCAATTATCCATCCATCCGTCCACTCATCCACTCATCCAGATATTCATTTCCAATTTCGTGCATCCATCTTCCTATCCAACCATCCATCCATCCATCAATCCAGGCGCCTGTCTTTCCTCTTAGAATGGGCGATAATTAGCTTAAATGCAAGGCAAAGACGTCGCCATGATTGGCAATTTGAAGCGCGGACGATGATCGGAGAATAGGAAGACACAGAGGGAGGCAGAGGTATGCAGAGCGAGAGAGAGATCCAGACACGGACACGCTGTCTAAAACGTTCTTGCGTCTAAGATGCCGTAGTGTATAAGTCGCCCATTTCCATCGGTCGGCCATTCACTGGATATAGGCCGCAACGCTGCCGCCGCCGCCGATAATAATGTAGCCAATCAATCGTCGATTGCTTTACCGTCTTAGAGAGAGAAAGCGCCGAGATTTCTACGGTCTAATAACGACAGCGCAAAATACTCCGGTTTCCATTGCGAAAGCCAAGCATTAGCACAATATCTCATCCGATTAATTTTATACAGATATATCTACATACATGTGTCATTTGTGTCATAATGTCCATGCATAAAGATATACATATTTATTACTGTGTTTGGCTATATGTAACGAATTTATATTCTAATTATTGAGTACATTTATATCCACATTTCTGTGTGTATGCACATACATATAGAAATATAATATATACCTACTTTATACACATTATTTTTCCTAGCTAGTGAAGCGTTCATCCTTCATGCCTCAGCAATTAGTGTTCACTGTTCATAGGTTCCAGGAACAATGCAATATTATTGTCTAATTATAATTTATGAAAACTTGAGCCAAGACCTGAATGACTAAAAGCTAACCATGGAGTTGGTTGGTAAGGTAGCTCACTGAACTTTTTACGATAAGGTATATATTACCGTACTCAGCTGGTGCTTTACCAGAAGTCTGTTTAATATAACAACAGTTTATAACTTTACTGTCAATACTGCTACTGCTACTACTACTGCTACATCATCATCATCATCATCATCATCATCATCATCATCATCATCATCATCATCATCATCATCATCATCATCATCATCATCATCGTGGCGCATTGGATAACATCTGGCACAGAGACCGATACTTAGGTACCTAATAATATTAGTATATGAATTCACTTCGTATGCGCTGGTAAATGGAAATAATGAGAAGAAGGCTCCTTTAGCAATTGTTGTATTGCTTAGAAGAGGACCCGCTGTCTGTTTTTGTTAGTAGTTATGGAGTTTCAATTGCATAACATCTTAAATGTACATGGCAGTGCGTTTGTCAGGCGCTTATTAAAGACAAATCGGCCCCGATATTATTATATTATATTATATCATCATCATCATCATCATCATCATCATCATCATCATCATCATCATCATCATCATCATCATCATCATCATCATCATCAGTCATCATCGGCACCATCACCACCACGATCATCATCATCATCATCATCATCATCATCATCATCATCATCATCATCATCATCATTCATCATCGTCATCATCATCATCATCATCATCATCATCATCATCATCATCATCATCATCATCATCACCATCATCATCATCATCATCATCATCATTAGCCTATAATTTATTATTATTGATCTGATACTTAGGTCGCGCTAATTTATGAATTCACTTCATAATATGCGCTGGTAAATGGAAATCAGAGAGAAGGGTCCCTCAAAGCGATTGTCGTGAATTGCTTAGAGGAGGGCCCGTATGTGAGAAGGTGTTTTGTGCAGTTGAAATATATGGAGTTGGCAAGAGGAAACTGAATTTAAATTTGTCTAAATGGAATTAAGAGTGAATGGATGCATGAGTCAGCAAGGTTACTCAGTGCTAGATTATGAAGTGTCTTGTTGACATGGACACTAACTGTAAAGGGAACCAGAGCTAGAAAGATAACCAGTGTAATATTGAAGAAACAGTTACTGTAATTGGAGACCTTGGAGTTAGCCGAAGAACAAAGTAAGCACGCAGTACTGAATGTAAGGTGGGATAAAGACGGCGAGAAAGAGAACTGAGTAGTGAAATGCAGTAGTTCTGTCGTGATAGGTCACTGGTCGGACCAGCGCAACGATGAACACGAATATTTGCTGCTCGACAGTCACTAATGCATGTACTATATATAATTTCGTTTATTGAAAATAGAAAGTTGACAGACCGCAACTTCTCACATAGAAGACAAAAAAAAGGGAAAATAGCTATAATTATTAGTGTTATCGTCAGATGTCAGTACGGCAGTGAACCGATGGATTGGATTGAGTTACGAACAGTTCTATCTCTTTGATATTGACTTAAAGAGGGATTATAGGGATTTGATCTCACACATGCAGGCCAGCTCCCGTACGTTGAAAGTAAATACGATGTTATTACAATTATATTCTCACATCTCGTGACAGATTTAGAGTCTAGAATGTGTGGGGTACACAGTACACACTCTCGGGACTGAAACGCCTGCTTTGGACATTTATAATAATAATATTTTCGTTTATTGAAACAATCCGGTTGACAAACCGCAACCGGTTACAATGTACAGTTATGCAATTGAAACAATTCACAAGAACACAAATTATTACAGAAGACATAAATCTTAACTACTAACAGAACAGACAGCCTGCAATACACGTCGCTAATAGCAGCCCACAAAGCATGTCCGCCCTACAGAGCTCGAACTCGGTACCTCTCGCTCTCCATGCCAGCATGGCCCTTGCGGGCTGTGTGCTCCATTCTATCTCAATGACTTGTGTGTCTCGGTCTCACCAATTTCTGGCCGTAGATTTCTTCGCTCTGCTGCACAGGGTGACCACTGACCAGGGTGTTCCCTGGAAACGAACTTCCGTGGTGCTACACAGAAAGTTTGCTGTGGTCGTTCTAACTTTCTGGTTCAAATTGCCAAACATCGCATAACATTAGCTCATTTTCGTTCTCTACTTGCGTTCTGAAAGTGCTTGAAGACCAGTCTGATGGATTTTTACTTTCTGTCGTTATAGCGCTGTATTTTGAATCCTAACGATTGCGGGTTTGAGCCTGGCGTATTCGGTAGTGCGCTGGATTTGAATCCTAACGATTGCGGGTTTGAGCCTAGTGTATTCGGTAGTGCACTGGATTTGAATGCTAAAGATTGCGGGTTTGAGCCTGGTGTATTCGGTAGTGCGCTGAATTTCAGCATCGAATCATACGAATACCGCGAGTATGTCACTAAACCCCGCGGCCATTAATAGCGGTCAGGCTATACAGACATCCAAAACCGAGACATCCAAAGACAACATTTTGCCACCAGTGGCGTTACCAAGGCTTCCCAAAAATTACACAATTTCCAATCCTTCTGAGGGAAGTGATCTGGGAAGGGTCTGTATAGAAATTTTTATTTGGAGGTTTGTAATGGTGCATTTTGGAGACCATCTTTTTGGTTAAAAATAATAACATTTTGCATCAGTTTTTTGGCAAATTATATAATTTCACAATTAAAATTATATAATTTTGGTTTTAAAAATTGAATCATCTGCAAAGATCTAGCAACGTAATCTAAAATCAGACAGACTCAACAAAGAACTGCAATAAGCTAAAGGATTGAAATTATTAACTATTTTGTACAAAGTATAGGCCTATATGTAGTTGTTAGTTTTCTATGCACCGTCAGAGTGTTACTTTTATAATAAAATTTAAGCTAACAGACTAACTACAACAAATTCTTCGACTTCTCAATTTTGCTAGTGTCAGTGTTTTGTCGCTGTGTGCGATAGGCCAAATGTATACTTACAACCGCTTTGGCGATGATCTAATGAAAGCGAGAACTTTGCTGGCAGTCGAGTACATATTGCGAACTACTGGTATTGTGCACGTGTCACACATTGCTAGACTGAGACTATGACTTCTGCAGTGTACATATCTTCCGAGGGAAACAACTCCCTCATTCGTGCAAGTCTATTACTATTTACCAAGACAATAACGGACAAAGATATACGAGACGAAGTTACAACCGATTTTCATCTAGTCTAGGCTACGGGTCATAATGTTGTACAATGCGAAAGGAAGATGAGACAAAATTTATTACAGCAGAAATTAGTTTACTGCGGAGATGGCAGGGATTTCAAGACTTCAGAAAATAAGAAAACATGGCATTAACCAGCATTATGTATCGAAACAACTCTGCTAGACAAAGTCAAGACTCAGATGGATTGGACATGCAGAGAGAATGCCAGGCGATTACCACACAACGCATTAGTGGCATTACATGCAAGATTCGAAGGAAAAAGAAACAAAGCCAGAGCAAGACTACGCTGGATAAATGGACTTGACAAATGATCGAGGAAAATTGAAATCATTTACTCGTACCCATCACCGCCAAATGGCTGGAGTCAAATGGCTGGAGTCAAAAACTAAAGATGATGATGATGATGCAGATGCAGATGGAAGGCGATATGCCTCTGACAATTTCAATATGATGTGCAGACATAATTATCAAACAATAGAATAGCAAAATTACAACCAAATCTGAGATATTTCACATTGTTTAACGATTTCACATGGATTAGTAGGCCTGGGTCTGTGAACCAACTGGACGCGTGGTTACTACTTGGTTTTTACTTTTTAGTTTTTACTTTAAGGTTTAAAGTTTAACTGAGCGGTTTTATCAAGAATTGTTTTAGCGCATTTCTAGAAATAATTGGGCGCAGTGACAATCGCGTTAACTGCGTTAAAAAATTAAATCGCGTTAATTAATTAACGCATTATTCGCGATAATAACACGTTAAATACACAGCCCTAGTGTTAAGACTACTATCGCGTCTATTTAATATGTATTATCCACATTGCTGTGTACCGGTGTATTAGCCTCGCCATTTTGTTTTAATTCTCGTCTATATCCTGCTCCGTAGTTTATGCTCGCTTGCAGATGTCAGTCGTACTATTGATGTATTGATAATACTACTTAGTATCGTACTGACGATTCCACAGGATTCCAGATGATTTCACCATGCGCTGGTCTGGACGTCGCTCAAGCGTTGCCGAATATTCCTATAGACGGGCGCTTGTCTTTGAAGATGAGGCGAAGGAAGAAGAGGTGGAAGAGGGAGAGCGAGGAGGATGACGAGAAGGAGGAGTACGACGAAGGGGAGGAGAAGGAGAAGGATTAAGAGGATAAAGACGAGGAGGAGGAGTCTTATCTGAGTCCGTTTCTATGGAGATCGCCGTTCCCATAACGACAACATTTATATGGTTTTCTCTGATTCCTTCCCGATTATCGCTCATTGCAACCTAAGTCACATTCGGGTATCGATCGAGCGTCCGTCTGTGCGCTCCCCGTAAATGGTTTGAACTGCGGTGACCTCTGGCGAGCGCCCGCTTTAGTCGCCTTCGCCAGGTGGCGCGTCTTCGTCGTGCCACCGACATTAATCTCCGGGCGGCGACTCTGACACACGCAGTTAATTGCTTAGCCTGGGATTCGCCGTCCTTCATCGTTGGCTCACCCTCGGGAGGACTGGACGGTCGAGGGACTGAACGGGCGAGGGAGTGGACGGGCGAGGGAGTGGACGGACCAGGGAGGAACGGACCAGGGAATGGACGGTCGAGGGAGTGGACGGTCGAGGGAGGAACGGACGAGGGAGGGACGGGAGGGAGGAACGGACGAGGGAGGAGGAACGGGGAGGCGCCTGTGGTCGACTCCCGGCTAATTCAATTACGACGTACGCGCTGGCATAACAATTACGCGGAATTACTACTAATTAAAAATGAAGCGCGTCTGTCTATCTGTCTGCCTGTTTGTCTCTCGGTCTGTCTGCTATCTATCCGTCCGTCCATCCGTCGATATTTATGTCTGTCTACATCTATCTAGCTATCTATTTGTTCGTTTGTCTGCCTATCTGTCTGCCTATCTGTCTGCCTGTCTGTCTGCCTGTTTATCTATTTATCTATTTATCTATCTGCCTTGGGCTAAGAAAATGTGTGCCTTAGTTCGTGACTATCACCTATGTATGTGCAGCTGTCTCCTTGCGATAGTTGAATGTATGGATGGATGTATGCATGTATGTATGGATGAATGGATGATGGATGGATGGATGGATGGATGGATGGATGGATGGATGGATGGATGGATGGATGGATGGATGGATGGATGGATGGATGGATGGATGCGATGGATGGATGGATGGATGGATGGATGGATGGATGGATGGATGGATGGATGGATGGATGGATGGATGGATGGATGGATGGATGGATGGATGGATGGATGGATGGATGGATGGATGGATGGATGGATGGATGGATGGATGGATGGACGGACAGATGGATGGATGGATGGATGGATGGATGGAGACTTTCTGGGAAATTCCGTTGGCTATTAAAATCTAAGGAGCTTTATTTTGACGAGACACCTGGGACCAACCAAAGGTTTAGGCCCTAGTTGAAAGAGGATGGACACGGTCCTCTGCAGCCCTAGAGCCGCCACTGTTAAGTACTTACCTATTTTAGGCAGCATTTGTGTAGCGTCTATGAATTTCGCATAATACTCACATCACATAGCATTTTAATACTCGAAGACCAGACATCACAGAGCAGCTTTATCCATGCATTGCGACACTTTGTCGTTTCATTTTCCCCATTCTCTCATTCTCGATGGCTTACTCATTATTATTATCATTATTATTATATTCGTTTTATTGATAACAAAAACCGAGAGACACACCGCTATCAGTTTCATTGTGAAATAGCCAAAAAATACGAAAAAATACTAGTGAGATGGTTTTGTTACAGGAACAAAATGAGATTGATGTGAAAATATCTATGTCCATGCCTAAGAAATTTACCTCAGGGAGAGTATATATGCAAGTGTAAAAAGAATGTTTGATGAGACAACTTATTTATTTATGCTGATATACAAGACCCATGAGATGAGATAATTTATCATCTTTAGTGGACATAGGTCAAAGGATGACTTTCTATATAAAAAGCATGAGATTTAGTGCATTAGTCCATCAATTAGTTAAATGGTCATTATATAGCGCCTTACAAGACCCAAACGAATATGGATGCGTTATATAAATGTGCGGTCAGAGGAAAGCTCTAATGCCGTTCTTTTTATTTATTGAAAACGACAATGGTTCATAAAGGTTTTTAATTCGTCTACAAAGGTCAAAAGTAGCAATACCCAGTTACAGACGACATATAGTTAGTCAACTTCTCTGTGATGTATACGTATGTATGCATAAATACATATATGTATGTATGTATGTAGGCATATATGTATGAATATGTAGGCTACGTATATATATGTATGCATACAATTTGCATATACAATGTAAGTAGGTCTGTATGTACATGAATTTCTTTTTTAACGACATCGTGTGATAACAAAGATCCTTAGCGTCGCCCTCCTCCTTCATCCAGGCTTGGGACTGGCACTGTCAGAGTACAAACAGTGGCGGAGTTGTATTGTAATCAGGTTTACATGTATAGCCACTCATGCAGTTTCTTGTCAGTCTGTCTGTAGGTATACATGTATGTAATGTATATGTATGTATGCATGTATGTATGTATGCATGTATGTCTGTATATATGTCTGTATGTATGTATGTTTGGATGTATGTAAGCAGGCATGTAGGTACGTAAGTACGTACGTGTGCATATATGTATGTGTTTGTGTATGTATGCGATGTATTTATGTATGTATCAAGACAACAACTATTTAGAAACGATTACACCGAAATTCGATCAAGGTGTTCGAATCTCTCTCTCGCTACTACATGTAGCTTTACCGTTTACAAGAGCCGTATATACCCGTAATATAATGCGATGTAAACTGAATATTCTGTAATAACAATGTCATAGTAATATCGATACATCTCTACATTTCTGTTGCGCTATTTCAGGTTCTGCACAAGTGTAATGTGATATAGGTTGTATTGTATTGTATGTATGTATGAGCACTTGTTATAGCGCCCCTTCAAGATTTCTACTCAGAGGCGCTCCCGACTACAGCGCGGACACTGAATCGGAGTTTCACGCCGAAGCGCATGAGCAATTGCGAGTGAAGGACTTGCCCAGGGTCCCTATGCGGCGGCTTGAGGTGGATTCGAACCCGCAACCCTCCGGCTGCAAGGCACCGAACATACCCCTAAACCACCGCGCCCCACAAATGAATTTGAATTTGGACATTTGTAATTGTAATTGTAATTGTAATTGAACATTTGTATAGAGCCATTCAGAGGTTGATCTGATATAGCGCCAGTATACAAACTGGTCTTATGACGCAACTGGCGCTGTAGAAATTTCAGAGGCTTACATCATTACAAGGCGCTCAATTGGTGCTTCATATAATGTCAGCTAGCGAAATGTAGTAGGATGTGATGAGACGTAAAGTAGTGTAATGTAACAGTGGGCGTAGTAGTTTGGTCAATTTCTAATCACCAGGGTGCTTTTCCTCTATAACGTTTTCATGTTGGTTGGAAGCAATGTCTTGGGAAGCATGTCTGTCTGTTTGCCTGTGCCTATGTCTGTTCTGTGTCTGTGCATATGTCGCTGTGCGTCTGTCTATCTCTGGTTTGCAGCAATTTGCATGGTGGAATGGTATGGTGCACAGGAGCGAACTGTATACGGAGGAAAGACGTTTTCAGCGGAAGACAGCCTCAGGTGGAAGTGGGAGCCTGGAAGGGAGTTGATCTTCGATCCATTCCCTACAATTGATATTAACGTCCTCCTGTCCACGCAGCAGATGGAGGTGACGAACAGTGGAATATGTGTGGCCTTCTGTTGAGTGTTGCACTGGCATGACACAGGGCACAACCGCCCGCATCAAGTATAGGTGCAGACTGCGGGGCTACGACCGCTTGGGTGGGTCCGTCCTGGGTCCGCCCCTCCTCGTTCCGTCTAGCAATCGCCGCCGGATCCAGTTTGAAGTAGTACGGACTGGCTGAGTCCATCCCCATCCCGGGCAGACAGGACTCGGACTGCCAGCTCATCAGGGCGCAGGCTTCCTCCGCCGCTTCGAGTCCGTTGTTCAACGGCGGGGGTTGCCTGGACCCCGTCCGATCACAGCCCACCCTTCCCCCGCTTCTCTCTAGGGTGCAGCTGCTGAAGGCCGTCGAAGAAGAAGGGGTCCCCAGCCCCCGACTAGTGGACGAGAAACAGGTGAATTCGATGGGGTTCAGAGGCGTTGCAGCGGAGCAGGCGGTAGATGGAGCGAAATGCCGGAAGTAGAGCGTTTCCATCTGAGACTGAGGGTGGTCTGGGAGAGGACGATTACGAGTCCATGTTCCCTTGTCGATGGTTGCCGTGGCAACGGAGAGCGGA
>JACEVL010000007.1:3157845-3175345 GCA_020284085.1 Aporrectodea caliginosa
CATTGGATGGAAGTCGTATGCTCCGTCGACCGACTGACCCAGGCGTTTGAGGGAGCCATCAGAGGGGCACACCCGACAGCTGAAACACAATGGGGCAATTCTACGAGTCTGCGAGTGACTACTGACGGAAGCCTTCTCTAGATGCTTGAGTACCGAAGACATCCTGCCGAAGGTTTCGTTCTTACCATTGATGACATGCATTGTATTGTATTTTGTTGTTTTTAGGAATTTCTAAAACGCCTCTCACAGTAGGCCTACTACCTAATTAGAGGCGCTCCCAGTGCGAAGAGCCCGCGCGAAAAGAGATGTCTTCAGAAAACGGGCAGAGACAGCAAAACCCCCTATATACAAGATCATAGAGCTAGTCACACAGGGAAGATCATTCAAAAGCGAAGGGACAACAGAGCCATAAGCACGATGCTGGACATTAGCAGTCCAAGTCCGAGGTACTAAGAGGTCATGTCGGTCCAAAGAGCGAAGAGGGCGACCAGAGGCAGCCGACGGAGGTCGACGAATAAAATCACAAAGATAGCGTATACAGCTTGACCCAGAAACGCTCTGGAGGTAAGAAAAAGAATGTTACAAGACTGAATACGGGCCATAAAGCGGAACCCAGTGGCAGCGTAGGTGCTCAGTCATGAAAGTCGAGATGTGCGAAAATCGAGGAGGGCGGGCAAGTGCATTTAGCACCAGAGATGATTGTAAAGATAAAAATGTACTTTCAATCGTAGATACTCTGACCCAGAAGGGAAAGAATTTGTTTATAGTCTGCACCCGTTAGGAAAAACCGATGGAAAGGAGCGAAATATTTGGGGAAGTATACTGTTAGTCAGAAATACGCTGAAACAAAGAGGCAAGCTCCCTTTGGTTGAAGCGCCTTAGCATGTTTTTGGTACATGCGGAACCTGTTATGAGGGTATACGGTAGCTGGTACCGCCTGTAACAGGTGGATTTGCACTTGCGGTAGGCATCTTAGAAGGGATGAGTGCATGCTTACACGGTGGCTGCATGGCGAGAACCTACCCATCCCTTGCTTTATGGTCTATATGAAGAGAAGTTGAAGAAAAGATAAGGGCTGTGCTGTTTGATCGGTTGATATCGCGTTAGGAGAAAGAAAGGTGAAATATAACAAGACTTGGTGTTCTGTCTACATTCCATGGTTGGGATAACTTTTGAAACAAGCCACGAGCCAATATCTAACAAATGGGGGCTCGTCCGAGAATATACGTATGTATGCATGTGCTTGCATGTATATATATTATATATATATATATATATATATATGTATATATATATTATATATATATATATATATGGCTATTTATTTAAACAACGTCTTTTAAAAGAAACGTCAAAGTGTCCATGTATGTATACCTTGGTATTTAATGATGGTTTGCTGAGTGTAGCTTTGGTTAAACTGAATGACAACCTTGTTCGACGTCGACATATAAACGGTTGTCTCTCGTTCTCTACCTCCGCAGATCGCAGTTACCGTAGAACTTCCGTTGTCATGGAACTCCTTTGCTATGGCAACCTGTTTGCAGGCGTCCGATTGGACTGGACCTCCTCGCGGGTTCTGGTCGGCCCTGGCAACGCTGAAATCGGTCAGAGTGAGGTTGATGCGTTGATGGTGATGTACTCGAATTATGAAGGGACAGGGTTCGGGTCCAGATGGAGAGAAGATGCTCGCCAGGATGTCGGATTCAGCGACTGGCAGAACAATCGAGGATTCGTTTGCACACGTTTGCAATCGACCATTAGCCACTGAAAATGTACAAAAACGTTCGACGTTACAAACTAATTTTCGTTTTATCTTTCGAGGGAATATCTGCCTGCCTGCCTAATTCTAATTAAGAGTTATCTAATTCTAATTAAAATGACACAATTTGCTTCCTATAATTAGCTCCACCAGTCTTCCTTTACTTACTAATATTTTACTGGTCGCTTTCATTGTAATCAATAAAAATCAACAAATATATTCAGTCTGGTATTTCCTGTGACATGCGTTGAGGCATAACATTATGGTGGAGGCATAACATTATGGTGGAGGCATAACATTATGGTGGAGGCATAACATTATGGTGGAGGCATAACATTATGGTGGAGGCAACTGCTTTGTTTTTCCGTCATGCCACATTGAGCTTTTAGGCTTACTTGTTTTTAAAATGTCTTTTGAAGATTTGCCTTTAGTTGTGACATGCTTTTACGACAAATTTAAAGATATAGAAATAGGCTTGAAGAAAATACCTTAGAACTCATGTTAGTTGCAAAGTGTAGCCTAACTCTGATCTGCTATAAGTGAAAATATTTCTGTAGTAATAAGCAGAAAATTTTAAACATTCGTTGAAGACCATTGAAATTTGAGCAACTGTTCAGTGTTGCAGGATTTATCACAAACGAAAGAAGAAATAGGGTTTAAGACACTACATTAGAACTCTTATTAGTTGCAACTCTCACATCCTATAAGTGAAAATTTTCTGCAGTAATAATCAGATAGTTTCAAATTTTGGATGAAGACCATTCAAATTTCAGTTGTTGTTAATGATTATCTGAAATATTTGCGTGCCAAAATAGTAAAGTAGGCTACATTTGCGTGATGTCGTTTAATATTCTACGTCAACACCTAATTCTAATTAAGTAGTTTGGTGCTAATTCTAATTCTAATTAATTAGCTCTTAAAAATGATAATTCTAATTATGAAATTGGAACTAATGCTAATTCTAATTAATTAGTTACAAAATCTTAATTACCCATCACTGAATTGCAAGGATGAGTGCATATAATTATGTACATAGGCCTATAATATGTATGTTTGTATATATGTATATGTATATATGCTTGTCTGCCTGTTTATCATTCGGCAAGCCTGAGCTCCTGTCTCTCTGTTTGTCTGCTTGACTTTACCTAATAATTGTTGCTATGACGCCGTGTGCATACCTTTGCGGCATTCGTAGCTGGCTTCAAGGAAGTTCTTGAAGTCCCTGGACCCACAGTGCCAATCATGCAGAGAGATGACTCCGACGGAGCACCTGTTCCTCCCGGAACACTTTCGATCGAACTCGGATGTCACATCCCTCGAACAGACCTGACCTGGGTAGAAGGACGTCAGACAGCGCCCGACCTTCATGCGACCGTACCTGGCCGACCGGATGAGAATGATCTCATCAGAAGCACAGGTCGCGTTGAACGACTCGTGATCACAGTACTCAACGACGTCTGTGAAATGTAACGCAGCTGTAGTTTATTCATTCATTCATTCATTCATTCGGGAATTTATATAGCGCCCCTTTCAGGACATTGCTCAGAGGCGCTCCCGATTTCAACGCTACCCAAAACAACAGTTTAAAGTTTAGTGAGGAAAGTTTCAGGCAGAGTCCCAGGGTGTAGACGCAGCGCCTTTGGAAATTTTCTGAATTAATCATCATCGACAATAGCTTCCTCATCGTTATCGTTATTACCATTCACTATCGTCATCCTCAGCATCATCGTTAGCATCAGCAGTATCATCATCATCATCAGCAGCAGCAGCAGCAGCACCACCACCACCACCACCACCACCACCACCACCATCATCATCATCATCACCACCACCACCATCATCATCATCATCATCATCATATCATCTATATCGCCAACCTCATCCGTCAGCAGTTCACTCAAAAGCATCGTCATCTCCATCATTACCAGCAGCATCAACAAAATCGCCTCAATTAATTAATTATTGATTTACAAAATTGATAAGATTATTCAAATGTTTGCCCCGCTTATGTTCTTCTGAGATAATTTGCAAACTTTTACACAGCCTCTGGCTTCTTATAATCCATTGTAAAATTTTCAGGCATAATATATAATTATATAATATGCATGAATGCATCCCGACCATGTGTATAATTATGGGCATCAATATATTGTCGAAGTCTATATAATATAATATAATTATATATGCATATATATTATATAGGCCTATATATAATATTTTAATATTCAATTGACGTAGATGACTGTGGGCAGCAATAGTGAGCATGCATAATATTTCGCACTTTTGGGCAAAGGTCGGATAAATTGGAGGTTAAAATAGATCTTGCACTTACACATAGGAGGGGTAAAATCTTTTGTCATGACTGGGTAAAAGTTAGGTAAAATCGGGAGATTGCAACATCTGTAGGCGAAATTTGCGTAAATCAGGTATTAAAATTTAAAAATCTTCCCCACATATGGACGAGGGATGTTAGAATTGTATTTTCCACCATCTATGGACGAAAGATGTGCTAACGTGGTTAGAATTCAACTTTCCCTTTTCGGTTTGTGAAACGAATTGGGTTATTTCCCGAGTGGCGGACGCTTGAAGGACTGAACAAGTGGGATGGGCAAAGATAGTAACTTCTCTGCTCCTACAGAGTATCAGCAGCGGCAGCTGATTATTTAGCGCCAAATGACGTTTGAAAGATACAGCAGATAAGCAGTGATGTAATAAGATGATGACGCACTGATTTTTCAACGGATGTAAAGGCGCTATATATTTACTGCTGCAGGCATTGTATCTGCATGCTCTTGCCCCATGACAAATGCAGTATGCATTCGCGATCTCTTCACCACACTCGTCCCTTGGTTAAAGGTTCTTAGGTTTCTTCTCATACAAAGACTCTGCTCTCAGACTTCGGTTTCCCAACATTCTTTCCTCTGATGACCTATAATACTCTAAGTCCACTCCACAAACACTTAACTTACTCCAACTATACACGACTCTGACCGAGTAATCGAGCGGATGAAATAAAGAAAGAGCGAAAGAATGAATGTTATTGTAGAGAAAGAACAATCAATATTAGTATAGTATAGATTTATTTTATAAAGTTGCCATTAAGAAATGATTGACAGCTAACAGACCTAGGGGAGCGGAGGCGGAGGCCACGCCTGTCAAAGGGTGGAGGGGAGAGAAGGCAGAGAAGAGAGCAAGGCAAGAGGGAACGAATCGCAGGGTGCGATGGGGGGCGAAGGAGTTGATTGACAGGCGGTGGTGGATAGAAAACTGAAGGGACTCTTGAAAAGAGATTCGCGACAGGGGAGCCGGAGAGAGAAGACGGGCTCGGCGGATCGGAAAGAGAGAGTAACGGACGATGCCGCTTTCTTATAAGTTGTTTAAAAACAAGCAGTTTTATATATAACGGACGATGCCGCTCTTTTATAAGTTGTTTCAAGTATGCAGTTTTTGATATATGAGGTGATGAATAATAACCAGAAAACGAAAACCGTCGTGCTCTTATTCTGTTAATGAGTCTCATCGAATTAGTTAAAGACCGACGCGCTACCGAAGAGATATGGCCTGCGCTCAGCCACATATATAGTACCGCTACCACCATAACTGAAACGATAGAAGAAACATCTTTTTCAGTACATTGTGACAGCAGGGATTTGTTGAGAGATCGGGCAGAAGTACGACGCTGCCTGTCTCTACGAACAATAAACAATATCGAACAGAGACTTTGAAGACGATTCGGCTGAAGGAGACGAAACAATTAACCGAGGAAGAACGGCGATTCTGCGGAGAAGACGAAACAATTCACCGAGGAGGAAGGGACTGGATTTTAGTTTGAGACGAGACAGAAGTACGACGCTGTTTCTCTCTACTAAACAATAGAACAGAGACTTTCTCCTACACACGCATCTCAACAGAAACGACGCAACCTGTTGGGCGACACGTATCTAAAAAAATATCGAGGAGGAACGGAAAGACGGGAAGCGAGAGGAGGAGAACAGCTACAGCGGCGAAACTCGGGATCCACGCGGAACTTGGACGTGACGACGTCAGCAGGACCACGTTGGCGACCATCCCTGGAGAAGAAGGACGACGAACGACGAAGGATCAGCGAATACGGCGCCGAGCTTCCGGAATTCTCAGAGGACGCGAGCAACCTTCGGGGCCACACGTCCAGAGAAAGCTGAAGAATAAACCGGGTGAGCCTTATAACACCAGTTGTGTGAATGAAGCCATGTAATGCTGTGTTAGGTTGGCTGAGACTGTTATCGTGAGCGTTTGTAATTGTGTGTGACGAATGTAGAGTGGGAAGCTGTTTAAAACGTGTAAACTGTGCGGATGCAAATGAAGTAGAGTTAAAGGAAAGTTGTTGTTTAAAGATAAAGTGAAAGTAGTTTATAACTACAGTTTGCCCTGTTGGCAGAGTGATCGTTTTATTGTAAGCCCTGTTGGCTGCTTATAAGTGCAGGTGATTTCAGTGCACACAGCGTACACTTCATAATGTTTGGAAAGATGAAGAAAGGAAAGTTGGAGGAAGAATGCGAGAAAAGAAATATAAATCACCATGGGCTAACTCGGAAGGCGATGATTGCCACGTTAGAAGAATACGAAAAAAATGGACCCGAAGAAGAAGAGGAGGAAGCTGAGACAGAGGAGGAAGTAGGGGGAGATCAGTTGAAGCTCGAACTGATCAAAGCAGAAAAGGAAAAGATCCAGGCAGAGAGAGAAAGGATGGAGACGGAGATGGCGTTGAATCAGCAAAGGGCGCAATTGGGTCTATCGCAGGCCGCTGCTTCTATGCATGTGACTGATCTACCTAACTCTGTAAACTTCTCTAAACTTCCTTCAATGACCGAGGGAGAGGATCCAGCAGCATTCTTTCTTTCTTTCGAAAAGGTTGCTTGCCTTCAAGGCATTGACGAAAGCAAATGGGCCAGAATTCTGCCATCCCTACTAAACTCACAAATGCGTTTGCATTTTAACAGGTTGCCAATGGAAACCTGTACAGATTACAGACAGACAAAAACAGCCCTGATGCATGCTTGTCGTATGAATGCGAAACATTATTTAGAACGGTTTAAAACGATGCATAGATCTGGAAGGCAGACATATGCACAGTTACTAGAGAACTTGAAAGACACTTTTGATTACTACTTGGAATGCAAGGGAGTGAATGATTTCATAAGCCTAAAGGACGATATTATTCTCGAGAGATTACGTGAGTCTTTAGCACCTGAAACAAGGTATTTCGTTGAGGCACGTAAACCCAAGACCTCAGTGGAGCTGGCTAACTACGCAGACTTGCAGTTTGAATGTGCTATAGAAGGGAGAATGCAAGCCCAACGAGACCACAGGCCTGCGCAAAAATTTAAGTCGCAGGGTGCTGAAACGAGAGAAAACCAGTGGGGAGGAAAACCACCCTTCAATAGAGAGGCCCAGGGATATAAGCCTCTTGAAAGAGAGCAGGGTGCAAGACCAATGCACTCATGGCAGGGTAGTCACCCACAGGGCACCGGACACACCTATAGAGGCAATGCAAGCAAAATAAACTCTTACGGTCATGCACATGTTAGATTTGTAAAACCCAAGTCAAACCATGAAAAGGTCATTGACTATCAACAACAGTTTATAGTACCCATGTATGTGAACGGGAAGCTTGTGCAGTCATTGCGGGACAGTGGGTCTCAAGTAACTTTGATCGATTCAGAATTAGCAAGAGACAATCCATCTGCCACATGTGAGCCCATGACAATTCAGTGTGCTTTTGGCAACGTAAAATGTGTTAAAACATGCGAAATTGAAATATGGTCCCCAACATTTGGAACCAATCGTAAGATAAAAATCAAGGCAGGGGTTATTCCACGCTTGGGAATCGAGATGATCACGGGCCATGATTTGTTTGTTTCAAATCCGGACCTGATTGATTCGGTGGTGGCCAGTAACAGGCGCAGACAAGACGGCTCTTTATCGCCCCACCCCATGACACTAATTGCAACCAGACGGTGCGACTACGACGAAGCCGACAGACGGCGAAAGACGGCAAAGGGAGATAAGACGGACAACGCACGCACTGAACCCGGCCCGAGCGGAGGTAATTTCGAAAACCGAGACGAATGCCCGAACCCGGCGCTGATTAACGACAGCCCCAGTTCAAAAGACGAGACGATACTGGGACCGGACGTCGTAAATGACCTTAATGACCTTAACGAAATAAATGACCTGACACGGCAAACTTCAGACGACGCACAGAGGCAGGAAATTGACTGCCTGCAAAATCACTCGGCACTACAGAGAGCGGCCGATGATGCGCTGGCCACATCTGCAACCAAAGGAATTCAACCCGAGTCTGCGGAAGAAGCGGATAACGATAATGAGATGATTAATGGAGAGCCGAGTGTTTTCAAGAGAGAACAGCAGGAGGATCACACACTGGCAGACCTATGGACATTAGCAAGGAGGGGAGACGACAAGTATATAGCAGACGAAGGTCGCTTCTGTAGGCTAGGTAAGTTGCCTAGAGCCGAAAACGCAGCAAACGTGCAGAATCAATTACCGTTAACCGTAGCACCTACATGTAGAAAGAGGGCTTTTGATTTGGCGCACGAATCTACTTGGACGGGTTTCAGAGGTGCAAAGGCAAACAAGACCAAGGACTATGGCAAACCAGATGTGAAAGAATATCTTAAGCCACAAGAGCAGAAGGGAGAAAGATTTGGAAGCGATAGCAGATACGATGACGAAATAGGATATGGAGATGGCCTAAACAAGAAGAATTGGTTCTATTCCAACAGGAATACAAATGAGTCCAGAAGAAGAAGAAGCAGATGGCATGAAGTAGGAAATCGGATGGATCAGAGATTTAAGAGACAAGATGAGGGCAGATCTTGTGCGACTGATTGGAGAAGTGATAGCATGAGGCATAGAGCAGATGTTTTAGACTGGCGGAGGCCCGCCAAAGGAGCCTATTGGAGAATGAACATGGCAAGAGATAGTGATATGGTTTGGAACGAGAATAGGAAAAAAGAGGAGTCGTGGAGGAAGAGAAGATGGGCTTCGGCAACCCAGCAGAACGATTTTAAATCAAAATTGGGAATTAATTCTATACTGGGAGGCACACATGCCATGGCAGAAGGTTTGTCCCGAGCTTTTTGATGTTTATTGATGGATTATCTCGAGCCTATATGACCAATTAGGATTAAGGTGGTCATTATGTATGGTCTAAATAGTGTTTTCTTTACTTAGCATATATTGTCACATTGTTCACGAGTGTTTAAATAGATTCGAGTTACTTGGTTTGTCGTCGGGGTCACCGATGAAAGAGTAGACGCTGATCATACAGCAACGACCAGGGGTACTTGTTTTGTGTTTTTTTTTATGTTTTAGATAACTGACTTACATAGTTCGAAGTGTTATCCAGCCTGGTGACGCAGCAGCAACGATGGCGAGAAATAACTAAATAAAAGACATTACACAGCTCGCTATGCTCCGTCGCCTGTGCTCATGTAATAGACTTAGTGTAATAACGAACTGTTAGGATGAACGCACCTAAAAGCCATCTATGCTTTCTGATGCACGACCTGTATACCAGCAGCTTAAAGAGTGGGGACATGTAGAGAAAGAACAATCAATATTAGTATAGTATAGATTTATTTTATAAAGTTGCCATTAAGAAATGATTGACAGCTAACAGACCTAGGGGAGCGGAGGCGGAGGCCACGCCTGTCAAAGGGTGGAGGGGAGAGAAGGCAGAGAAGAGAGCAAGGCAAGAGGGAACGAATCGCAGGGTGCGATGGGGGGCGAAGGAGTTGATTGACAGGCGGTGGTGGATAGAAAACTGAAGGGACTCTTGAAAAGAGATTCGCGACAGGGGAGCCGGAGAGAGAAGACGGGCTCGGCGGATCGGAAAGAGAGAGTAACGGACGATGCCGCTTTCTTATAAGTTGTTTAAAAACAAGCAGTTTTATATATAACGGACGATGCCGCTCTTTTTATAAGTTGTTTCAAGTATGCAGTTTTTGATATACGAGGTGATGAATAATAACCAGAAAACGAAAACCGTCGTGCTCTTATTCTGTTAATGAGTCTCATCGAATTAGTTAAAGACCGACGCGCTACCGAAGAGATATGGCCTGCGCTCAGCCACATATATAGTACCGCTACCACCATAACTGAAACGATAGAAGAAACATCGTTTTCAGTACAGTTATTGTATTTACTTTTATTGAAAACTAGCTGTCATAGCGAAGCCAGCAACAAAAGTTCTTGTCTTATGGTTATAAAAAAGAAGCTTGGGCTAATTATAGATATGGATAATGTTCATATTCATATGAATGTGAAAGAATACCAGAATCTTTGGTACAATTAATAAAAAATATGAAAAATACGTATGCCACCGAATAAATAAATAAATAAATAAATGTATATATATATATATATATATATATATATACTACGCATAAACTATCTATCTAAAAGCATATTGACATAAAAGTCATCGGGAATTGTTGCAATTGCTGTTTTATCCCGAACAGCAGAAAAAATGTCAGCCGCATCGAGGTAATGAAATTCAATCGCCATTCCACACCGCCCATAACCTATACCCACTCCACTCCCGCAACCACTCTACCACCATCAAGAGCAAACCATACACACAGGCAAGCACAGGGACAGACAGACAGACAGACTGAAACACATGAATAGAAGACGGACATCAGCAGACAAAGAGAACATAAACACAAAGACAAATAGAACGATATACACAAAAATAGACGCAGAGAAAGATAGAGAGAGAAAAAGATTTTGGCTGATGATATCTGCAAGTGCTGTATGCGCACGAATCAACGCGAATGGACTGAAGGGCGCTCGTCTCTCGTCAGTGACCTCTAACCTTTACATCTATGTAATTGAGGTCAAACGCCATGGTCGGCTGAATTGTTTAGCAGCGCTACCGTCTCTACCATGCGATGGAGCGCTCCAATTCAGCCATACAGACACACATACAGTCAGACATACAAGGACATATAGACAAGCACACAACTAGAAACACACGGGTAGAAGAGGCAGGCAAAGGAGAGACAGACAGTGGAGAGTTTCCTTTGTAATTCATTCATTCACTCAGTTCCGCACTTTCTCCTTTCTTCCTTCATTTATCCTCGCCTCCTTTTGTCTTTAATGATGGCCCAGCTACACCCAACAAACACACACAGCATGAATTCATTTTAAATAAATAAATGCATTACATTAATAAATAAATAAATGAGTGAATGAATGAATCTTTCAGTTAATCAAGAAATCAAAGCGTGTTTTGTAGCCACAATAGTGCATGTTTTTAGCAGACATTTCCCATTTCCACATTCAGATAATAATTCGCATCCAAGCGACGGTGCCTTTTTTGTCTGGCGTTCTGAGGCCAAGTGCAGCGTCAAGATCGAATAGATCGGTCCGTAAGAGATCAGACGATCGTTTGTCAAGCTCACAATGGCGCATTTTCCGACAGATCGTCTAAATGTATGCTAAAGCACTCCAGTCTCTGTATCTCTGTCTCTGTCTGTGTGTCTATCTGTGTGTGTTGTGTCTCTGCTTTTGTCTCTCTCGCATTTCCGCATTCGCTCTACCACGCGCTGTCATTGTTCCATTAATAATTTCGAACTCTCGCTGTTTCTCTTAATCGCATAATATTCTCTCTCTCTCTCTCTCTCTCTCTCTCTCTCTCTCTCTCTCTCTCTCTCTCACTGTCTGTCTGTCTGTCTGTCTGTCTGTCTGTCTGTCTGTCTGTCTGTCTGTCTGTCTGTCTGTCTGTCTGTCTCTCTCTCTCTCTCTCTCTCTCTCTCTCTCTCTCTATATATATATATATATATATATATATATATATATATATATATTTCTGTAACTCTTCCTGTCACATGTCTCTCCTCTCCTTCGCCCATCTTTCTCTCACCCTCTGTCTCTGTCTCTGTCTCAAACTATTCTTTTAAGTCTTTCTTTATCTATTTCTTTCTTCTGGTATCTCTCTGTGTTTCTCAGTGTCTCTCTCATGCCTCTGTGCCTGTCGCTGTATCCGTTTACATGATGCTTTTCGACAGAGGCAACGCCGATAATACGCTTTCGTCCTCAGATCAATTATGTACAATTTTGGAGCGAGACGCGATTACGTCTTACATTCGGAACACACGATTTCTGATAGGACGAATTCCCTGGAGAAAGTATGCCTCCCTCCCTCACTCCCTGCCTCTGTGTATCTCTTTCTCTTTGTCTGTCTCTGTCTACGACCTGATTTTGAGTCGGAGACACAGACAGACAGACGGACAAACGGACAACGACTCTCACCGTGTCTGTCTAGTTGTCTGCTTGTCTTTGTCCGTGAATCTGCTTCTGTTTCACACTGTCGTTGCCACGGACTAAACAGTCTGATCTCCACACCCTGACCAGGGGCCCTGTGGGGCGGAGAAGGAGGGGACATGGCCATCGGGCAGCGATGTGGGTATCGATCAGGAAGAGTAGAGAGAGGGCCAGAAAAGGAGAGTATCACAGTGAAAGGCATTCAGAGAAGCAGAGAGGGTCAGGAAAGGGGATCAAATAAGGCGGGACAGAGAGAGGCAGGGAGGAATGGGAATCAAGAAAGGGGACAGAGAAAGTCAGGGGACATGGGGACAGAATCAGGGAATGAGGCAGTGAGGGAGGCAAAGAAGAAGGCGGAGAATTAATCAGGGAAGGAGTCAAGGGATGCGACACCGAGTAAGACAGGAACAGATGAAGAGAGGAAGCGAATAGGGAAAGGAGGAATGACACAGGCAGAGTCAGGGAAGAACACACACAGACAGAGTCAGAGAAGGAGACAGTGAGGGAGGCAGAGAAGTAGTCTGAAGAGGAGGCACGGAAGGCGGTATTGGGCGACATAGAAGCATACACGGAGGGAGACATAGTGGAAGCAAGAGGAAGGAATGCACGGAAGAGGGAGGGAGTTAGGGAGGAGACTGCAGAGAACGATGCAGAGAGTGAGGGAGTGAGGGAGGGAGGGAGGGAGGGATGGTCGGTGGAAGTGACCCGTCTAATTTCTACGCCAACAGCGGTCCGGTGTAATTGCATTCGTAATGTCGCCTGACGGCCCGGAAAGCATCCGATGATACGCCAGAGGCTTGTCCTGTCGATGTCCCCCTCGGGACCCACGACTCCGTCCGCCGCCGGCTGAGGGCCGCTCGACGGACGGAAACACGGAGACGGACAGCGACATGGTCAGACAGACGGACGGACGGACGGATATGAATACGCGGCGCGACTTTTTAGAAGAACGGTTCCTGGCCGTGTAATCGGATCCGGAACTTGTGTCATTTCCAAGAGAAGAGAAATTTATTTCTTTATTTCGGCTTTCTGTTCGCCTTCTACCCTTCCACCCTTTCCTTCCCTCCATTTCTCCTACGCAGGCTCCTTCTCTTTCGCAGTCCCCACCCACCCCACTCTCTCAGAAATCGCACTTGAAATGCCACAGCGATGGCTCACCGTCTGCATTCGACTAAACTGATAAAACACAAACAGAATACTAAAATCTGTGCGCCGTTGTAATATATGCCTGTAACTATGTTTCTGAACATTTATATAGCGCCCACTGTGAAATCTTAGTACATTGGTTAGCGTGCCTAACTGTCAACTTTGAGGTCGTGGGTTCAAATCCCCGCCAGGCAGAGAGGTGTTTCAAGTTGTCGAGAATAATGACAGTACACGGTCGGTGTGAAGATCAAACGGTTGGGGACAGGACTGGCCGGTGGCCACCCCTTCTGATAGGCCGAGGTTAAGAAAATTAAGTCGCTTACACTCCATACTCACGGTTGCCTCACTAAAGTAGTTCATTATGGGACATCATATATACTCCTTTATAAAATCCCCGACTCTGGATTAAAACTCAAGCTACCTCAAGTAGCGCGTATAAGGTGGTAAGTTAAAATATAGCCATAATAGTGGGGGAACCTTCGGATCCCTACTACAAATAGTGCCATAGAAATCAGAATATTCTCAGTCTTGGATCCTAACATGTAATTATGGAAGCCATTTTGTCTTGGGCAAGCGACAGGCAACATTTTCGACCTTCACCCCCACCAGCAATCTGGTCACGTCCGTAAACGTGTAGCCTCAACATACAAGGACATCACTGCAGATCCTTCGCTGTTAGTCTCTCTGTCTTACTGCATGTTTGTTTCCGTCGGTGAATCTGACTGTCTGCCTCTCTCTTGTCATAGCTGCAGTTGGGAGTATCTTTAACAAAGTATTCGGATCTCGTTGAATTATTTCTTCATCGACCTAAACTCATTTAGAACAAACGACGTCCAATGAACAACGATTCATAAATATCTTCGTCTTCGACGAATTTGCATTTCCTTCACGGACGATTCGGTTTCTGGTTAGCGTAGCGAGCGCGTAGCCAGTGGAGCGGAAAGAAATCGGTCTTCAGCCGTAACGCGAGCGAAATCTGATTATGTTGGCTGGCTCCGTTTAGATGAACGTTGGAGCGAAGCGGAGAAGGAGAGAGACGACTACTTTGGTTAGGGAGTCGTCGTTCACTGATTAGCCGCACGCAGTAGGCTATATCTCATCCCCGGAGAGATATTAGGCGCGGTAAACGAGACGACCTCTGGCGAAAGAAATTGGTCTATATTTCATGCAGACTTTCCGCCGTTTCTTTCGCGTTTTCTTTCTCCGGATATGCTGAAGCATATTTCATTATCTGCTCCGTTCTACTGTCTTCCACTCTATTCCCCTTTACTCTGTCTTCTATTGTCTACGCTTTCCTCTTGCCTTGTCCTGTCCAGTACGATCCTGTCCTGTCCTCTTCTCTTTTCTCTTCTCCTCTCCTCAGATAAATATGATTATTGCGAACCCATTACACCCTAGGGATTCTGGTAACAGGCTGAGCTCCTCGACCATAAACATTCTGCGAGTGTGATGCCGTCTATGAGATATTTGCCCGTATACAGCTGTACTTGAGTAATTGTCTAAACCCAAACAAGGATGCGAATATCTTGAACGGAGTTCTCAGAAAGCATGCTGGGAAATCAGATGGTAACAGCTGCGTCCTCGGATAAACAAATTCAGCCCACGGCTTTAAGGACGCTGTATATTCGCCGTTCTGCCTGTCCGTCTGTAGTATATGCAAGAACATCAGCACAGGGAAGCAAGGGAGCCATGACCTCACTTGGTTATCTGGGATTCAGAGGACCCTCTACCCCCCACTATTGACCCTAGAAATCGTCGTCGGAAATTTTATGGCAAACGAGTCGTGAAAGGTTCTGGCAGATCATCAAAAACTAATTAACGGTAGAATATAGTCCTCAAAAGTAAGCAGTAAGCACGTGCAATGCTTTGTACAGAACGATTACATAGGCTACATATTTAAAATAAACTACAGCAGACACACGAACATGAACATCTGAATAATTATAGCTATAATGATACATTAAACTTCCTTTCAACACAGTTTACATTTAGCGTTAAAGCGTCTCTGGTTAGTTTTTCTTGAAGTGGCGTTATATAAATTTATAAAGTAGAATTACAATTACAATTTGCTCAGTCGCCATTCTCAAAGCTGCATGTGCCATTAGTAAAACCGTTTAGTTTGTGCTTGTGATTTGCAGGCTTGCGCGGACATTCCCAACCGAAGTGCAATGCGTGAAACATCCTGACAACGGCGTTACAGAGTCCAAAAGATTCCAATAGATTATGAAACAGTCTGCCTAATTTTAATATCATTGCCACATAAGGTCAAAACGACATCACTACGTATCCTGCCATGCGAAATATATATAAATATATATATATATATATATATATATATATATATATATATATATATATAGGGTGACACAAAAGTTCGTTCACCGTTTTCAAAATGCGTTGTCTCAGTAACGGCTGCATATTTCTTTACAATATTTTGTCAGTACATACATAAGTCAAACAAAAGATACTGGTAAGAATTTGATTATGATCCGATCCGTGGTTGCCATTATTTATAAGAAAATGTAAAGACCACCAGTTTTTGCGGAAAAAACTGCGTTCATCAAATTAGCACAGTAAAGGAAATGTGTAGCCTCGTACACAATAAGACACTGTTGTTACCTAGGACGTACAGACGTAGGCTATTAGCGTACAGTATCTCCTTTCTGCTTAATGACAGCACTGACTCTATCAAACGAAATCCGTCTTTGTTTGTGAGCGGCTGTCAGCATAGGCAACTTCTTGCGACGCCAGTTTCTCCACTTCAGATCGTTCAGCATGTAGCGTCGAATGGTTTCTCTACTACCACGCTGATTATGAACTTTAAGTTGATTTTCAATGCGTCTCACACCATGTCCGCGCTTGTACTTCGTTGCACTAATGAGTCGCTTGGCTGCATTGGACAAAATCTTGGATCGTCCACTGCGTTTCCTCAATGTGTCGTTGACTCTGCCGCGAACAACCCAGTTCGTTACCCAGCGCATTGAACGCTGCAACTTCTTTCCTATTACGGAATGTGAGTATCCTTCACTACCTAATTTTATTGCTTGAGCACGAAGCTTGATATAATTAATTTTACCCATTTACAAATAATAAACAAAATAAATTATAGGCAACCTAATCACGCGAAAGAATATTCGGCTTCAGACATACACAAGGAAGGCTATTATTGGCCCAGCGCCGGCTGCTTGACGTCATATTCAGGCACGAGCTAGCACGAGCTATAGAAATGCGTGATGTCATTTTACGATGTCTCATATGTGAGTTCTGTATACGCTGGCAAAATATTTCCGAAATCTGAATCATATTGACCCAGATATTTAAGTTTGAAAACGGTGAACGAACTTTCGTGTCACCCTATATATATATATATATATATATATATATATATATATATATATACGGCCCTTCGTTGCTTGATCAGTGCTGTTACATGTCTTTCTTTCTTTCTCCTCCGTCAAGTATTCGCTGACGATGAGGCTCTAACAAAACTTCTCCATTTCGGTCGGTCTCTTGCGAGTTCTATTGCCCTTCTTAAGTCCCATCCTCTGTCTTCTATGTCCTCCAGTACGTTATCTATCCATCTCTTCTTCTGACGTCCTCTGCTCCTTGTTCCCTCCATCTCTCCGTGCAGCGCCTTTGCCGGCATTCTTCCGTTACATGTAAAGTCGTTCAAATGATTTCCTTATAACCCAATAATTATAAAATCTCAGCAAAGTAATTGTATTAATGTCTCCTGTTTGCACTTACGTCCTTTAGCATTGCACGCACGTAGGCACTATACCCAGCAGCGGGGCGCTCTGCAGGAGCCGCACGTTTACGATCTTTTTTCTTGTTTCTACTACTAAAGTATTCCAAGTTAATTGGTGATGGCGCTCCGTGTAATTACGAGGTATACATGTACCACGGGTTATTATGTAGGCCTACAGGGGCCAATTATATATATATATATATATATATATATATATATAATTATATATATATATATATATATATATATATATATATATATATATTGTGCAGGTATCTCATGCTGGGAATAGACCAACTCTTATATATACTGTATATATATATATACATGTTTGTATATATCTTGCGACATGATGTTTGTGAAGCGCGGTTGCTAGGAGTTTTCATTATCCAGGCATTTGACATCGTATAGAATATATTAATGCAAGATTCATGGCCTGTCTATCAGTCTGTCTCCTTGTCACTGTCCAAAAGTCTTTCAGACGCTTACTATGTGACCTAGCGATGTTTTTGTCA
>JACEVL010000007.1:3177845-3325345 GCA_020284085.1 Aporrectodea caliginosa
CGACCATCAATTGATGCCTTGAGCATCGTGATAACGGCGCTATAGCAGTCATTAGATTGATTAGACTCAGCAATATAGTCTTAGTCTCGCACACGGGCAGTTCCAGGTTTCCGTTTCCGACCATACCGCTCCCTCCATCTGAGCTAAGGAAGCCAGTGCATCAAGAACAAAAAGCAACGCGCGTGCAAGACTGAATCATGGGGCTACAGCGACCATGTCTCCCTACCATGATGGGAGACGACGGCTAACATATGGACCTCCTTTGATTCGCCAGTAATGTCACATACACGAAGCACATGGATTCGAAATCCGAACGCAGAAGTGACAGGCAGACGCACGAACCCTATGCTTTACTTTATTTTATTTTTATTTTTATTGCACTCATTATGCGCAAAATTTAGTCTGAACAACTTTGTCAAAGTCGTTGCTTGGAGTCCGCTCAGCTGGTTCGAACCCACAGTCGCTGATGTACAGACCCAGCCCACAACCAAATAGACCATCGTCCAGCACAAATCTCAAGCATTAAGTCTTTAATTATGTCACATCTAATGCAGCCGACATATTATGGCGCAGTATAAAAATTTTCACCTTCTCTGTTTTTGAAATTATGTGTCTGGGTATTCAAACCACTAGGCGTCTAGGAATCTCTTTGAATATTTTATGTTCCTTCCCTCGGGCAGCTCATATCAACCATAGACCTAATTGTATATGTGGACAGTAATTGCTTAATATTGTTGTGCAATTCTCAGACTCTTATAAAGCGCCTAAAGTTTAAGTACTTTAGAAGCAAGAACAAGTATTAATATGTCAAGAAAAGTTTAGTACAGCAAGTGTAAGGACGAGTACAAGCACTTGAGTAAGAAATACATGTACAAGTGCAAGGACATGTGTAGCAAATATAAATATAAAATATAAATGCACGTACAATGACACATGCAGATGGACGCGGAGGTGCTATAAACACATTCGTTACCTGACCCTTATTCTCTAGACAGTAATCTGAGAGCACTTACGAACACGTTTTAACCCATGGCATGTCCACAGAACTCTCAACTCCTTTCCAAGTCTTAACCTCTAACTGTCTACCCCACCCCATTAAGAGGTAAACTCTATGTATCTAACTGTGCTCCATCTTTGGTATGTAATTCTCCCCATCAAGTATCAAATCAAAAACCACATATTGAAAATCAATAACAGCTTTCCTAAATACAGTCCAGATAACTCAAGCTTAGAGCAATCGACTCGTTGTATTACAGAACAGAACCGGTACAATTACTTCTTTGATATTACCTAAGTATTAGTAAAAGTACAGTACTTAGTTTACAAGAAGTAGAAACATACAGTACAAATACTTGAGAATGATATTAAATTACTACTAGTATACAAATACAAGTACCAAATACTGCATCATAGAAAATTATAAGCTCATTTATTTTTCTATGAAAATACGTAAATTCACTCTACTACCCGTATTTTTTAATCTAAAACCCATCTCTTAAAGGCACACAATAATTTTAAACGTTTAAGCTATAGTCATCGTTTAAAAGCATATAAACTTTATTTAAAGCATTCCATCTTATGTGTAGCCGTACTTCAAAGAGTTTTCTTCGTTTAAAATCGTCTAAAGTTGACGCTAAAATGACCTCCATAATTTAAAAAATGACTCACCATTTTATTGGTCACTGAGAGTTATCTCCAACCTGAAGTGATAACAGCGCAGTCTTTGATAAAACTCTAATCAATCTGTTACAACACTGCATTCATTCAAATGTCAATTATCCTGCATCTTGCAGTAGAAGTCAGTTCTTTCAGCGCTTATGAGTAGCTAGGAGTACCTATAACCTGTCTTTGCGATTTTGGGGCGGAAAGTTCGGCAGTAGTATGTGTCTAGAACCGGCCCTTTACATACTACTTTCGGCATACGCTTGAAACTTGTTCTTGAAATTACAGATACTTTTCCTGAGCTTGTAGAAGTCTGATCTCGATGTTGCCGAGATTTGTCCTACGGTTACTGAGATATTCTTGATATTACTGAGAATTGTTCTTGAAGGTGATGAAACTTGTCTTCAGGTATCCGAGACCTTTGTTGAAGTTACTTGAGACTTGTTCTTGAGGTTACTGAGACTTTCTTTTGATGTCACCGAGATCTGTTCTTGGAGTAACTGTTTTCTTGAGGCCAATAGAGCTTGTTCTTGTGTGAATTGAATTGTGTCGCATGGATGCAACTACCTCCAATCTGCAAGAAGCGATTATTTCGTTAATTCTTGATCAGTTATCAAAGTTTATGAGAATGAATTAACCTTGGGTTAGTTTATCATATATATTCTACGGCGTACATCATAATCCTACAATACATATCATATGTGATATACATCATATTATATTTATTGTATTGCATTGTATTCAAACATTTGTAAAGCGCCTCTAGTAGGGTGAACCGTTTAGAGGAGCTCCCAGTGCGCAAGGCCACGAGAGAAGAAGTAGGTTTTGAAAACAGCAAATGAGAAAGAGGGTTACCAACAGAATTTGAGAGCGAGTAGATGGAGACAGCACATTCCAAAAAGAGGGACCAATTGAGGTAACGAACCGGGACTGAGCCGTAGCAGGTCTAGTATGAGGAACTAGAAGATCAAGTATGTTTGAAGAGCGGAGTGGACGATGCGAGGAGGCTGAAAGAGGTCGGAATAATACATCAGCTAGATATTTCGGGGCAAGACCTCGTTGTCCCTTGAAGACCAGAATGAGGACTTGTAACTTAATGCGTGCAGAGAGAGGAAGCCAGTGCAGTGGTTCAAACATGAAGGTAGAAATGTGATATTAGCCCTATGTCATTGTTCCTGAAATAGTATATGTCATATGCCATACAATTCCCAAATTATAGACCCTCATATAATATATCACATGTCTGCTTTACATGCTGAACTTAACACGAGATATATCATCGAACAGAAGTAGGCCTAGTTTTGCGATTAAAAATAATAAATTATACCAAGTTTGAGTCAACAGGAAACTCAATCTAGACCAAAAGAGTCCCACAGATGCAAAGTCGTCCAAAAATCCCATCGCATAAACTGTGTAGGCGGTGAACAGCTGCACAATAGGTCCTACAGTACTTCATTTACGCGATAGTATGCAATCTATCGTATATCACAAACCCTGTATCCCGTATGACATATATTATATGTATCTCATATCATTTATCATATAGTTGAATCATAATTTCATATGTCTCTTGGATGTGATATAATTATGATGACAACATATTCAGATAAACTAAACACGCACCTTTAGAACTGATATCTTTTATCCGTTATCTTCTAGAACTGTTAGATAGCCTAGTTTAATCACTTTTTCAATGTCTTTAAAGTCACTGAATAAATATTCAGATGCGTGATCGCGTGCATACATACCCATATATATACATACAGTCATACATACATACATATATATGATATATGTATAGACAGACAGACAGACAGACAGATGTACATACATACATACACACATACATACATACATACATACATACATACATACATACATACATACATACATACATACATACATTACATACATACATACATACATACATACATACATACATACATACATACATACATACATACATACATATATGATATAGAGACAGACTGATGTACATGCATACATAAACACATGCAGGCACACATACCTACACACATGCTTATATGCATACATGCATGCATACATACATAGATACATTCATTATAGTTGTGCATTTATTAAGCGCCACAATATAATAATTAAGCATCAATAGATGGCGCTGAGCAATTATTGTGAATGAAACATTCATCGCCCGTCTCCCTCGCTACTCTCACATCTCCACCTACATGACTGATGTTCAACACTGGCTCCCCGTTGCCTCTCGTATCCAATACAAGGTACTGCTCTTACTCTTAAGAACTCAACTGGGCCTAGCTCCTAAATATCTTTGTGACTTAATGCGCAAACCTCTATCTGCTGTCTCTTCCCGCCCTCTCCGGTCTGCGGATCGACTTGATCTCCTAGTTCCCCGGGCAAGGACTGCCACGGCCCAGCACCGTGCCTTCGCCATCGTGGGCCCTTCTATGTGGAATGACCTCCCCCCTCAATCCGCAGTAAGATTTTAGTCGGGGTCCCACCTTCATCCCTTCGTTGCTTGAAGACTTTCTTATTTCCTAGGGCTGTCACGCTGAGAGCGCCTCTGAATAGCTAAGTACTGTAAGAGGCGCTTTACAAATTCTCAGATACGATACGATACGATTTGACCAAAAACCGTACTCGCTAACCGTTCCAGAGTACACTCGAACCTGTAATATATCCGCGTTACAAGACAAGCCCTCCAACCAATCGCCTACGGTGTTCCATTATAGTGAAAGCAAACACACTACCTGATATCCAGATGCCCTACAGTGTCAGTCGGTGTCTTCATTAATTAAATTATATTTCCTTTCCTTTCGAACCAGATGGTCAGCGTCATGCCGAAGTTCCGTAAACGTCTCTAACAACTCTACGCGTATCATGAGCGAAAATACCAGAAGACATTAAGTCCATACGGCGACCAGGCAGTAGACAAGCACCGCCGCCGGCAGCTAGGTGCTCGACTAGAGCGCGCGGTTGAAGCCTGGGCCACGCATGTCAAGGCATCCGGGTGGGCGCAAAATGCCCTCTGTTGAGTCGTGCATTCTGGATAACAATGCCTGGATATAGCAGGCACTAATATTGCATTATTAGGCCTAATTGCTGTGAGCTACACTCTTTGATGTCATGCCTGGAAAAAGTGCACATTTTAACGGATTTGGACTACTGGGACAAAGTCTGCAACGACTAGGGATCTGTGGGAACGTCATAAGCTCTCCCAGCGGGGTCTGGGGCAGACAACGCATTTTAAAGTGTTTGCTGCCAAATGGAGACCATTTTAGCCACTTTATTTCACCAAATTTGCTTTTTATTGCTATACATATCCCTATTTAAGCCATGCTTAGAAGTTTGAAAATATGACATAATTGTATTCCACCAAAATAATTGATATAAATAAGTCAGTGGCGGACTGGGTGACTGTCACGCAGCAGAGGAGCTGCAGCTACAACAAACAATGATAGTTTTGACTTCACCAAACACGACCAACTTCATTTTCCAATTTGAATGGCTGAGATTTTGATATGCCAAACCCAAAATCAAACAACGATTCATGTAGCCGTTTATTCGGCGGTCCACTAGTCATGATACTGGCTATTGAACAAAATGGTAAAAATAATGTCACATGCATTGCATGACAGGGCAGTGTATGCTGATGAATCTGAATGTGATATTGATTTCACAGAATCACTTACAATGTACAGTAAGTGCAGAATAATCATACTATAGAAATCCAAGCCATTAGCCTATACAGTGAGACAAACGGGTCGTCAGAAACTTGCGGAATTTTAAAGTCTCGATAACTTGGAAATGTCCTAAGATTTTTATATTTGAAAGCGATCTGGAGTTCTTAAAAGAAAAAAAACTGACGAAGAAAAGACTCAGAGGATTTCTCCTTACAGGCTCTGCCCCTCCGCTTTCTCAATCTGAAATATTCTGAATCCGCCTCTGCTCTTCTCAGCCTTCAAAGGAAGCGCTGTTAATGGTTACCAACGCTTCCTTTGTACCACTGAGGGTATTGTCAAACTTCAACTATGTTGTATAGATGCATTGCAAAGAATAGTCACTGTGGCCTACAGTCAGCCCCTAGTGCGCTCTTGGTCACTATAGTTGCAAGTGACGCACTGTAAGTACAAATGTTTTGTTATATTTCAGTGTATGGCATTATACTGGATGTATCATAGTGTATTATATAATTATTAATTTACCTTTGTAAGTAAGCTGTTAAGGACTGTTTGGTAGCAAGCTATACACCGAAGGTGTTGTGGTAGTAAAGTGTTTACCTGCGAGCAACCAGTAGCTTGCTTACTTACTTACGTCAGTGTCTGATCGTATGAGATATTGCATTTAGAAGTGTGTGGGTTATTTGGGACTGGCCTATGCTCAGCCGATGCCAATCATCATCAGCCGATGCCAATCAGCATCACGATCATCAGCAGCAGCAGCTGCCGGTCTACATCCGCATAGCGTTATTCCCATCCAGTAGAATTGAAGCCACGACACTGTCTTCATTTCGGCCTAAATGACTTCCAGAGAAGTGATGCAGGATGAGACTGTGAATGCGTAGGCGCACAAACGTTGTTATCTGCTACTATTATTTTAATTATATATTATTTGTTATTAATATTAGTATTTTATGGTATTAATATTACTAGTAATATTAATATTATTATTATTATTATTATTATTATTATTATTATTATTATTATTATTATTATTATTATTATTATTATTATTATTATTATTAATAATTATTATTATTAATAATAATAAAGTATTATATATGATGCACAAAGCATTATCTATATATATATATTGTAGTTAAGTATGTATGTATGTATGTATGTATGTATGTATGTATGTATGTATGTATGTATGTATGTATGTATGTATGTATGTATGTATGTATGTATGTATGTATGTATGTATGTATGTATGTATGTATGTATGTATGTATGTATGTATGTATTTATGTATGTATGTATGTATGTATGTATGTATGCATGTATGTATGTATGAACACTTATGTTGCGCCTTTCTAAAACGACACAGATGTACGTGATGCACCTGGTGAGTCAGAGGTGCTATTTGTTGAGCGGACAGAAGTGCATCGCCGGCGAGTATCGAGTATTGACTTTTGATGAAGAGCTGATGTTACAAGACCTACAGTAGCAGCAGCAGCAGCAGCATCCGTGGAATACGTCAGGTTCCGTCGCGCTGAGCATCCGCGCCATCTACTGAGGGCCGTTGGGAGTGAAACTGGGTGGAAGAGAACGACGGAGAAGGATAAAGATGGTAAATGAATAGGACGAAGAAGAGTGTGGGATAGAAACGTGGAGTAGAAAGAGGATGAAGAGGAATAGGAGGAGGAGAAATAAGAGGAGGAGGAGGAGGAGGAGAGGAGGAGGAGGAGGTGAAGAGGCAGAGTAGTCCTCTAACTATAAGTAGGTAGAGGAATAAGAGACAGAGGAGGAGGAGGTCAGGAGGAGGGAAGAGGGACATGTGAGGATAGGAAACATGAAGAGGAGGAAAATGGGAAGGAAGAGTGGAAGATGGATAGGAGGATGAGGAGGAGGAGGAGGAGGTGGTGAGTGGAGGAGGAGGAGGAGGAGGTGAGTGGTTGCAACCCCGGTTGTCATCGTAACGAAGCATGGTCAATCGAATCAGAGAGGATATGAGGTCAGTGATACAAGAAGAATGACAAACGAAGAGAAAGAGATATGAATAGACAGATCGATCGAGATACTAACTGGACGAACGATTGTACGAACTCACGATGTCATGTGTGCATCAGAACCACTAATATTATGTATGACAGGCAGACAAACACACAGACAAACACACAGACAGATAGAAAGACAACCGACTGGCTCTGTGTCGTGTATCTGTTTTTATCGCTTCTGCATAGTTGTCTAGGTTTCTTCAAAACAGACAAATATGCTTAAACGCATCGTAATAATTATTGTAAACATAATTTCCAAACTTCTAAACTCTAAAGTGACACTCAAAAAACCAAGCGCAGGGCACCAGCTTATACACGAGCGCTGTGAAAGCATATTTACGGACAAATGGTACCTGGCTCTTGGGCTCGGACCCTACTGAGGACCAAGACCACGAACCTTGTGATTCGTTCATAACCGATGAGATTTTTAAGTCTTTACACCTACTCCCGATCAGTGACTCCTGATTTTGCTCAGTAGACGAATGACAGTATCCCGAACCCCGCTGTTGGATTTTACGACACCTTTTAGACCCTCTAGTCGTTATGGAGCTCTCTGTCCCAGACCTCTACATTTTTCTGGAGATTCCGGATCCTTAACACGTCACGTATGCCACTGTAGATAGACACGAAGTCATGCAAGCAAACAGATAGAGCCATCCTTATGCAGCCCAAGGTAATGTCAACACTGCGATTAAACGTTTGCATGCCTACCGATGTGAGTTGATTGCTCGGCAGTAAAGCAACTACAATCTATCTACCTAGACATTTTAAACAGTCATTTGGCCTCTGTAAGTACGACTAATGCATGAACTCTGTATATGCGTGTCTGCCTGTCTGTCTCTTTGCCTGTCTGTATCTGTCTGTATCTGTCTGTAGCAGCAAAGTCAAGCATATTCTGTATTTGTCTGTGCGTGTCATGCCTACCTACCTGCCTACCTGCCTGCCTGCCTGTCTGTCTGTATGTCTGCATGTCTGTTTGTCTGTCTGCCTGCCTGTCTATCTGCCTGTCTGTCTGTCTGTCTTAATAGAAAACCCACTGAGAAAACCTACTAATGACGACATTGAAATTCTTTTCAGATGACTGAAAGATAAATAATATATCTTACCAGGTTATAATACAATTTATTAGCCGAGGTCTATTATTATTATGACTCAATTAGGATAAGCTTACAATTAGGAGCATGTCGGCCATTATCTTGAGACAAGACTCCAATAAGCCCAGAATTTCATAATTATAATAATCATAATCTTTGGTATGAGCAATATTCAGGCTATCCAGTATTTCTCGATAGGCCTATCTTGTGGCGCCAAGGCCGTAGATGTCTACCTATACTTCAACAAACATTTTTAATCTGTTTATTCTTTAGATGCCTATCTCATGGCAACATCGGCCATTGTAGGCCCCTATGTATGAATATGAATATGAATATATTACGTATGAATCAAGCCACTTAATAAAACGCGTTTCGAGTACCTTATAAAGGTGCCGTTGACGTCATATTATGCATCATAATTATTATCAGCAATTGCACAAACAACCTGAACGTTGAGTTGTATACGGGTAGTTAACATAGCAGCTATTATTCTTTTAAATTGTACAAGCAGTTAACATATTTGAATGTCGTATGTATACATTTATAATAGTGCTTACTTGACCACTTCTAACAGGAGTTTTCAATTCAAATGCATGAACTACATGTAAGCTTATATCCAGTTTACAGAGATAACATGAACGCCTCTGAATAGCTATTCAGTGAGAGGCGCTTTATAACTGTTTTGATGCCATGCAATACGATACGATGAACCATAGTTTGACATACCACACCGTAGTTTCACACCGTTATATCCAGGAATATAACGACGATAAGGCCATACACACAGAACGTGGCTTGTTCGCATGCGTATGTGGCCTATACATGCATCAGCGTATGTTTACGGCGACTCATTCTTTTCAGAAGGTGTCGTTCATTCTAAGCTTAATTGTTCCCATTCCTCGAATCCAAATTCGCCCACCTTACAAAACAAGCTCGTGAATTACTCTGTCATCGTAGCCTACGACTTAACCATCACATATTCATTTGTGCTATTCTGAGGCTTAGCTCAGACCAAACGAAGAAATCGCGCATTATTCATTACACAGACTATTTGCAATCTATCAAGTATCAACAATATAAACCCATCCACAAAATCGATTAATCAAAATTACATTGGCGAAACCAGGCGAAAGCGTTCTGGTGATGTCAATGTGGATCGTTCTACTGACGTTAGTAGTACCGTATAGGCTTTTCTACGTTTCTTCTGCCATAGTCGTTAATTGACGTTGACCTTACCTTATGCAAAACATAGAGAGCAATTATCACTATTTATGGTTATTTAAATAGAGGATGAATTTGTTGCTCAACTAGAAATGACGTCACTGTAACCGAAAATAGGCGAAATTATCGTTGATACTAGAGAGTCACGGCTATAATTAATATACCTTTGGAGGTGTTCATTAGCAACCTTTAATAAATGATACATGCATTGCAGTCAAAGTGGTTCTGAGTCAGCATTACCATTTTGACCAGGCGATGAACGCAGTTTTTGCCAATGTCGTGCCCTGATGTCAATTAAGTAGGCTATGAATAGGCATTAGGCTATTGCGCTTTTAAGCGTGTGTTGGTTTGATGTGCTCTGACAAATCTTTATCCCACACTGAGCCTCGCCATTGGAACGATCTCCCACCTAAATTCCGACGATTCTTCCTTGCCCAAAACACTCCTTCTGTTGTTATTCCAGCATCGTTTGTATGCCACACTCCAGGCCTAACTATCGCTAAGCAGGCATTCCATTCAAAACTGAAGTGCCACCTCCTCAAGGACTGTTGCCCTGCTCCATCCGATCCACCGCTTTCCAATTAACAACTCCAAGGTCTCCTGTCTCTGCTTTCCTGGAAACCGGATATTTTCTTGAAGTATGTCCTTGGTCAACCTCTCCGACTTGAAGCAGCGTTTATAAGCTGGTACTTACAAGTAACATAATGGCGAACAGTAGGCCTATAGCTTAATCATCCGCCGCGAACGGGATTTCGTCTACGACACTTCGTCGAGCGACAATTCCTCGAACGACATTTCGTCTACTAAGTTATTTGATATTGTCACTTTAAAATGGAAGCTGGATTGATGAAAAAACTGTTTCCCGATATGGAAGTGGGATTGATGAAAACATTCATGTGTTGAAATAGAAGCTGAATTGATCAAAATAATTTTTCACGTAAAATAAGCTGGAAATCAACCTGGATGCATGGATGAAAATGAGTTTCCATTCAACAGAAGCTGGATTGATGAAAATAATCTTTCAGTAATTAGAAGCTGGATTCTTGAGAATATATAGCACGTTTTAGCGAAACTATAAGAAAGCGGCCTCTGTTGATTAGCCGTAATGGATACAGATACACTAGTAGACGAAATGTCGTTATACGAATTGTCGTAGACGAAGTGTCGTTATACGAAATGTCGTTCGACGAGTTGTCTATGAACCAGCTTAATCATCCGCCGCGTAGGGACCCTGGGCAAGTCCTTCACTCGCAATTGCTCATGCGCTTCGGCGTGAAACTCCGATTCAGCGTCCACGCAGTAGTCGGGAGCGCCTCTGAATAGGAATCTCGAAGGGGCGCTATAACAAGTGTTCAAATAAAATACAATACAATATACAATCTTTAATGTTATTTGTATGCTTGAGTTTTTGTACACCAAAGTGCGGTATGCAGTTGATTTCAATAAAGAATATTCATCTTCTTCATCTTCTTCTTCTCCGCGCCTACATAGGCCCAATTAACGTTTAAGTAACGCTTTAGAATCCTTTGTTTGCGATTTAAGATTAGATTTCTTGAAATCTATGCAGCAACTTTTGGGAACTTATCAAAGGCTCTTTACGTGTTTGATGCCTCGGCTTTAAATTATTTTACTGTTATTAATAATGACAACAATAGGAGAATAGAATAGAATATTCTTTATTGAAACCAATTGCATACAGCATCTTGGTGTATAATCAAGGAACACTAAGCCATACAGTCTGCCAATATGTCCCATATAAGCCTCACATAGATTATAATAGGGCCCACCCGTTGAGAATGAACATGAGCTTCATATAACGTGGAAGTGAGTGACGTAGAACTAATTGTTAGGCCTATTAATAATTATAATAATGATAGTGACGTAGAACTGAGTTATTAAATTACAATAACGATAGTGACGTAGAACTGACTGTTACGAATATTATTACTATAACGATAGTGACGTAGAACTGAACTTTCCTGTTAATAATTACAATAACGACAGTGACGTTGAACTGACTGTTATTTTATGAATAGGTTACAACAATGATAGTGACGTAGAACAGATTGCAATATTAATAATTACAATAACGATAGTGACGTAGAACTGTGTAACAAATAATATTGTCGTTTACTATTTGCTTATGTAGGAGCTTATGATTAGGCGTTTGCAATAGAGGCTCTGTCTCCTAGGAGAGGGTTACGGGGTGTCGTATGACCGGAAAAGGATACCAGCACGATGACTGGCTTTGCTGAAATAAAAATGCTCTAAAATGTTTACTTGCCAAAGCACAAGTTGACATGAGATCGCGATGGAGCTACATGTTTTGTTCACCACAACTATCTCAAGTTAAACACAACGACTGAAACATACAACATTTTACTTAATTTAAAACGCATAAAATATAAACAGTCATAGCATGTAGCCATGCACTTATGAATCGCAAGTTTACAGACGTGGAGGTCGCGGTTTGAACATAATTTCGCGGTCAGGCCGGGTGACTCTAATCCAGTTCTACTTCTGGAACCACACACATCACAGTTCCTTCTACTTCCGACGGAAAATGGCCGTTTCATACTATCCCTGCAGCCCACAGTATGCACGTTTCTCGTCCAAAGGTTCAGGAGTCAGGACTGAACACTTCTTTTAAGGGAGACAACACTATAAAGTTATGTCTTGGGATACGACTTTGCATCCTTGGCGGTAGGTGGATGGGCAACGTCCTGAGGATGGCCTTTTCTCAGACCAGGATTCGTTCTCTTACCAGAGGAATCGTTTCATTTTATGTGCCTTCCTTACTACCAAGGTCTATCTCTTCACCGTTCTGTAGACCGCTACCTCTTAATTGGCGCTGGAACAAATAACATTATAGTATTAGAAATCACACGTTCTTTATTCGTTAGGAGAGGTATTTTGTTTTTCCACGTTATAAAATGATAGGTACACAGAGGTGGGCAGTAATTTAATTGACGTAATTGAAATTACGCAATTTAAATTACAATTGTAATTGGAAATTTATATCTTGTCGCTCTGCATCAAAGTAATTTGTAATTTTCAATTGTTTTTCGTGTAATTTGTAATTTCAAGGTAGCCTACATACTGTAAAATCAGATTACTTCTATCACATTAACCAAATTAAATTCTTTTGGGTCAAAATTCTTCTGATTTATTTGACAAATAAAATACCGGTAGGGAACTTAGAGGCCTAAGTAGCGAAAGAAACAGTGAAAACGATTTACGCCAAACTCTAATTTTATATCTGAAAAGCGATAAACACAGAGCACATAGCCACAAGTTTGAAAGCACTGACAGAAATTCGGAAGAAGCTGTCACAACTGATGAACGCTGCGCAACTGTTGTGCTTAAAGGATGTTGGGCTTTATGGTTGAGTATATCCAGATACTGAAGCCAATCGCTACTGGTTTCGCTACAGGCTGCAGGGCCAAGATTATTGCTATTACAGACATCCATATCCTACATTCAAACGAAATTAAATCCTTCGCAATAATCAATCAATCAATCAATTTCGTTTATTCACAACACCAAGCTGACAGGTCGCAACTTGTTACAGGTAATTACAGATAGGAAAAATTGTCTAAGCTCTGACAGTTAGTTATTAAATGGGTTGAGATAGCAAATATTATCTCTGCTCTAACTAAAGAAGAATTAGGCTAGTGGCAATGTTAGTTAGGGCAACGAACGAGGTTACCAATATGGAGATAATGTACTTAGTAGATGTTTTTAACTAATACACGTGATATGAAATTGCGATCGTCCTTGGTTGGGAGGAGGAAACCGTGTGGCCTCGGTCTTAGCTCATAGCGGAGGTGGGGGCGGCTTGGAGGAAAGAGTCCACGCAGAACATGGCTTTCATTTGCGTTAATAGCCGCGAATAATCGGTCATCAGCTGAATCCGCCAGCTCCGTCAGGGCCAATAAGGCCTCTGCGCCTCATCCTGGCTATCTGCTGTTCTATTCTTCCGTCACTGTTCTCGACGCTGTAACTCATCGATATTACCAACGTTTTCAATATTGCCTCGAATAAGGTCAGAGATGAATAACGCTATTCTTGCGACGATAACTCACCCATATTTTAAGGGCACCGACAGCGATGGTAAGGCCACTTACGTGTACAGCGATTAGAAAGCTACCGACAACGATTAGAAAGTTATCGACAACGTTAGAAAGCCACTGACAACGATTTTAATGGCACCGATAGCGAATATAAAGTCGCCGACACGATCAGAAAGCCACCGACATCGTTTTGATAGCCACCGAGAACGATTAAGGAGGCATCGACAACGATTTTAAGTTATGTTGGCTACCTGTAGGCTACAGTTTACAGGCTAAACAGAAGGTATTCAGGACTTGCAGCCATGGTATATAGGAACATCTGAAAATATCACCAGTAGCGAATACAATAGACAACGTATATACCTAGGCCAAAGAAAGGTCGAAAAATGATGAATTTTATTATTTTTTTAGCAGTGCAACGTAGGCTACACAGCAGTGCATATTTTAACTGTATAACTACTGGGACAAATGTCCCAGTAGTTTTCGGATTTGTCCCAGCATTTTTATTATTTTATTACAGGTAATACTCTACTTTCCATGTAAGTTTACAATATTAACTTATTAACCATCTAATTCTCTTCATTCCTTTGGTTACCTGATGTCATAAGTGATTAGTATAAATTAAATTTAAAAAAAATTAATTTGCCATTTCTAAGTTCTAAGTTCTAATGAAACTCCGTAGTCAAAAGTCGAAACACCCACCAAGCAAACATTTATAGAATGTAACTATAGTATAGTTGGTCTAATTATTATTATTCTCCTATTCCCGTTGGCTGACTGCAGGATACATCGTGCAAGTGATAGTATTTTGATCAGAGTTATTATGTGACGTGGTGTTATGGGCAGAAGACAATCGTAACCATATATTAGATGGTTACGATTGTCTTCAGACGAAGAGAAAACGTAGCTATGGTTACGATTGTCTTGATCAGAAGAAGAGAAAACGTAGCTATGGTTACGATTGTCTTCAGACGAAGAGAAAACGTAGCTATGGTTACGATAGTCTTCTAATAATTGAATTTACATGTAGGTATGGTTACGATTGTCTTCAGACAAAGAGAAAACGTATACATGGTTTCGATAGTTTTCAGACAAAGAGAAAACGTAGCTATGGTTACGATTGTCTTGATCAGAAGAAGAGAAAATGTAGATATGGTTACGATTGTCTTCAGACTAAGAGAAAACGTAGCTATGGTTACGATCGATAGTCTTCTAATAATTGAATTTACGTGTAGGTATGGTTATGATTGTCTTCAGACAAAGAGAAAACATAGACATGGTAACGATTGTCTTCAGACAAAGAGTAAACGTAGACATGGCTTCGATTGTCTTCAGACGAAGAGAAAACGTAGACATGCCTTCGATTGTCTTCAGACAAAAAGAATACGTAGACATGATTACGATTGTCTTCAAACGAAGAGACAACGTAGATATACGGTAGTACGATTGTCTTGTAATAAGTGAATTTACAGTACATGTAGGCATGGTTACGATTGTCTTCAGACAAACTGACGTACAAAGAGAAGACGTTGACATGGTTTCGATTGTCTTCAGACAAAGAGAAGACGTTGACATGGTTTCGATTGTCTTCAGACAAAGAGAAGACGTTGACATGGTAACGATTGTCTTCAGACAAACTGACGTACAAAGAGAAGACGTAGACATGGTTTCGATTGTCTTCTAACTATTATAGTACTGTACGTTGACCTAATTATGTTTCAAACTTCCTACTTATAAGAATAACTTATTAAATAGGGATATGTGTAATAATTAAAAGCAGATTTGATAAAATAAAGTACCCGGTAGCTAAAATGGGCTCCATTTGACAGCAATGCTCTAAAATGCGTTGTCGGTTGGGGCTTAGACCCCGCTGGGCAGCTTACGACACTCCCTCAGACCCATAGTCGTGGCAGACTTTGTCCCAGTAGTCAAAATCCGTTAAAATACGCACTGCTACACAGTTGCCACAAATCGGCAATAAGTAGTAAGACTAATAGGCCTAATTATGATATCTTGCAGTATATAGAAGATAAAAGAGGGGAACTGTGTTGCTTCATAGCTACCCAATTGTGAGGAAATTATTTATACAATAAATATTTAATGCTGCCCTTCCTTAATCTGCACCGCTAGAGAGAGGCTCGTTAGTTCTGCAGACATGATTGTAAGGCCTAACAGACGCCAGTAATGTTATGGGATAACCGTTTGAACAGATGCTGCTTCTTTATGGAGCATAGCCTATAGTTATAGTTATTACCAAAGGTTCACTTATTAAAATCTTTGGGTATTACACTCCAACACCTTCAAGTCAACTTTTGAAAGACTTTCTCTCTCTCTCACTGGGAGCGCTACTGAATGGTCTCGGCTGTGAGCGGCGCTATATAAATTACTAATTACCAGTGGCGGCGCCAGGCATGGGGCTAGGGTGGGCTGAAGCCCACCCCCGATCAGAAAGCTCAGCCCTCCAAAAAAGTGGCAAATCACTGTCAGTGCCAGAGAGGAGGGAAGAAAGGGAAGGAATTGGGGTTTAGCCCATAAACCTGAAATCCAGGCTACTGCTAATTACATTACATTATTGGATACTTATTTCATCTGTAGCTTATAGGTCTATTCGCAGTTACGCTGTAAGCCAAAAGAAACAATATAGCTTAAATATTTGCATAGCTCATAAATAATAGCCTACAGTACAATACATTGGATACTTCATAGTGCCTATAGCACGCTTTAACGAAACAAGTTTTGAATTCAGAGCTCGTTAGGTTACTTTCCTAGTCATAGTGCAATGAGAACAGACGAGTTTTTAATTTTGATTAAAATTTAGCACCAGATGTGCATTGACGGTCACGAACTGAAGTTGGAAGGCTGTTCATGAGACCGAGTAGGCGCACGGTTACAAAACTTCCGGTTTGTGCGAGGTATAGCTTTAGTAAAATCCTCGCGTGGACGATCGGAGTCCTCTAGCATTGGAGGCAAAACCTATGTATAAGGGAGAGGTTCCGGGCTGGATATGATATCTGAGGAGTGAGATTTTGAAGGCGATACGGATCATACGGGGACGGATGGGAAGCCAGCAGGGCTGTTAAAGGCTTGGTTTTTTTGGTTTTTGATAATAGGCCTACAAAAAATGAAAACGCAAATTTTGGTTTTTTTGTTTTTTACAAATTTTGAAATTATAAATGCCAAAAATGGCGTCTCTTAACTCTCTTGGCAATTGTTGTATTAACGTCGTTTTATGACATTCTACGGTTCTAATGTTCTAGTTAATTCCATTTATATGCATCTGATTCATTTGAACGGTATTATGCCATCGTAATGAGTTTTATTATTCGAAATGGAAAATCTCAAAAACAAAGAAACCAAAAAACCAAAAAACCAAAAAACCAACTTTTCATTTTGAAAAAGTTTGGTTTTATGCACCCCTGGAAGCCAGTGAGTGGTCTATAAAAATAGGCCTACATGAATGAAAACGCTTCAATTTTACAGCGGATATTAAATCTGATGTGTAACTCTCCACAGATAATTTATTAATCTGAAAATGAAATTATTCGTCAATTTTTTCGTAGATATAACAAAGATCTTAGAGCCTTTTCATAGCGAAACTTTATATCTCGTTCCGTAGGCGGACATGCTTTGTAGGCTGCTATAATTAGCGTCGTGTATTGCAGGCTGTCTGTTCTGTTAGTAGTTGATGATGATGTCTTCTGTCATTTGTGTTCTTGTGAATTGTTTCAATTGCATAATTATTGTACACTGTAACCGGTTGCGGTTTGTCAACCAGATTGTTTCAATAAACGAAAAATATTATTATTAAAGAATACGTGATACTATCTAACCACCAGGGGCGCTGCAGGGCACAGGCGCTAAATCAGTACTTTTCGCCACAAACATCTGATAAGGACTTTCTAGGCCTGTGGATGATTGGTCCTTGAGAATGCAGTAGGGGTTGATTATTTTGTAAAATGGCTGAACCGGAGTTAAATCTCGATAGTCTCATTTCAAGACTTCTAGAAGGTAAATAGGAGGACTAATTCTGATTATTAACAAACTGATATGGGAAAGGTAATGTACTGGTCTTAAACTGAAGTGGGTTTTACAGTCGATGTACGTGAGTACCACTTGTTTCGTACTTTAATTCTAATGTTTATCTAAGTAAGTAAGTAACCTTCTCACGCCCTGCGCCGTACAGGTAAACCCTCTTCTGACTCATAAACCACAGAGATGCAAATAATTGATAGAATTTTTCATCTGTATAATTATTATTGTTCTTGTACTTTGGTCTGTATTATTTGTTATTAGAATTTTAGGTTTGTTCATAGTCAATTAAGTTAAAAGCTATTTACCTGTAAAAATGACGTAACTCTATGCTAAATGCGCATTACGCTTATTTGATGTCATGATGACTTAATTTCAGTGAGAGGATGCACCGGAAAGAGCAAAATTGTGCAGATGACCGAAGCAGAGGTGCGTGGTCTGTGCCTTAAATCGAGGGAGATCTTCCTTAGCCAGCCAATTCTACTGGAACTTGAGGCACCTCTTAAAATATGCGGTAATTTTGACTCATTCATTGTTTTAGCTATATGCACTCTCATAGATATTTGTGGCATGCCACTGGTGATAAAACAATATATTTTCTTTGATTATCTTCAGTAATCTGACAATAAAATTTATTTTTATTTTCTTCCAATAGTCTAATAATATTATTACAGACGGGATTAGAAATGGACGAAAATTGGGTCATTGCCCTAGATTATGTCTGTGACTCTGATTTTACATCCGGGACATCAAGCAAGGTGCATTCTGCGAGTTTTAGCCCTTTTAACAGGGCCAATCAGGGTATTCTACATACTAACTGTGAAGTTGGGAGGTTGACAAACAAAAACTGCACATGTATTGTTCCATTTACACCAAACCTAAGAACCTCGCTTGCCTTAACAAGTTCCAGTTAGTTGAACAAGTGGTTCCTTTTCTGTCCAGTGTTTAGTGGCATCCTTAACTTACGTTGCATATCGACTGTAACTTGACTTCTGGTTTCTGTGATGTATTGGATTCATACTGGCATCTCCAATAGATTATAATTTTGTCATTGTGATTTTACTTTAAGTAACCCTCAATTGATGTCTTGGTCATTATGTTAACAGCACTATAATGGAAGTCATTTGATTAGAATAGATTCAGATCAGATCCTTTGGCTGCTAGGAAACCTGTTCCAAAGAAATGAAAGACTGATTGATTGGATTGTGGCTTTGAAATTGGCAAATTGTCAATTGTTCACAACAAAAATCAAAATTCTGAATCGTTCAATTGTGTTTGCCTGGCTGTATTAATTATCATAATACTCTAATGATGAGCATATAGTAAGAGCAACTGGAAAGCCAACACAGCTTGTCGTTAAAGTGTTGAAAAGTGTGGGATGTTTTGCGATAATCGGAAATCCGATTATCGGTTTCGAAAACGATTATCGGTTTTCATTATTGACAAAACGATTATCGAATTCTGCCTCTTATATATAAAGTGAACTTCCACAGATAACGAGGTAATAGTAGAATCCCCACAGCGACGTATTATTGCCTCTTATCATATAAAACGGAGTCTTCCACAGCCAACGAGGTAGAATAGTAGAACCCCGTAGGCTGTACGTACGTTACGGTACGTAGAGATTATCAGTTTTCAGTAACTTGCATTATAACTATGAAATATATTAAATTTTCTATGAACAAAATCAAAATTCTGAATAATCGGTTTAAAATCGGATTTCTAAAACCGATAATCGGTTTGCAAAAAAAAAACGATATTAACAACCCTAGTTTAAATATAGATCAGAAGTGCACCTAATGGATGACCTAGTGCATTAAAGCAAGGAGGACTCCTTTGTTAAACAATGGTACTTGCAACAATCAAAACCAGTGCAATAAAGAGCTTCAAGCTGTGTTTTGGCAGAATTGTGCATTAATTTCTTCTGTTGTTTCATTTAATTAGTCAGTAAATATCATTGGCAGGTAAAGTCCTGCATGAACAGAATCATATGCGAGTTTGACTCGTATGACTATTCATAAGTAACAGATGCATAGACCTCTCACTTTAATGACGAGCTGTATTGTTTCCCAGTAGCTTTTAATAGATGCTCATCATTAAAGTGTTAAAACTGTGAAATTGGCAAGTTGGCCAACAAATACCAGAGTTTCTGCCTTTGCAACAGCCATGACTGTACAGTTTTCTACATTTGCTGTACAGGAGACATACACGGCCAGTATACCGACCTGTTGAGGTTGTTTGAATATGGTGGATTTCCACCAGAGGCCAACTATCTCTTCCTCGGAGATTATGTTGACCGAGGCAAACAGTCGCTTGAAACCATCTGCCTGCTTCTCGCCTACAAGATCAAATATCCTGAGAACTTCTTTCTGCTTCGTGGCAACCACGAGTGCGCCAGCATCAATCGCATCTATGGTTTCTACGATGAATGTAGGTCAAAGAATTCTGTTACATGTTTTTTACTGTTTTTCAACTTGTTTTTCTTGTCAAGTATTTGTTTTCTGTCTGTTATTTATTTTTATTTATGTATTTACTGAACTGATTTTGAATGGAGCCAGGGTTGCTGAGCCTATAACCCTGTTAACTTGGGATGATTATGCTTCTTGTAGATGTGGTGCATTGTAGACTGTGGGACACATTGTTGCCATCTGTCCACAAATATGTTTCAGTGGCAGACTCTTGGCTCTTCATTTCACTTTTTGCTGATGATGTTGCACACAAACAACATATGATAGAATAAAGACTTTCATGTATATGGCTGTGCTCCATCTTACCTGCACGACCTCTCCCGCCCAGTGTCCGACGTTGTAGCATGTCGGGTGCTTTGCTCCAGGATGATGAGGCAACTCCTAGTTCCACGGGCTCACTTGACTGCTAGGCAGCACCAAGCTTTCTCTGTTTCAGGCCCTCTGTGTGGAATTACCTACCACCGGAGCTGTGTTTGCTACCTTTAACCAATCAAACTGTGTTTTATAAATCACTCGTCCTTTTTGTTTTGCAGGGGCTGGGCAGGGAGCACTCCTGAGTAGATTTCTTGAAGGGGCGCTATATAAATCTCCAGAATGAATGAATATACAAACCAGTATCTGATGACAAGTATCTGCTGATCGTACTGAGTGTTACCGACTTGTTTAATAGGCTTGATTCTTGCATGTTTTTGTAGCACCACTATCTTATGCACATAGCGATAGACGATTCCTCTAAGTATTTGAGTGTTAAGGATCCTATCTGTGGTGCTCAAACATACGTATTTGGCATTTGATGTATCGGCTTTTGAGGAATCTTTGCCAATGAACTGTGCATTTTTTACTTTGGTTTCACTTGAAGTGACCATTTTGATGCCTTTGCATCATTTTAACAGTGCTATAAAAGTAGTTAATTAAATTAGCTTCACAATATCCAGGGGGGGGAGGGCGCTCAACCAGTCAGCTACCATCATGTAAGTGATCATGTGTAATTATGTGAACTGTGTCTAGTCAGTTATGTGTCTGATGAAAAAAGGAATATCTCATGTACTGATATTCAGAATGCTGTTAATGTTAGGTAAACGACGATTCAATATTCGTCTGTGGAAGACCTTCACCGATTGCTTCAACTGCCTCCCTATTGCAGCCATCATCGACGAGAAGATCTTCTGCTGTCATGGCGGTAAGTGTCTGCCAGTGTTGTGTGGTACCACATTACTTGAAACACATTACTGTTACTAGTAGTACTATTTTTGGTAACTTTTGAGGTAACTAGATACTTTTCAGTGGTAACTGATTACTTTTATGAGATAAGGGTAATGCAAACATTTTTTTATTTTGCGTTACTTTTAAATCGATCTATAGATGTTCTTGTCATCTGGTTCGAATATGACGCTATAAATATAATTAAAGGTGTTTTATCATCAACCTACAAATTCTTTGTTTCACGTGCATTAAAGTAACCCTGACATTTCCATTTGTGCTCATATCTCTGGACTCTTTTCATTTGTTCATCAAGTTCAAAGTCTAATTTCATCATTGAGGGAGCTGAGAATTCAAGTTAACATTCCCACTTGTAGTTATTAAAAATACTTCGTTACTTTTTCATTGTAACTGTAATGAGTTATAATCAGTTACTTTTTACTAAAGTAACTATTTGTTTCTAATTAGTTACTTTTTCCTTGTCCAGGGACTAGTTACTGTAACTAGTTACTTTTGAAAAGCAACTATCCAACACTGGCCCTAGCCTAACTCTCTTTGGTTTTGAAAGACAGTATAGTATGGCAGGTGTAGTTATTCATTTTTAATTAACTGAAATAACACTTATTTTATCTGTTTAGTTATAAGAGTTAAACTCTGTCAACTCATGTTATCACTATTAACTAAACTTGAAAATAGCACCAATATTTAGCATTGCTAAGTCAGTTGGTTTAAATTTGAACATATTTTATTTTGAAGTGCTGTGAAGCCACATTTTTCTGATGTGCCCTTGAAATCTTGCAATTAATCAGCCAGTCAGTCCCATCAGTCAATGCAGTGAATTAATCAGCCACTCAGATTAGGTTACACTTTATGTTAAATGTAAACTGAAATCAATTAGAAGAAAAAGAAAAAAAACTGTTTGAAATAAATTAGTAGAAAAAGACAAAAACTGTTGTGTTAACCACTACTGAGATTACAAAGGAAAACCACAATCGGTCCTTAAGCCGAAGTAATGCAGGGTTTGTTGTTGTACCATTAACAATGGTTTATGAGGCTATGTGAATTTACGAGATGGTGTTCCTCTGGATGACTCGTATGTTGATGTTTGACTCTGTGGAGGTGGATGTGCATTCATTGGATGTTTTCAAAATGGTCTGGCTCAATTAGCAAGAGAATTTATTAGCCTCAAGGTCACAGACAATTTTCAGTTAGTCATTTCTTAACAGTCTTGTTGTCTGCGAGGAACAGAAAAACTAGTGTGGCTGTAACACTCAGAGGCAGAAATTATCTGGTGCCTGGTGCATTTGTTGTTGCCTTCCACTAGTAGACAATTGTCTACTATAGACCACATAGATTGCTTTATTACAAGACATCTTCAGCATGTTCTGACTACTTTAACATCTTCTGTATCCAGACATTACTTTGACATGTTAAATGGCAAAAGCTTGTGATTCCATAGTTCCTAACATCATTACCATATGTGCAGCTTCTTTTCTAAGAAATTCTCCATGTGTTCTGTGCACTGCTTATGTGCTACATGAAAATTTTGAAAGAGACTTATTTATTGTGTCTCACATGAAAGCAATGTTGGAAAGTTTCCTTGGCATGTCAGAAGCTTTGAAAAATTATTTTAAATTTACTGCCCAGTTCTATGTGTTCTGTAATTTTTGTATTTGTAAGATTCATAAGTTCATATGGCATCTCTTCAAGAGAAATCTAATCTACACTAGTCTTTTTCATCCATTCAAGTATTTATATAGCACCTCTTCAAGGAAACTACTCAGAGGTGCTCCCAACTCCATCCTGGTCAAAAAGAACAGTTTTAACATCACTCAGTTGTAAACTTAAGACTCGTGTGTTTGAACTTGCTTGCCCACCATGGCCTGACTTAGGGTTTCTCTGAACCCAGTTGAATTCGACTGGACTTCTCCTCTGGAATGGATTACTTTTGTTTACTGTGGTGTTACTTTAAGTGACCAATGATTGTATTTGCATTGCGATAATGATGCTCTAGAAGATGGATTTCAAATGGGTTTCTCCAATTCAAAGATTATGATTTCTTATTGTGGCTTTGCTTGAATTGGCACATAGATTGGTGTCTTGTGCCGTAAGCCACTGGCTCTATAGAAGGCAGCAGATTAGATATTAGCCTGCAGATTGATTTATTTGAACTTGAATGCTTTAGGATTATCACCCGATTTGCAGTCAATGGAGCAAATAAGACGAATTATGCGACCAACCGATGTGCCAGATACAGGTGAGATCAACTCAAAGCCAGTGCTTTATATGTTGATTAAATTTATGATTAATGTACATTAATTAAAATCTCTTTTGTGTGAATAAGATGATCAGGGTTGAATGCCGGCAACAACCTATTGTTGCCGGGACAGTGGCAATAACCGGTTATTGCCGGTTATTGCAGTTGTTGCCGGCCGGTTATTGCCAGTTGTTGCCCATTTTCTCCAAAGTAAGGGCAAGGCAAATGAAAATCATATTTCACTGCACAGACTGCATAGTAATAATAAATGTTTCTTGTGGGAAATTAAAACTACTGTAGTAAATCTATATTACCCCTTAGTTAAAGTCAACTATATGAGATTAAGATAAAAAAAAATTATGACCTACAGTTCAACTACTTAAAAATAAACTGCCATTTGCACTGCAGTAATAATATTCAGGTCAACAAGGTCATTGCCTTTTCTATATACTTACCTGGTATTATATAATTTATTAGTAGTGTATAGAAGCTAATGGTTTGGCAAAATTTCTAATTCATAATTACACAATTCAATATTGACTGTACTTGATATGTAAAACTTGTAAATGTCTTTTAGTAGGAAGAAATTATATGGTTATTTAAATCAGGTGATATTTATTTGGAAAAACTTGATTGATTTAAAGCATGATATATTTAATTCAATCAACTCTGTAAAGTAGCAAGCTAGAAGAAATAAAAAATGAAGCTAACTGTGAAGATTCCATATTTTATTACCACAATAATTGCCAAAAGGTTGTTGCCATTTTGCCAAGAGGTTGTTGCCATTATTGCCAAGAGGTTGTTGCCAGGACGGTTATAGCCATGGCAATAACCGGTTATAACCGGCATTGGCAACAACTTGCCAACCCTGATGAAGATATGCTGATGCTTTAATAATAATAATAACACAGTCATGCTGTTACATGGCTCACAGTCAACTAACAGCAGGGTAGGCCTTGGGCTTTACCTAACATCATAATAGGATGTTACTGCTAGTGTCTTCTACCCAGTTTCTCTGGAACTAAATGATCCGTATTGCTTAACATGATCAACAGGTTGTTTTGCATAGATTACCATATTTTCGGACTATAAGTTGCTCCGTTGTAAAGGATGCAGTGACACAAAAACAGCTAAGTTTTTTTTAAATCAATACATTGGCAATTCATGGCAAGCAGATACAATGCACCCAGACATAGATGTTCAAACGTGTATAAGCATGTGTGCTGTTGGTGGCTCTAATATAGGCAAATACTTGCTAAAATTATTTTTTTTTTATGTAAGATTAAATTTTATGCCCTTTTGATATAAAATTTTTCACCATTTGGTGTTTGTTGCATTTTATGGTAATTTTAGTTGTTTTGAATAAAAGAATGAAACCTGTGCTGTTTGTAATGATTTTACAATGATATGTACTTGGTTCTATACCCGATGTAGCTGAAAGGATCTAAGAGTATATACTTTTAAATCACTTTGTTTGACTGATAGAGAGGCAGTTAGATATTAAGCACATTTATCAGTTCAGCACTTTTATATGAGTCACTATCCATTACTCTCGTGTAAAACGACCGCGACTTTTAGTCCGGAAACTGCGGTGGTAGTGCTGCTTAAATGCCACAATGCTAATGGTAAAAGTTGTGTGTTGTGATTGTTTCAGGGCTTCTGTGTGATTTGCTGTGGTCAGACCCTGACAAAGACGTTCATGGTTGGGGCGAGAATGACCGTGGTGTTTCCTTCACATTTGGTGCAGACGTTGTTAGCAAATTCCTCAACCGCCATGACCTTGACCTCATCTGTAGGGCTCATCAGGTGAGACTGAATGAAACAGACATACTGCAAGACACAGACAGACTTACAGAAAGAAAATAGAGACACAGAGAGACTTACAGAAAGAAATAGAGACACAGACAGACTTACAGAAAGAAATAGAGACACAGACAGACTTACAGAAAGAAATAGAGACACAGACAGGTTTACAGAAAGAAAATAAAGACACAGAGAGACTTACAGAAAGAAATAGAGACACAGACAGGTTTACAAAGAAAATAAAGAAATAGAGACTTACAGAGAAATAGAGACACAGACAGGCTTACAGAAAGAAATAGAGACACAGAGACACTTACAGAAAGAAATAGAGACACAGACTTACAGAAAGAAATAGAGACACAGATTTTCTACAACAATTTCACTTGAAGTGACCATCAGTTAATTTCTTGTTCATTATGATAACAATACTATAGAAGGCATTAAGTTAGATTAGATGGATGCATTTGAAATTTTTTTGTTTAGGATTATCACCAGATAGAAGTCAGTAGATTAGACTCTTATTAATTGTAATTAGTAACTTCTGTTACATCGGTGTCTAATGCACGAGGCATCACCTGATTGTCTTATCTTAAAAGAGCAGTTTGGCTGGCAATGTGATTTGGAAGTGTGGCTTTGTTTCTGCAGGTGGTTGAGGATGGCTATGAGTTCTTTGCCAAGCGCCAACTTGTGACGCTCTTCTCTGCTCCAAATTACTGTGGTGAGTTCGACAATGCAGGTGGAATGATGTCCGTCGACGATTCACTCATGTGCTCATTTCAGGTGAGGAGACATTTCATTTTCACTCTTACTCATTTGTTTCGCCAGGGCAGAGTTTTGGTTCAAGATTTCTGCTCCACTTGCGCCCCTAGCCAACTCCGCTATAATGAGCACAATTACCGTGCACTGTTGGTGGGAAGATGAGATGGCGAGGGATAGGACTGGCCACCCTCATATGCCAAGGCTTAGAAAATGAAGTCGCTAACGCTTCATACTCAAGGCTGCCTCAGGGCTAGCCTAAGGGACTGATTCACGTAAGGGACTGCTTGTCTTCTTGTAGCCCTAATGGGAATTAGTTGCCTTTTTGCTGCATACACTATGGTAGAGTAGGACATTTAATTGCATCAAGTAATGAATATAGTCGAAAAACGCTAGGCTTGTTTATAGAAAAGTCTTGCATTTGTGCGTAAATCTAGACAAAATCAGTTCACAGGACAAGTAAAACCTGTTTACTTATGAGTGGCATTATATTTAGATTTTTATCAGCTTATCTGAACCTTCAGGTTAACTTGTGTTTCTCGTCCGATGAAACTGAAAGGTGAGTTCGTAGCAACTGGTTTCGGTTCTGGGTAATTCTTGCTTCGAAGCGAGGCTGCGAAGGTAGATGATTTGTAGTGATGCTCCTTCTCCAAAACGCTCCATTACTCGATTATTTTTCAAGTCCACCTTCAACACACTCTCATACGTCCATTTAATTATGCAGCTATGGTAATTCATCTGCCATGTCGAATCACATGACGTTATGGTTGCTTCTAATTAATGGCTTTTTTTACACTTAAATAACTGTTATATTTTGCCACTCTGTATTAAAAAAAAAAAAATGCTTATACTAAACCCTATATTAATTAATTATAACAATAGATTTGATAGTCTTATCCAAGCTCAAGTCAAAATCCAGAGCGACCTGGAAACATTGTGGTCCCTTGGTAATGAACTCGGTCTGTAAACTGACGTTTGCAGGTTCAAACCTGCTGGGAGGACATTGGGTAACAGCCCTGGACAAGTTGTTCATGTACACTGTCTCATATTCAGATGTGCTAACTCTGTGTACATGATAAATAAATAACAAATAAATCAACTAATTCATTACATTACATTACGTAATGCATATTACAGTGCCCTGTAGAAGTTATTAGATCAGATTTCGTTGTGTTTTACAGATATTAAAGCCGTCGGACAAGAAAACAAAATATCAGTACAGCGGATTGAACTCTGGTCGGATTGCAACCCCGTCCAAGAAGTGAGCACCTCTGGTGGGTGGTGATCGAGTGATTCAGGCTGCCTTTGGATGAGAGGAGAAAGCATCAGAGAGTGAGAGCGGAAAAAAGACGGAGAGAGAGATACAAATAAATGGAGACCAACTCTCAGTCTTGTAGATAAAGTATTTCCTACGTAACGGCTCTACTATGCATTTCTTACGAAAGACTTGCCTTTTAATTTTTGCTACGCATTGCAGTTGACTCATTGTTCAGTGATCATTATGTTTCTGTTAATTCATTCTCTGCAGTGATATATGTATGTCAGATTCTTCAGCTTTTTTCAGTTTGTTTTGGTGTCTTATCAGTGTTCGGAAATTAGACTGAGATGCTGAAATGTCAGGCTTGTTAGAATTCGTGGAGGGCTGTGACCGCTTACAATTTGTATCAAGTTAACTGGAGATGGAGTGCCTCTGATTGGTGTGCACTGCGAGAGGCGCTATATAAATTTATAAATACGATACAATACAATGTTGAATTGATTGCTTTGCCGACTTCTAGCAATATGAGATTGTTGATTATTTCCTTTTGGTGCTTAGTTTAAGATGAAAATATTTGTTGCAATTTTGAGGATTTTCATAAGGATAAAATCTTCCATACTGATGTTTCATATGCAGTAACATAAGCAGGTCCCTCCTATCGGCTGTACATGGTATCCTTGTCGTCACTTGGGCTAGATAGTCCACTGCCTAGCACAGAAGGTTTGCCACTGTTGGCCCTCTAACCTGGAATAGTCTTCCTTTTAAAATCAGAAGCGAGTGTGTCATCTTCATTGTTTTGCAAGTGCTTAAAGTCCGTTATGTTTTGTGTTGTCCTCCCTGCTTGGTCGGGGGTGCTGCTGATGAGTTGTTTCTTGAAGTTGCGCTTTACAAATTTTCACTTATCATTATATAAGTAATGTCTGCAAAAAAACACTAATGTGGCCTGATTGCATATAGATATGTGCATGCAATGTACATTGTCTGGTGATACAGATAATTTTTTGTGGCTTATGAGCAGATATTACAGTGGCCTTTTTTAGTCGTTAGACAAAATGGTCAGGCTGTGGGCAGCATTGAATGTTACTGATGCCAGGCAGTTTATATTACGGAGTTTTCAAATCACATTAATGGTGCTGTTTCCAGACATCACTTTGAAGTTTAGGATTGTAGGTATGTGGGCAATATTTTGTTCCAGTCAAGTTTTTTGCAAATAAATTGACATTTCATTAGTGACTGTGTCTGATTCTTTTGCCTTTGTTGCAAGTGACTAATAGTAAGTTGTCTACCATGTAAGAATAGGTTGTCTGTTATTATGTTTCCAATGCAGTCAAAAGATCCTCTGATTTGCTGCCTTTTATCTGCAATTCTTTGGAAACTAAACCCCTAAGTTAAGAAGCAATTGTGTTTGAATTTCGAAATTGGGAGTTGTAACATTCGTTTCTATGCTTTAAGCATAATATATTATATTACGCTTCAAGTAAACTGAAATTTGTGTTACTGTGCTTGAAATTGTGATGCTAGTACATGTATTATTATTTCTTGTATTTATATAGCACCAGTTTTTACCGAAAAATATCTATCGGTGACACTACTGGGTTGTTCATTAAGGACTCACTCTAGAATTGTGGGAAGTTTGAACCCACCCACTGTGTATTACAAGGCATGTGTTGAACCACTATCCGACATGGTAGGCAACTGCACTAGTAGCCATTAGTACCCCATTTGAATACACTGTTTTGTGTGGAGGTGTGGTTTCATCATATATGTGCCAAATATTTCTTTGTCTTGAACATGTTGAATAAACATATTTTACACCGGAACCTTCTTACTATGACACAAATTCTTATATGATGTCGTTATTATCATGGATCCCGAATTTCATTTAGCCTTCGAGAACGACCATTTCATTATGATAAAGCCTAGTGCATATCCATGGTGTCAGATGCATTCGTTGTTGCCTTCCACTAGTAGACTGTGTACTACACAGCTTCTTTTCTAAGAAATTCTCAATGCCATCAAACTGGTTTAGATGAAGATTTCCCACAAAGTTTGTTAAATAGAAACGGCTGTGGTAATATTGCAAGAGTTAAAAGAATAAAAAAACAGGGAACGTTATTTAATAGAGTGAAGGTATGAAATTTAAAAAGATCACGAAACCTAGAAAAAGCGGGACAACTTATTAGAAAATTAATAAATTTGAAAATTGTCTTCAAAACTCATAGTGACTGGAAAAGGCCATAAAAATTGTTCATCTTACTTCTGCTGAGGTATATGAATCTTTTCCAGCCCCTTGTTGAACTTTTGGACCTGCCAGTTAGTGCAGAGTGCAGACTTGCTACACTGTGGTTATTGCTAATGTCTTCCAAATCCAGCGTTGTAAAGAGATTCCGGTGTACTTTTTTATGCGTACGTATTGTTTGGCTGCCGTGAAGTTTATTTTCATAAATTGTGTCATGCTGGAATGAATTCTTTGTGTCTTAGATATTTTGCTAGAAATGTCAGTGTGGAAATTTATTTTGGTTTCAGTCTAAAGTCATGATCTCCCAGTGTGTATCAGCTGGGCCAAGCAACGGGAGAGCTACATTGCAAAAATGCTTAAATAGAGCAATCTTTTGTCCTCTGGTTTTTTGTTTATTCTTGTATTGTTTTCCCCCTTGTACATGAGTGGGTCCACAATTCTACAGAAGTGGCAACAGACTATATCGAAAACTTTTCCCATTGCAGCTTCTTCTCTTTCCTGCCAGTTCCTGAGCAATTTATTTATGTCAAGTTTTCTCATGACTTTTGCTCTGTGCCATGTAATTAAGCAACTGCTTCACGGCTTGTGTTGAAATTTTTGACTTCTCAGGCTTTAAACAACTCAAACCTCAAATGCTTTCAGGCAAGCTTGAACTTGGGCATGCTAAAATTGATGTTTATTGAAGTTAATTTTAAATTTGAATTTACTCTTTAGAGTAAAAAATGTGAGGTAAAAAATTTTTACCCTCCCAGATTTTCGAGTGTGGCTATGGCCCTTGCATGGCTTCGTTTAATACATGGTAGTATATTGCTTGAAGAAAGCTTGAGCTAGAAGGCAGGCCTGTGGAGAAGCATTTAAAATGAACCTTTCTGTCCTGCTTCAGGTATACGAAACCTTTTAACAGGGTGATATTTTGGAAGCTGTCATAATCTGTGCAACTTTAGTTACCAACTAACATTTAGATGTAACAGTTGAGATAATTTTTATGATCACTGTGACAATAATAATTGAGAGTAATTGCTTCTGCAATAGTTTTGCCGCACCAGATCATGGCAAATTCTAGCTGTCCAGTTTCTTTGAAGTATTTTATCTACAAGAACATAATTATTAAGAAGAATGAATTAATGAACTATGAGTTAAGTGCAGAAATGAATTAGGCTACATTTGTATTGTGGATGAATTTCAGGTTGGAATGGATGCGTGTCTGTTGATGTCTGAAATCCGGATAATTTTTATAATTACGATCAATAATTCATTTGCATAATTAACCCATAATTAAAAATAATTACTGTTATATGTGAAGACTTTGAAGAAATTATTTTGACTGTCACTGAATGATTACAAACTATTTTTTTACTTTGTTACCTGCAATAACCGTGCTTGTAATCCTTGCTTGTTTGCCTTTTGTCCGCGTCATGTGTCCTCTGTTTATCAAGTTTTGTTTACTCAACCGAGTTCTATTGTGACTTTTGTCCTCAGTGATCTTGGCCAGGGATGGACAAATTACTCGCAAAAATGTACCAGGTAATTGAATTACAAATTACTTTGGGGCATGTAATATAATTTCAAATTACAAAATAAATAAGAAAATGTAATTGAATTACATATTATACATAATAGGACCTCTGAATTGCTAGTACTGTAAGAGGCACTTTAAATTCTCAGATGCTCTACTATACTACTATCATCATCATCAATAGCCATGGGCTATACTGTTACTACTATACTATATTACAAATTACGTAATTTCAAGTAATGCAAATTACTGCCCAACCCTGACCTTGGCTAATTGTGTTCCGTTGTTTGTCCTTGGTTTGTCGATGTCTTATCCATAATTGCTCCATTGGAGCATCACATATGTATGTTAACGAGGATTAACAGGACATTTATATAGCGCCTTTATATACAGTACCATCTATCGTTCAATCGTCGAGTACAGTTCGAACGGTTCTTCCCATCGCGTCCTTGACTTCAACGGCGTACTTGGCCGTCACGGGTGCTTGGCTTTGGGCGCCTGGTTCGTTGTCATCGACCTGTACAATACGACATCCGGTCGGCAGGAATTCGTTGAAGCGGAAAATGAGAGCGGGCCGAGTCTTGAAGAGCGCGACGACCTCGCGAACCGTGTCCATCAGGGAACCCGTCCGACAGTCGCTCAGGATTTCGACGAATCGCCGGTAAATGTCCGGCCGACCGGCGTAGAGCCGCTTCACGGTCCGGACGTAGTCGATGGTCCGTGTATCCTTCGCGGAGGCGTTCAGTTCTACAAGGTATACGTCGTCACGGTCGAACCGGTCGGCGGTACCCTTGAGTAGCTCGGCGTCACGAACGGTTGATTCGCCCGCCGAACTTCTGGCTGTATCCGCTGACCTCGTCGGATCGGGGCGTGACCTCCCTGTGCGTGGTCTCGTGGTCTTGGAGCCGACGGTCTGGGAAATGCGACCTCGACGCGGAGAGACGCTCTTCCTCGTTTTCGCCGGTGAGAGTCGGCGCTTGCCCCTGCCCGGTGACCCTGGAGGGGATCTCTGCGCCTGTACCGTTGCAGCCTTGGGACTGGGCCCCATCCAGGCCCAGCTGGAGCGTGGCGTGTTGTCGATGGACCGTGAGTGACCGGTGTCGACTGAGGTCAGGCTGGAGTCGGACTCGTAGACCTTGATGACGACGGCGTCTCGCTGGACCTCGATCAAGTACTCGTCAGGGAGGAATATGGTCAGGTTGAGGGTGAGGCGCGGATGCCCCTCCAGAAGGGTTATGAGCCGCTCTATGGTGGCCATCTTGCCCTCGTGATTGGCCGTGACCTCGCTTGACCTGAGGGTATCGACGAGCCGCGTGAACTCATCGTAAGCGTCTGGCCCGATGACGGCCCTGACCTGTTCAAGGTACGAGTTGGCCGTCAGGGTCCGGCTGGTTGACCTCTGAGCCCCAGTCCAACCGCCGATGACCCCTGTCGCCGGGAATCGAACTGTCCTCGCTGAGGCAGACGGTGACCGACTCTGACCACGTCTGCTCTTTTTCATGGCGACGAGAACTATACAGATAAACGATGCAGTTAAGACACGCAGACAGACAGACAGACAGACACGCAGAGTGAGGTACACGTTAAATTACTTACACAAACAGACAGATACATGCAGATATAATCTGACTTATATTGCGCCGTTATAATAATGCGCAAGGCATCGATGGGCGATTGTTGCGATTGAAACCCAAGTCGTAAATCCTAATCTGTTAGAGAAGTCCATTGGAAATCCACGAGGTCAGGGAAACCAGAAGTACGTACGTACGTGCACAAGACAGTCTAGACAGATCTAGAGTTGTTTCAGAAGCATATATGGTACCCAGGTTGAAGGATCATTCGACTGAGGCGCAGATACGGCCACAGCAATCCAGAGACATGGCCAGACTCTTGTTGGCAGGTCTACTCATGTACCGACTTGAAATTATGGAAGGCTCAGTTTGTCCAAATGGCATTCCACTTATACGTTGCGACCTGTCAGCTTGATACTGAGAATAGACGAAATTGATTGACCATGGTTGGTTGGTTGGTTGATTGATTGATTGCAATTATTAGCCGAGTTCGCGGAGCCTTATAGATATTCGTCTAATTAGGCCCTAATCCTAATATAAATCTTCCGAATTTCGCAGCGCCACACAATTAAAGGTCAAGTCAGGGACAGGAAGCCTAGCTAACACGGGGCACTAAAGTTCTCTATAACCAGTTTGTTTGGTTCGTTCCGGTGCCAGGTCAGAATCTGGGGAGGTCAGGTCGAAGATTTAACAGCATGATCGATGCTACGGTGAAATCGTTGACGGTGAATGGTGATCGTGTGGTGACACAGAAGTAGAATCGGAATAGGATAGCTCCAAGAGTGCGATCTTCAGTCTTGAGCAGTAACATAACTATAGGACCTCTCGTTGGGGGCTTTAAGCATGGCGAGTGCGGTAATAAACACTCGGCCTTTAGTGGAGCCGAGGGGCCTGATTTATGGTGGGGGCTTCAGCTTCGTTTGGCGGGGGGCTTAAGATCCCAAGCCCAACGCTATAGTTACGTCCATGGGCTGGTCGTGAGTGGAAAGCAACAGACACCTCACGTGAAATTGAAAGGCGAGATAGGAGGATGAGCAAGCTGGCGGCGATCTTTTGGGAGTTCGTTCCAAAGAGCCGATGTAAAATTACACTCAGGAACGGTTGTAGAATCTCAGACAGAAGGATACTGGAGGCCGACTCTGGCCGAGGTAGAAAAAGATATATATGACGTTGAGCGAGTAGACTTAATTGCAGAGTAAGAGCGAACTCATCATGTCACTTAGGCCTATTGGAATTGCATCATACCGTACGTAGGCCTACCTATAGATTTCGCTCCAGCCCATGAGCTCACTTACTTGAACATTACGTTACATTATCGTCTATCTCTCTCTGCCCAATGATCTGTCCACTGCTTCAGATCATCTCCCACTCACGATATATACATGCACGTACAATTTCGCTCATAAACAGGTACTAGGTAGGCCTACATATATTACTTCGATAGACATATGTATCCTATATCGTATTTTCTATAATGTTCATGGACTGACGATGTGTGACATGGGGTGGGGGTCTGAGTAGTGTGACGTCACACCAGGTCTATGTTATTAAATTTAACAATTAACAACAATTTAATTTTAATAATAACAGCACTAATTTTGAGGATTAAATTTTCATTATTTTTTAATTATTTTAATGTATACGGGCACCATTATTAATAAATTTCATAATTATTTCAATATTTGGTCACCGTTAGAATTTTAAAATATTCATGCTTTTCGCTATTTGTTCCATAAAAGGAGCATTTTGCTTCGCCATGGAAATTGGTTTAAGACAGAAGGGGGGGTCAGAGCTTTGTGACGTCATTTTCAGAGGGGGTCTTACTTTTGTGACGAAGTGTGACGAGCCCATGGGGAGGGGGTTAAAATCGGCCAAAATAGCGTGACGTCATTTATGGACGGCCCCTATGTATCCTATATCGTATTTTCTATAATGTTCATGGACTGTACGTAAGATACACAATCATTTTATTATAATAGATCATCTACATACATAGGCTTACCAGTAATGTTTCACAAACCTGTCGGCTTCAGACACTTTACAATACGTGTACCGGTACTGACAATGTAGTAACTAATAATGAACCTGATCACTGATTTTATCCGCTATATACTACAGGGATAGACGGAGGCGATCATTAGAACTGTTTGACAAACAAGCCGCCGTTGCTTTGACGCCAATGTCATGGGACTGACGCACTCGCCGTCCCTCCTTTCGTCTCCCCTCCCTACCCTAAGCTCCGGTGCCATCGACGACAACAGTGACCATGGCAACAACCACCTGCGACACGGCCACTGCTCAGAATGTCAATACGCCTGCTGCGACACAACACGGCGCGTTAAGTAAACATGTGGGCCTATGCATGTAACAGACGACTGTACATACATACAGGCTGTCATATTTGGAATCACTATAAGAGTTACATGTAATGCTATAGCACGTATATGTATGTTACACTCAAAACTCCTTATACACTGTAGTAGTTATTATTAATACTTACACACATCTGTATATAGATACATGAAGTACTAAAATTAAATTTGAGTGAAGTACACATACCTACACACATCATAAGGTTACAGGTGTGTGTGTGTGCTATAAGGTTACACATAGAATCAACTCTTATTAATCTCAAATATTTTTACTACTCTACACATATCTGTAATTTTAGACAGTAATAATAATCAGCAACGTACTGTAATCATCTTTATTATGGTTAGTTCCACGTGTGTGCGTGGGCCCACCAGTGGTTACTCTTTCAGCTTACTTGTTTTGCTAACTGATGTAATATATACGTTCATAATGATATTTAACATCATATATAGGCTAGCACAGAGAACACCTCCGAGGAGATATCTTGAAGGGCACTATATAAATGTTCAATAACATTACATTCCTTTTACTGGACGCTTCTGAATGACTCCTCCACTTGCTTGCATCTGTCCACATTTAACATTACTCTCCCTATCCTCCTTTGCAGACGTAAGTACCTGTGCCAATCAGGCATGTAGCGAGACTTAGGCTAAATTCAAGAGGAGGCAACTTTCACAGACCATTGGCAAAATCCTGGTAATTTGGGTCAATAGTCAATCGAAGTTCCAGTATATAAAAAAGCAAGAGGAGGCAACTGCCTCCTCGTGCCTCAATGTAGCTATGCCTATGGTGTCAATTAGGCTACCCTGTCGATTAGATTGGGTCTTTAACTGGGTCTTTGATACTAGTGCATTTCCAACATTGAACCTTAAGAGCCATAAGCATATTAAACCGTAAGTTAGCCCATAATCAAGTGTGTCGGTAAGTTTCGAGAGTGTGAGCATTGGCAGATTCAGAAGTTTCTAGATGAAGGCCACGTAACAGTACTGTGATGCAAGGATACTTTAAGCTGCAAGAAATGTTTTACAATCTTTTAGACGACTATTTCCAAGTTTCTACAATTTTTGCAATCATCTTTTCCACACTTCTACTGAAAACTTTCAGATAACCAGGCTTATAAATATAAAACATCACAATGACTTGTATAATTTGAAGTGAAGCCTCAACAAGAAAATCTACCATTTTACATAACAGTTTATTAACCAGCTCCTACAAAGGGCAAATTGAGTGTCAACATAATAGTCTCGGATAATAGAGAATGAAGTGGAAGAACCACTCTATAAAAAATGTGTATATATAAATGGAAAGTTAAACAACAGCGTGCATGTATTGTGCAGCTGGACGACAATTATCTACAGCCTTTTAAAAACCTATAAAACCCTGACCAGTAAGTCAGATTCTCCTGAGAAAAGCAAGAATTTCCATGGGAAACTACACGTCATATATCATCTGTATTTCCTTTCCACTTGCAATTTCTGTCTTCTGTGTTCTTGCCTCTCTTCCACTTACTTTCCCATATCATCCTCTCCTTCTCGATTGCTTTACATATTCTGTGTTTGCACTTCAGTCGAAATTCCTTCAAATTCAGCACCACTCCTCCAAAGACTAAACATGATAGAGGCATCCAAAATAAGCAATTACACTTATGTTACCTCCTGATTCACTTTTATAGATGAAACGTGCAGCAAACACAAAAAATTTATTCTCATATCTTAATGCTAAATAAAGGTATGGAATATGCAGTCTCGGCAGTAGTTAGCTATTCAGGCACATTACATAACATAAAATCATCTCAAAATTCCAGAACACAAAGTTGTTACTTTTGAACATGATGCACACATTCCAAAAGGGAATATTGCAAGACATGTAACAGTTTATCACAACATGTGTAACTGCAGAATCTTAACCAGCAGACAATAAGGTTACGTACTCCAAAAGAATCAAATGGGGATGCAGAGATCAGCATAAAACTATCAAGATATTGATCAGCTAAGACACAGGTCGAGGTGTTCATTGATGGCTGCAATGTCCACCATAAAACCACATGCTGGACATGGCGCATGGTTTGTAAGTCTGGAATCCAAGTGGTCAGGAGAATTCTGCGGTATGGCAGAACTGGAAATGGTATCAGCTACTTGCAGAGGTCGAACGGAATCGATTCCCTTGGAAGACGATCTTCCATCTTGGATCTTGGATGCAACATCGTCGATCGAGACCGATGTTTTGATGCGACTGATGACAGAAGCAATCGTCTGAGTTTCATCGAAGTCAGAATCATCGCTGCACAACGTGACGCAATCGGTTTTGACCTCTGAGCAATTACCTAAAGAGTCTGTTCTGCCATTGCCTACATTTATTGCTCTGCTAGTCTCCATGTTTGCCGCTCTGCTGACATCCACAATCGTCCTGCGATTATCCACATTCGTTCCACAGCTGTTATCCACGTTCTGTTCTCTGCTATTAACCACATTCATCGTTCTGGCCTTATCCACTTTAATTCCTCTTCTGTCATCCACAATTGTTATGCTATTATCAACATTTTTACCTCTTCCATTTTCCACAATTGTTTTTCTGCTGTTGTCCACAATTCTTTCTCTGCCATTGTCCACATTCGATCCACTTCCACATGCTCCATTCTCAGCTCTGTTTTTAACAGAGCCGCTGATGTGTCTGCCAGATGCCGCTGCTATTTCGGAATCAAGTTCATTGTCTAAGCGAATCTTCTTTGCAAGTCTTGTGTTCTGTTTGTCCTCCCACTGCCTTGGGATCTTTAGACTCGGAAGGGCATTCTCCTGTTCCTCTTTCGCCCTGCGAAACCTTGGATTGCCAACGGATGTAAAGTTTGGAACCCGTACGACTTCACCAACTTCTCTCGACTGGTCGCTAAGCCAAAATCGAATGTCAGTCTTGGCTTTGGGCAAACCAGCATCATTGTTCTTTTGTGGCTGCTTTATCCGATCAGTTGAACTGCTAGATGGCTTTCGATTATCGACATTTGTACCTTCTGTGTCTTTTGAAATAAAACGATTAAGTTTTCTTCGATCTTCATTTGTGCAGCTTTTGTCATTCTCAGGCAGTTTCTGCGAAAATGCTTCAGCGTGATTCCAAAAACCAAGTTCGTCCGATTCCGCATTGTTAGTCCTCTCGGCAGTAACTTTTCCTGCATCCCTACGCTCCCTGATTCCAGCATCTCCCACCTTACCGTTAGCCACAGCAGCTCTGACTTCAATAAGACCAATGCCAGGTAAGCGTCGAAGCACCTGACCAGTAGAAGATGAACTCAGCTGACCTGAAGTCGTTAATGATTTCTGACCCAAAACAACTCCTTTTCCAGGGAACTCTGGCTTGCTCAAAGAAGATTTAGGCAACTCCCTCATGCCGGAAGACGCTGAAAGGACTTGGCTTGCATTGGACACATCAGCATCGTCATCAGAATCTGCAGAAATGCATTCAGTTTTACCATGAACATTCTGATGATGGTCATTGCTCTTTTGCTGTTGTGTAGATGTAAGATTCTTCTCCATTTCATCCACTGCAAACAACAGCTCTTCGTCTGACATGAAGCCAACGTCAATGACGTCTGGAGCTCCAGCCGCAGCTGAAACTGTTTTAGCATTGCCACTCGTAGGAAAACTGGATCCCTTAGCAATCAACTCCAAGTCTTTGCCACTGCTGCTGCTATTAGGCTGAGTTGATGTTGTCTGCAGCCAGTTAGCAAGTACGTCTTTTGTCTTGGTTTTCTCGCCTAGAAACAATAACACAGCAGTCAAATTATTTGCATCTATGATATTCTGACACCTGTTGACAAAGCATGAATCAAGCAAAGGAATGAGATCCAAAATTAACACCCCACAAACTTAACAAAACATTACACAGAACAAAATGGAGAAAGTCATTTAGATCCTTTTACAGAAAAACTACCCAAGGCAGGCATACCACATCTGCTTCAGAAACCTCAAAAAGCTGTGCTCCAATCTTGACCATTAACTAGCCTGGTTGATCCACTCTGACAGAGGTCCATGCAAAGTTCTATAAAATTAATGTAGTTACATACTCTCAAATATCAATAATACAAATCAGTAATACAGATACAAATTAGGTAAAACAAGTTATTAGATGGCAAAGAACTAAAAAAAAATACCAATTATTAAATGGAAAAATTAATAACATTAATGTCATAAAAAATATTACCCATTATTAAATGAAGAACATAATAATATAAATAATAATAGTATAATTTACAGCTAATATCTAATGTAGAAACAGATATTATCTGGGTAGTAGGTAAAACAAATGAGCAATTCCTGTCACTGAAAAACTCGGAATTAGCACAGAAAGAACAAACTTGATTCCGTCTTATCCTGTTGAGTTCGTTTATTTTTCTTTGCTCCATAGTCTTCTGGTTCCTTGATCTTGATGAAAGTTCCACCACACGTGCGCTGGTGGTCTGGCCACCAAAGATCACGGCTCGATGGCACACGATTCATCGATCTCTTCACATAGCCAAAAAACGGCTTCCTACTTTGGCACGGACCATCGCATCGCCACCAGTGGGTCCGGTAATTGTCCACCTCGTCATGGAAACTATGGTAGACCTAAATAAGAGAACATAAACAATACTTCTGAAATACCACAACTACTCGAGTAGTTTTATACACTGTGTTGCAGGTCTAAAAGGAATGCAAAAAAATTTTTGAACTACAAATAATTGCAGTTTTTTCTGATTTACCTCTAGTCTACGGTGCGGAATGTTGGCCAAAATTGCGAAAACAACACCAGAAAAGAATTATTACAAGAGAAATTAGTTTACTGCAGAAGATCGCAGGGATTTCAAAGACTTCAGAATATATGAAACGCTGGCAATAGACAGCATTATGGATCGAAACAACTCTGCTAGACAAAGTCATTCAACGAAGACTCCGATGGTTTCGACATAATTATAGAGAGAATGCCATTTGACCAAATAGCCTACCACACACTGCACTACATGCAAGATTCGAAGGAAAAAGAGTTTAAAAGACACTAAGGCAGAGCCAGACAACGCTGGATAAACAATATAAATGAGGATATAACAACACTTTGACTGACACTAAGGGAAACAATGGACTTGACAAATGACCGAGGAAATTGGAGATCATTTATTCGTAACCATCGCCGCCAAATGGCTGGCGTCAGAAACTGATGACCATGATGATGGTGGTGGTAATGATGATGATGATGCTAGGCTTCTGACAATTTCTACATGATGTACAAACATCTAGGGATCCTGAGTGGCCGAGTGGGTTGGTAGCCTGCTTGTCACGCCGGGCGCCCGGGTTCGCTTCCGGTCGGGTTCCCTTTTATCAGAGATTAATTTCTCCGGATCTTTACTGCGGGTGGCTCGGTCGCATTATAAACGTGGAGTACAATTACAACACATCACAATACAACTGGGGCGCGGTGGTTTAGGGGTATGTTCGGTGCCTTGCAGCTGGAGGGTTGCGGGTTCGAATCCACCTCAAAGTCCCTTTCCTCAAAGTCCGCTGCTTTTCGGTACTCTTCCTCCCTGGGCAAGTCCTTCACTGCAATTGCTCATGCGCTTCGGGCGTGAAACTCCGATTCAGCGTTCTCTTCCTCCCTTTCGCAGTAGTCGGGAGCGCCTCTGAATGGGAAATCTGGTAGGGGCGCTATACACAAGTGTTCAAATACAATACAATACAATACAATAATTATCAAACAATAAATAGCAAAAAATTACAACCAAATCTGAGACAGGTCACATACAAGGTATTTCACACATTCGATGATTTCACATGGATTGACTCTCCCTTCCTCCATTTCCTCCGTCCTCGCTCCTCTTCCTCCCTACCCTCGATTTCACTCTCTTCCTCCCTTTCACTCTGTTCCTCCCTACCCTCCATTTCGCTCTCTTCCTCCCTTTCCTCCATTTCGCTCTCTTCCTCCATACCCTCCATTTCGCTCTCTTCCTCTCTTCCTCCATTTCGCTCTCTTCCTGCCTTTCCTCCATTTCGCTCTCTTCCTGCCTTTCCTCCCTTCCATTTCGCTCTCTTCCTGCCTTTCCTCCATTTCTCGCTCTCTTCCTCCCTTTCCCTCCAATTCGCTCTCTTCCTCCCTTTCCTCCAATTCGCATTTTCTCTTCCTCCCTTTCCTCCATTTCGCTCTCTTCCTCCCTTTCCTCCGATTCACTCTCTTCCTCCCTACCCTCCTCCATTTCGCTCTCTTCCTCCCTACCCTCCATTCGCTCTCTTCCTGCCTTTCCTCTCTCTTCCTCCCTTTCCTCCAATTCGCTCTCTGTCCTCCCTACCCTCCATTTCACTCTCTTCCTCCCTTTCCTCCCTTTCCTCCATTTTCTCCCTCCTCCCTTTCCTCCAATTACCGCTCTCTTCTTCCCTTTCCTCCATTTCGCTCTCTTCCTAACTAAGTTCTTGTGATCTTTTTCAGTTATTGACTTTTCTATCAAACAATGGATACTTACAAGTTATTAGTTTAAGAAATACTAGTGTAATAAATTTGTGCATCTAAGTCTAGGTTTTGTTTAAGCTGAAAGATTTACATTGTGTTTTACAATAAAATATAAAAATGTGATAATGACAGTGTTCAAACATACTAACTGAAATTTTCATCTCAACAATTTTATTGTAAGAGAATAATTTAACGTACAAGGCAATGACATCGAAAAGGATCAAGCTTTCATTTCATACTGTAGGTAAAAGGTGCACAAAAATGTCCAGAGAGACATACATGCAGCGCTCTTGAAATGTATGTTAACGGTGCAACATTATGTGTCTAATACAGACAGACATACATGATAAGACAGCAATCCCAACTTTCATTCAGCTTTGGAACACAACCTTGTTGCAACAGAACTTGTAACTGCATCATACTTAATATGTCAACCAAAGGTAGCATGACAACGAGGCACCAGTATAGTAATTGCACAAAAGCAGTAAGTTGCTTACACTGATATGAGCACCGGTGGCTTTATTCAGACGATGCATATGTTTCAAGAACTGTGGTCCATGTCCATCGCGATCCTACAACCAAAATGGCCAACAAAACACATTGCTAGAAATTTGCATGGTCCCTTCAGTTTGTGGGTTACATCATGTTGTTATACTGCATTGGTGAAATTAATATATTTTACTCAATTACTGTACTTATTACATGCTCTAGGTAAGTAAACTGACTTGTACAGCACAAGACAGGTGTGTGCAAACAATCTGTGTAAGATCATTATACTCAGTCTGTTTAGCAGGTTCAAACCCACAAAAATTATTAAATTAAATTACTGCAATACTCAGACTGCTACTGCCTAATACCGTGCTTAAGCGTCTGTTAGCCCTTTGCTCTGGAACGATCTTCCCTCTACGACTCGTTCTGTGATCTTAACTGGGGGTACTACTGTCTCTGCCGATACTCTTCAAACTTTTATTTTCTCGCAGCGCTTTTCACACTTTGAGCAACTCTGATTAGATCGTACTGCCAGAGGCGCTTTAGAAATCCATAAATATAATACAGTACAATCAGATTACAGACTTCAACATACCATCTAACTATAAATCAAAATTACAGACCAGCCCTACTCACCAAATGCCACACTCTGAATAAATCTGGACTTTTTATTATAAATACTAGTTTGTAAGTTACATCTGTCATTTCTATGAGCACAGAACAAATTCTTAACTCACCCGGTCGTTGTCTGTAACGAACAAATAGGCATGTATCATTTCATGCTAATAAAAAAAACAGCAAGGCAACAAAATACAAACATAAAACACTACTCAACAGACCATCTAAAAGCATCCTATAAATCAAAATTAATCACAGGTCATCAAATGCCAATTTAACAAAGCTACCTATTGATAGGAAACAAATACCAGTTTATAAGTTACAATTGCAGCTTCAGATGCCACTTTTGTCGTTGTATGTAACGAACAAATAGGCATGTATCATTTCATGCTAATATGTATGTGTCTAGATACAAGGCAGTGTCTTTTAAGAACCTGTAAAAGTGTCAAAATGAAAATCAATCAACCAATAATAATGAGATAATCAACCTTGTGGCATATATTGCTGCTTCACATTCCCTTTTATCTATGTGCATCTACAATTTAAATTGCACTCAGCTGTAAAAGCCACATAATCGGTTTGCAAAGGATAATCAGCCAGTGGCATGTATTACTGTGACATTCCCTCCAATCTCTGCATCTACAATTTACCTTGCACTCGGCTTGAAGCCACATAATCAGTGTGCAAAGGATGTCGGTTCATTTACTGTGGTGCTACAAGTAAGCAAACTTTTATACCAAAAGAGTTTCCACAAGATCTTTTCTTGGGCGAAGTTTCAAAAGTGGCTCACTCAGTCGAATGGAACACATTCCTCCTCTGCCTTCATAAACGCAAACCCCAGCACAGCTGTAAAACAGATAATGCTTCCAAATCAAATTACATAAAACTACTGACATTTTCATTGAAAAACACACTGATCCAAAGTCCATCTGGCTAGTGATGCTACGTGTACCTATTACCAATACCAATACCCTTGACACCTGTTCGCTTTCTCTAAGGATGGGTTTGGAGCACCTCCATGGGGGGCACAATACAAAAATACAAACTGGCTGAATAAATGAATGCTCGCCTTGATGGAGTGAGCAGGTTTTAGCCTCCAGGTGATGGATGGTCAGTGTGTAGGCAGTGGCGTAACAGCCATATAACAAGGGTGGACAAAGTCCAGGGGCCCCCGAGGTCCAAAGGGCCCCAAGATTTGTAACTACAAAATTTCATGTACTTTTTGTCCGTTTTTTCTTACATTAATTAGGGAAAATGTCTCATTGTGTCAATTATGCTTTCAGTTACATGAAGCAAAGAAGCGACATCTACAGTAGCGTATGTCATAACTTAAATATTAATGACTTAACATAAGTATAAAACTCCGCGACTGTTTGTACTCTGATAGTGCCAGTCCCAAGGGCCAAGCCTGGATAAAGGAGGAGGGCGACGCTAATGATCTTTGTTTTCACAGTGTGGTTAAACTGAACGGCGGGAATCCAGTGTTTGGCTGCTCATGTGTGCGTGGGCTCGGAACTGGTGACTCCTTCAGCTTACTGTGCATTGTTTTGCTCACTGATGTAATATAGTCGTTCATAATGACATTTAACATCACATTATAGGCTAGCGCAGAGAGCGCCTCTATGGAGACATCATAAAGGGGCGCTATATAAATGTTCAATTACATACATAATTTAAAATCAAATTTGAAACAATATAAATATCATGATTGACATTTTAAGCAATTATTTGTACTCAAAATGTCCTTCGTCATTGATGCAGGCATATATAGAGCTGTTTATAAGATCTCAATAGCTATAGTATACATCAAACACGGCCTGTCGGTAACTCTAATAACACCAAATAAATAAATTAGCAAAAAAATAGGAAGTCTTTAACTGGCTTACAGCGTCATTCTTGGACTCCATCTAACTTCAACGCCGCCTAGACTTCCCCAGAAAAACTTTGAATTGAATTCCAGAAACAGAGCCCTGGCATCTGGGTTAGGGTCGATCAGTTCCCAGCTTGTGTCAATCAATGACGACGGCACTGGCGGATAGGTCGATCGATTTTCCTCTCCAACCCCAGAAATTGGCAATTTTTTCCAAGCACCTGTATTATCGTCGCTTACAGTGACAGCACTTTCGTTGTCAAATTCCTCCTGCAACCTAAGTGCCAACGCGTAATCGTCATCCGCCATGAAATCCACTTAAATTGTTTTGCCTTGGACGGCGATTTTTTCTTCTATGAATCCCAGAATTTAAACATTTATTGCAGTAATAAAACACAACCCGCGGAATTCAGAAATCAGTCGTATACTTTCAGAATTAAAAGTTTCAAAACATGCAAGAAAATACAAGGACCAATTATTCCCAGGACGAGACAGCCGTACAAAACGTAATCATGACCCGTTCGAGCACAGCCCTCTGGCGAACAGTAATATCTCGCCTCTGGCGAACAGTAAGATCTCGCGTCCGATTTACACAACAACTGCTTGCAATGAAATATATTTCTCTGAAATTTCCACGTCAAGGAGACCAGCTTACACCGACGTTGTATTAAAGTGTTAAGTCCGCTATAGGCAGGTAGTTTTGTCCTTTCCGGTGCTAGAAATCGTTGATGACTTGATGTCGATTGTCGTGGGGTGGCGCAGGAGTATCGTGAGTGGAAAGCAGCATAGGAGAGTGCAAGCAGAAATAAAATTAAGTTCGTTCGACCATAGACTAAAGAGCGGTTACAGAATTTCAGAGGTGTGTATGCAACGACCTCATATATATGTGTATGTGTCTAGACTCCAGAGGCGCGTTACGCCTAGGTGCATTGGGAGGTCCTCAAATCTCGGAGGGCCCAAAACAATTAAAATATTTGTTTCAATTATAAAAATAACATTTTAAATTATTTAAATTATTTTTTTACTTAATATAACCTATTTTATATTTTCTACAGTTAAGCATTCAAATAAAAGTAAATAATAATTATTATTGTTCCCACCAAACCTCCACCGCCGTCTCCACCACACCTCTACTGTCGTCGCCACCCAGGGCCTAGGACAGGATTTGGAGGCCCAGGGCCACAACTAATTTTCAAGGCCTTTTTCAAATTAAAGTAAAATAATATTTATATATAATATAATAAACTAATAGTTAGAGGGAATATTTGCTATTTTTTTCAATAAAATTGACAATGTGGTCAATTTTGTCAAATTGACTTATATTGTATGTTAAAACTATATTAATGTAGATTAAAATAATCAATTTCATTTTCAATTTTACAACTAACAGATTTACAAATTTTTACAGGTTGCAATTATTTATACGTCGATTTCGTCACGAAATAATTAGAATTTGTATAGCGCTACATTTCAATGAATAACTCCTTAATTCCGTAATTCCCCATTTCAATAAATAACTCCGTAATTCCGAAATTCCGAGGCCCTTTATCAAGTGAGGCCTGGGGCCAAATGGCCCCGGTGGCTCCCCCTGTCCTAGGCCCTGTCGCCACCACACCTCCATGGCTGTCGCCACTACCATCTCCGTCGTCACCACCATCTCCGCCAACAAGACCACCGCCCTCACCTCCACCGTCGCCATTACTAGTGTTTAAAACTGTTATTAGTGTTGTTAACCAGTAATAATAATTGAATTTTTGGTAAAGTCGTAGTTTACGTTGCTTAAATTATTTGATGTTGTCACTGTAAAATGGAAGCTGGATTGATGAAAGAAATTGTTTCCCTAAATGGAAGTGGGATTGATGAAAACGTTCCTGTGTTCAAAATAGAAGTTGGATCGATCGAAATAATTTTTCCCGTAAATAGAAGCTGGATGGATGAAATTAAGTTTTGGATTCAATAGAAACTGGATTGATGAAAATAATTGTTTCCGTAATTAGAAGCTGGATCCATGAGAATATATCTTTGCTTAAATAAAAGTTCCAGTGATGAAAATTATTTCTTTCATGAAATAGAAGTTTGATTGATAAAAGTAATTTTTCAAATTAAATAGAAGTTGGATTGATGAAAAAATTTCTTAATGAAATGGAAGGTGGATTGATGATAGTTAACATGCACATAGGTAGACTTCTTACTAAACCAACATCAAGTACGGCATTGAAGACATTAGAATAATTTAGCAACGTAAACTACGACTTTACCGAATTTTTTATGTAACATTAAATATTGATTAAAATCTGGCACAAGGAAACGTTGCTATGATTTCAGAGCTGCAAAATGAAAAAATCTTGAGCCTGCGATAAATGAGCTAAGTAGACAAAAAAACCTTGCAGCCCTTGCTTGATGCATTTGTAAGTCGTAGACATGTCGCTGACCAAAATATAGTTTACTAAAATCAAATAACTTCACATTCCTTGAAAATATCTTCTATAACTAACACACTTCCAAACACTATACGATTGATCCAGAGCCTATACCAATCGCAACTTTTACGCCACCTAGCGGTTGAAGATTTCTTCGCAAATCACCAATCCATCTGGATCTTAAATTCCACATGCAACCTACTTATTGTTTCATGCAAGACTTGAATTTAAGAAGCAGATCCTCTGTGTCCTTCTCATTCTGGTCCTGTTGGCAACTGGACTTGGATCTCTCTAACTGATGTCTCTGGCTATTTCTTTGATAGCATCATTGCCTATGATTAAAATAGTCCTCACGCAATTGCCAGAATGATCAGTTCAGTGGTGCTCAGATTGCTTGTGGCCACTGTGAATACTCTGTTCCACAGACAACTTGAACATTCACCATTTCTAACATGCCATATATATTCTTATAGCTACAGCATAAGAGGAAATTCCAGATGCACAAATATCCTCTAATTTACTACATAGTCATCTCCTTTAGTTTAAAACTCATGCTTCCTTTAATTTTATTAAGCTTTCTCTCAATTATGCATGCACTTTGGTATTTATCTTGTCTTTATAAACCTCTCAATACAGAATACACATACAGTAACATGCATCTCCATTACACCATCAAAATTCATACTTATATTTTAGCATATTTATCAGAAATAATTGCAAACTGAAACTTCAGCAGGCCAGAAATAACCATCCATTTATCTATCAGTTCAGTTCCATGCTCCAGTGTCAAATCTACAGCCTCCAATCACACAGCTGAAACTCTACAACAGAACTTAACCAAGACAGCTATTTAGAGGATTTCTTTGTTTTCTCAGCAAACCGTTTTAAACCACACGGGGCTCACTTCTATTATGGGCAAAAATTGCAAACTTCTACAGATATCACACTTAAATTTTAAAATAACATCAAATAAAGAATATAGCAGACCAAAAAACTTCAACAACCTCAATCGGTGATTATGAGAAACTGTTTATTTCAAAGTGACACAACTATATTTCCTGAATATCACCAGTAGCACTTTTTATCCAATCACAAGATCAAAAAATACACTAAATCCACAAAAACGTGTCAGTCCATTAGTTTTATTCTTCAGCATCGCAAACAAAACAGTTTTTCATGGCTTTTACCTCATTCCAATAAGGCAATTCACTGGACCAAGTTCCAACCTGACTGCTGGGTGGATTATTAACAGTTGTTTAAATGCTAGTATTCCAAAAAGTTCCAAGTTTGTCATACATGGATGCCGTTAGTTCTTTTTTGTCCGCTTTTCCATGTACGTGAACTTTGTCATCGGCTTTCCACTCACTCCGCACGTCCCAACGCCAACACGTCCACCGCTAGCTTCTGGTGATGCAAAAATGCTTTTCTTTACTTTGCCCTTACTTGTCTTGGAGAAAACCTGTCAACAAAACCATTCAGTCTATTATTATTACATTATACCATAGTAAGATTCCACAAGAACAGATTCCTAGAGATCAAAAATTATAACTGAAAGAGCAACTACTCATCTTGGCAAAGAATAAAGTAGCATAAAAAGAAACTTCAAGCAGATATATTGAAAAATATATGATGTATCCGTTGCACAACATATCATGAATATCATTTTGAATTTTAGTTTATCAGAATCTCAAACGGAAAGCATCACTGTAGCTTGAATTCACTGTCTCGAATGCTGAAATCTATACTGACCTCTGAAAAACAGCGTCATTAGAAAGCTACAGTTAAAGCGTTTGGGAATTTATAACATGTGCCCAAAGATTCCAACTTCCGTTCATCTTTAGGAAATGACCTCATCTTGGCACAACCCAGTGCTTTTTTTCAGCAGGAACTCATGGGAACTGAGTTCCCATACCTTTTTGCCAGATTCGTTTATATTGATATACAATATTCTGCGTTTTACTTACTGTCAGTCCTTGTTACAGTGGGGACTCACGGGAACGGCGTAAATTATGGTTTACAAATAACTTGAAATAAGCAAGGAGCTATATAAATCTACCAAGTGGCAAGTGCTGTTATTCTACCAATATGATATGATATCTATGGTTTCTATTTCCGGAGGGGCCCATATGAGAGAGCCATATTGAGTACGAACTTTGGTAAATAAGTTTTCGATGTTTTCATTTTGAAGTCTAAAATTTAATAATAATTAAACAACCGAAAACCGTTGAAATGAAGAAAATCTCAAGCTTTTTCCAATCTGCTGTTCCGGAAAACAAACAATTGAAACAAGAACTTGCGGAAGGTAATGTCGATATTATAGAAACGACTCAAACGAGTCAAACGACAATCTCAGAACAAACGTGTTTAGGCGATGTAGACATAGACTCGGACAATGACCTGCCAAGTTGTTGGACATTGGAGCAAAAAATAGACTTCTGCAGAAGATATGAGTGGCTCTACGTTAGAAGAAAGAAGCTCGGCTGTACAGTCTGCCGAAAGGTTGGAACACTTGGGGTGGAAGCAAAAATGGGCATGAAGATATCGAAGGAATGGACTGATGGCGAAGTATCTTGTTACGGAGATGAAAAAAGAAACAGCAGAATTCACTCCGAAAGAAAATTTTGCTTCAGGACTACAGGTTAATACATTTTTCCACAAAAACTGTAGTCAGGTCGGTTTTATTATAAATGAACTCTTTGAGTCTCTCATTTTCTTATAAAAACGTTTATTTCTGTAAATATCCTGTAAATTATATTAGTGTTCTGTGTTCAGTGGGAAAATTCAATTATAGTTTTTTCTGACATAAGTTAAAGAAAACAGATGTGAAATAATAAGTTCCCAAACCTTTTCTACTAGAAAAAAAGCACTGGCACAACCCATAACAAGGTGGTTCTTGACAGAGCCTCCAATGATAGCATTATAACAGCAAATATCACACAATCAAAAATGTTACAACTTCTCAGAGCAAAGTACAGTTGTGCCTCTGAGGAAGTTATCTTGGAGGGACACTATATAAGTCCTCTGAATGAATAAATGAACTTCTAGAATTGAACAATCTAAGTCAGTGGTTCCCAAGCTCTTTTGATGGAGGGCAAAGTCTTACTTTTAAAATATCATGGCAGGCCACGCGCGCCCGGGGGCAAGAATTTCCTTAAAAAAATGTGCCTTACTTCCGCGAAAATTTCTGATGACCTCATCTTTGAACAAACGTCAGAAGCCTCATTTTGCACCCCCCTCTCCCGCGCCCCATGCAAAACTCATGTATAATAGTTACTTTTTTCCACTATTTCTTCAAAAAAATAATTGCCAGAAGCCTAAATCAAGAAAACAAGGTAAAGTTTTTTTTCAAAATTTGTGAGTGACTGTCGCGGGCCACATTCAAAGGATTGGCGGGCCACGGTTTGGGAACCACTGATCTAAGTCATCGTGACCTTGGCATTGAACTGGACCCATCGGTCTTTGTCCTGCTCTCGTTCATCTTCCTGCTGCTTTAGACGCTGCGCTTTTTTCTGGGCTTTCTTCTTTTTGTATTCTCGTTGCTGCAGTGATAAATCTTTCCTGTAAACGAAAGCATGGCAATTTAAATCCCTCGATAAATATTTTACTCTCAAACATCGCATCTTGATATTTAAGTGCAATTCAACTGGCAACTGACTAACTGTGCCACACATTATCATTTCTGTTTGACTGCACATGTTAAAAATTATCACAATACCCTGTAGAATTCTCCCGCTGGCAGTGGCTTAGCCTGTACGATAGGGTACTCTCCATGCAAATTGGAACTACACTGGTAACAAGTACTTGGATTTCCATCTTTTTTATCCTACAAATGTGCCCAAAAAGACCTAGTTTCTGGCTGATGACCACTTGTATTTATTAACTGATCACAAAAACCATTAACTTGCCAAACTATTAAATCATTAGAATGTGTCGCAGTCTGTACATACTTGGATTTTGGTCGGCCAGAGTCTTTGTCATCGTCATCTTCACTGTCTGCATCACACGGCCTCAGAAGGTACACCTGAAAATCAATGTAATGTTAGAAAAACTGAAGAAGAGCTAGAGTTTCTTATTTCCTTAAATGCAAATCAAGACTTCATTGTTTATAAGACAACATGATGCCTGCTACAGCTTCTAAATACAGCATTATACGGACGATCAGGTGCTAACTCAAGCAACTAGTATAAGCAATCAAATTCTCCAAGGCTTTCCGAATCCTTCGACTTAATAACGCAGGCTCAACAAGGTAGCACTGTCCAGTTACAGTCAGACAATATTCATGGTATATCATTTACAGGTTTGAAGCCACACATACACTCCCCACACAGCCCAGCAACTCTAATATAAGCTAGATTCTCCATGTTGTCATGAATTTGGCATGGGATGCAACTCTAATAAGCTAGATTCTCCATGTTGTCATGAATTTGGCATGGGATGCAACTCTAATAAGCTAGATTCTCCATTTTGTCATGAATTTGGCGCGGGATGCAAGCAAGCAGCCATATTTCTCTTACCGTCGACAAAAGGCAGAAGCGAATCTAGCTACAGAGAGTTTCTGCGACACAATTCTACAATAGACAAATCTGACAGAATTTTAACCCTAACTTTACACTGATGGGTCACGGTGCGGCCGCACAGAACAAAGGGGTCAGAGTCAACACAGATAATGAAGATAGTCATTTAAAATGTTGGAAAGAAAAGAGACAAATGGGATAACAGTGAACTGCTACAATTATCAGAACAATTTTTGCTTTACATCAGCCAGTGTTTTGTTAAAATCTTATACGTGACCTGCTCTGGCAAAAGGAGGCAGAAGTCGCCAATGCTAAAATTGAAGAAATTAGCTAAAACACCAATCAGGTGTAAATTTTTCAATTTTCGTTTTATGTTATATATCAATAAATGAGATCTTATATTATATGGAAAAAATATTATTTTAATAATATTTCACCAATTTCCTAGCTAATTTAATAATTTTGTGTGATTATTAAAATTATCTGAGAATTAAAAATCATTTTATCACAAGTTTCAAGAGTATTTTATGGCCTTCATTTTGCTAGGACATTCCATGTGTAATACGTTATTGGAAAGTGCATCCATTCAGCTTGCTAAAAATAGTCTCATTTGGATGGTTTGCATAGTGATTTTAAAGACATAAAGGTTGTCAACAAACATGCGTTGCTAAGGAGTTTAGTTTGTGTTTAGATAATAAACTTTGCACGCGTTTTTCTCGAAATTGTACTTCGAGTAGAAAAATATTATAACATTTATATATCTGGAACCTATCAAGATAGAATAATAATTTTTCAACATTTTAAACAGAAATTATTATAATTATCAATTTTAGCTCAAAACATACAACACTAATATTTTGGACAACAGCTTCCTTTTGCCAGATCAAGTCACATATTTCAAAGAAAAAGCTGGCACGCTCATATGACTATCTACTGAAGATAAGATTCGTTAGGTAGTGATAAGGACAAGATATTTTAAAGCCAGAGTGAAAAGAAGTTACTTGTAAACAAAGCCAATAAACGTCGCAGGTTATCATTCGCTTATTACCTGAGTGACTTCAGTCGTGCTGTATTTTTCGAAGACAACCGAACATGATCCATCTTCCAGGACTTCATCAACTATTGCCACATAGTACCTGACAATTATCAGAAGTCAATGGATAATTAGATATTGTGGTTCATCCATGATTAACTGCACTCCACACATCCATCAGCAATGCATGCTATCACAATAACTGCAACAAAGCTATACCCTATAAAAATCAACTTCTTATTATAGACATCATTACGCATCTATAGTCTCAGACTGCAACGTGCAGCTGGCCCGACGTGTATAGGATAGACCTAAGAGGGGCGCAGCGCTAGGCCGGGACTAGATTTGGCTGTAAGCCGGCCTAGCCAATTAGATTGGTGTGCATGAAGACGTCGCAACCCTCTTGCGCCCGACTACGGGTACGCCTGCGAACAGCCAGGCGTAAAGTCCTTAGGCCGTCTTTGTGAACGAATTTGAAGATGGCGGCTGTTGCGATTCGTCGGTTTAACAGAATTGTTAGACGCCAAAGAGCGTTTAGGGATCGCCGAAATCCACCCGACTCGTTCTCGGACGATGAACTTTACGATACTTTCACGAATTGTTAATAATTTGTGACGAATTTAGCCACACGATACTGTTTAAAAGTAGCGTGTCACAACGGCAAGGACTCTAGCTTGCCATGGTTGAAAATTAAATTTTCGCAGCTGCAAGTTAAATAACAGTAGAATATGTGTTGTGAAAGACAACCTTAAGCTTTTCATTAGCTATTTTTAGCGGGATAGTAATATTGTGATGAAACATTTGTGTTTAAACGGATCATCTCCGATAAAAATGCGCTAAAGCAACTGCTCGATGTTCGAGTTGTCTATAAATATTTATGCGCATGCGCGACCAGCCATAATCACATAAACCATTGACGCTGGGTTTTACCACGCCAATTTAAATTTGGCCACGCCCATTCTGGGCTGGGACTTGTTAGGCCACCGCTTGCGCCCGGTTCATGCACCCCGTTTTCCGACGGCTAACATTTTCGGCCTACCAAGGCCGGACTTGGCCGTTAGGCCGACGTAAAGTTGCGACTCTTTCACACACGTGGGTCCTGCTGTTTATCAGTCAACATTTCATCTTATCAGGCCTTTGCATTGAGTAACACATGTAACTGCAATCATTATAGTAACAACCGATATTTTCATCTGATCAGGCTTGTAAAGAACAATTAAATGTTAACATGCATTTATATCGGAACAGACCCAGTTTTAATTGAAAACTAAGCAATGCTTTCTTTGTCTTATCTATTTTCATCTGAGTACTACTAGAAACTAATAATACACAAATAAATCCAACACTTAGGCTTTAATCGTTGACAAGCATGCATAGATATGACTGTTTATGCATTATGGTGTTTGGTGACTGACAAGTACTCAAATCTGACATATAATACGTAACATTACATACAATAATTTCAGATATATACCTGAAACACAAATAGTCTGCTATAAAAACAGATATAAACTCATTTGATGCACATATGGCATGTATCTGAACATTTAAATTGTACACTTTATGAACTTCTCAAAAATACCAAAGTAACAACCGTCTAAGGTGCAACAATTATTTTATGCCCCAGCTTAATTAGTCAAAATTGTACACACAATAACTTCTTTATAATCCACACAATAACTTCTTTATAATCAGTCGAGATGTTAGTGTTAGCTGATTATCAAGTCAGTATTTACACCAGACATTTAGACAAGCACCTGAACATAAGTCAGTGCATACCTCTGATCACCAGACCATGGAGCACGGCATTTGTCTCCTTGCTTCCAATTCACCTCATGCCAGGATCGTTTGAGAGAGGAAGAAGATTCACCTGCTGAAGTCTCAGTGGATGCTTTTGGCTGAGACTGCTGCATCAATGTCTCTGTCAGACCAATCACCTCCTATAACAACCAACATGCATGCATGTCTTACTACCATTCTCAGGACCCAAAATATATAAGATACCTCATCAAGAAGACAATTAATACATGAGCCAGTTAGGCTTTTCTTAAATCTTGAACAAGTCTTGTCCTCATAGAAAATGCTTCAAAATTCAAAGGCATGCATCAAATTCACAACATTTGGGCACCTCAATCTTACAAGAGTTTATGCGTGAAAGCGGAGGCCTAAATAATAGCAGGCACAATCCAACACAAAAACCAATAAACTTAGTAATCATTAACTAATACTTCAAGTTTTAAGTGTTCAGAAAATACAGAATACCAGATAATCCAAAATGGCATTAACAAATTATCTTGATGAAATATAAGAATTCTAAAGGTTACCAGAAGATCAGCCTTCAGCTTATTGAGGTCTTCATTCTCTGCATCTGCATCATTTGTCAATGCTGCTTCAACCTGCACATCAAAGTATCACAGATAATTAAAAGGTAAGATAATACACAAAATGTGAAACTCTATGCCAACACGACCATGAAACTTTCAAAATCAGAATTTTAGCTTTCTAGATCAACTCGTGTCCACGATATGGGTCACTGAACTTTGCAACCTGTAGACAGGAAGCATGCATATATATATATATACTTGAAGGGTTATATATATATATATATATATAACTTTTGAGATCTACTGACAATATATTTTCGAATATATACTATTGAGGAAATATCCATACTTGTTTTCAGGAACTAAACGCTTCATAGCAAATTGTTTTCGAGAATATGGCCAATTTTAATTTTTCGCTACTTTTGGGAAATCAGGTTTCTGCAATTTGGATAGACCCCTCTGCATATTTCACCAAATACTCCATCAACAATGAATTCTGTAGCTTTCAGTCTCGTAATTACGCTTTTACAGCTTGCCAATACAGTCAGTAGCAAGCTACTTCTACGATGCTTCACACACTGGCAACCGTCAGTGCAAATGCTCAGAGCTACGTAGCAAGTACATTTCTAAATTTTTTAACATAAAGGCTTATGGCTTCCTGAATAGGTGCAGGAAGACTGTTCAAGGCTCATGGACCAGCGACCCAAAAGGATCGGCAAGCAATTAGTATCGGGGTGCGTAAGTTTACGGACGTCGGACGGTATCTTTTGGCATGCTGCGCGGAAGGTACAATGTTTTCTAAAGACGACACTAACCCTAACCGACCCTCACAACGCATAACCTTACCCTAACCGACATTCACGACGCCTAAAATTACGGGAGAAAATACATGCACCCCGATACTAAATGCTTGCCAAAGGATCAATCACCCGTTTTAGTTTTAGTTACTGGCTCGGATACATCGTTTTAGTTTTAGTTACTGGCACGGATACATCGGCAGACTTTGATGATTGCAGTCGCGAACTATTAGGATCGTCCGACAGCGACATGATCTTGTCACCGAGGAAGCGTGGCGTAGTTGTTAAGACATTTATATACCAGGATGCAAAGCTTGAATTTGATGTGCTGTTCTATTCTAGGCCACTGAAGCTGATCTTGAATCACAGTTGTCATGTGGCTAAGCCATTTAGGCAAGAAAATTATTTCCATCAATCCAGCCTCCATTTTAAAGTGACAATATATAATATAATTTGGCAACGTAAATTACGGTTTAACCAATAACGTTTAGCTAGATGGACCTACCAAAAGCCGGGCCATGACGGATCTGAATCCATTTTGTATTTCTATCTATTGCTAGGTTTCGACTCGTGAGGCAAAGGTTAGACCGTTAGACGATACCCATTTTGAGATATATACAACTTAAGCGATTCTTCGCTAAACGATATCAAAACACGACATATACAAAAATAACCTATTGCGATCACAAATTATACATTTCGAAATATAATTCGTACCTGTTGAAGCTGGAGTTTGAAATCCGCGATTTTTGTAGTAAAACTGTCCGCCATCTTAACGTTTAGAAATCCTCCGAATAACTAAACAACCAGTCGCACCATAGATATAAGAGATGCATATTCAAAACGGAAGTGCAAATATGGCAAATTATACGCTTAATAAGTATGTAGCGGTGGAGCTCCGAAGCACCGACCACAGCTTTCGACAGCACTCAGCAGTGTCAGTAAAACCAAACCAGTTTGACAGTCTTTGGAGTAAGATGTTGTGATCAATGGCTACAGAAAATCAAGGAGACAGATACCCTACAGGAGACATGTTGATGAGAGATAAAAGTTCGTGCCAAGCTGGTTAATGGTAAATTAATAATAAGGAGAGGTTGCAGAATTACTGAGAGGAGCTGAGGATACGGGAGGGCGAGATAGACACAGCAAGACCTGCTCGTTCCGCATGGTTGGATGGTGAATACCTGGCAAATGTAGGCTAAGAGGGCCGAGAGAGTTGAAGGGCGGTGTGGGTGTAGATAGATGAGATTTTGTAATGGATGCACTTATATAGGGACTTTTTAGACAGTGAAGTGATTTGAGAACTGAGGTTCTGTGATGGTATTTGGAAGCTTTGGTGACTTCACTGGCAACAGCGCTCGATCTGGACTGTTTGGCGTTTAATTTTACAAGAGTCGATGTTCTTGCAAAGGGAGTTACAGTAGTCGAGTTTGGAATAGACACTTGACGTGGCTATTGTGTAGACGATCTTGTAATAAAATACTGGGCGCAGTACTCGACCGTCACGAATGTACAAATAAAAGGTGCTAGTTTGCTGGGTGACGTGTTCGGCTAAAGTGGGATGTTTCTTTAGATGTTTCGCTGTTTTTACCAAAGCGATGAAATCACACACTAACATTAGGAATAGGACAAGCAGAACTTAGACTAAAAGGTCATTTAGAAAAATAGTTAGTTGAAGTGGGCATTATTCTAAAGATTTGAATTCTGGCTCTCATAATAATAATTATCGAAGCTTTTTCCACCCACATTTAGGCCTACTTTTCAATCACTAATGCTTAATGACTGTCTTACTATCGCATTGCGGAAACCATTCGTCTCGCTTTCAGTCTCGAATTGCGAGAAGTGGTTAAAAGTTGTTTTTAATTATCATTTAAATCATTCTGTTTGATTAAATTTTATTTGGCGTTAGTGTCAGCAGAGCATTATTCGAATTTTATATTCTCGTGTGATATAATCAATGGAGTCCACAGCAGAGACGAAGATGCTTATGAAACAACTGCTAAGCTCAGACATGAGTCTGGGCGACGCGAGCGGAACCAATGACGACGCTGGTGTGTGGGACTACCCTCTGAATATTAAAGCCAACTTTTATTTTACTAAGCGTATGATGATGGATTTTATGTCGTTTTAAGGGATATTAGGCAAACTTATAGTGTCGGGGGATGAAGGATTATACAGTATCTTTGGGCATGCTGTGCAGACGCCGGACTGTACCAGGTTTTCTAATGACGACACTAACCCTGACCCTAACCAACCCTCACGACGCCTAACCTGACCCTGACCGACACGCACAACGCCAGTAAACTTACGAACTATATCCTTCTGCCCCCGATACTATAAGATTGCCGGATATTAAAGTGTGATACGTTGTTTTCTTTCGCAGTTGTATGGATTTGGAATGTTTAGAATAAAAAATTAAACCATATTTGTAATATATCGTGTTAGCGTCTCCGATTTATTGTACATTATAGCGTATCACTTCGGTATCCTAAATTAAAAATACAGATGTATCTTTACTGAATTAGAGTACCAGTTGTTTTAAAATGCGTTAAAAATGACGTCACTTCCATCAGCAACACTTCATTCACCCTGATCAACGTAAATCTATACGCAGAATGCAGAAAACGTGGATGCGGGTAAAGTGTAAGCTGAAATGACGGTTTAGAACCAGCTGAGGACTTTTACAGTCGTATCTCCGTAAATTGAAGTTCCGCAATTTGAAATTAATTTCTGACGCTGAAACGATATGCTATAATGATTGACTAATTGGGACGCTAAAGCGATATATATTTTAAAATATTTTTATATATCTAAACAATATATATATATATATCTACTCCTCCCAGATCAGATCAAGGTAATCCCTGACCCTTTCATACGCCTATCCACTAACTCCTCATCTCTTACTTTCACCTCTGACTTGCCTGTGCACAATCTTGGCATTACCTTCAATCTACATCTCTCATTCTCCAACCACTTGATTTTGCTGATGAATTTGTTGAGGAAAGAAGCACATCAGGTCCTGTTGTATCAAATACTGACTTTGATGGGAACACTATTAAAGACCCATACATTATAGGGTGGTGCTTGAGCTACAGTTTTAGGTTAAAACTATAAATTAGCTCTTTTTTCCTTAAATTGTTATCATTTTAGAAAAGGGTGTTTTGATGTTTGTGAATATGTTAATTTTTTTATAATTAGAGTGTTTAGTGCTGAATAAATGCGGATTTTATGTCTAAAACTTTGTCTTCAAAGTTGTTTTCACATTAGTAAATCCAGATGCACTGTAGACTATTTTATTGCTGCATCTTATCCAATGACTCTTTAAGTCTTTAATTTTTAGTGTTTTTCATTAATTTTTCTAGATGCTTCTGAAGAACCACGTGAAATGATGGAGAAGTCAAAGTGAGTGATTGTTGATGAATTGTATTGCATCGTTATTATAGGTAAGCAAGTAGCTTATAAATTTAATGCAAAAGTACAGATGATATTGTACAGATCTACGAAAGACTGCCAGAGAAGTCTTGTATGACCCGTTGTGCCACTTGCATAAGTACAATCTATTTGGTAATACAGAGAGAAGAAACCCAACTGTAGGTTTGCCTGGAGGGTTGGGTGCTTAGGCTTGTGAGCTGAAATACATACATTCATACATGCATATAGATATAAACTGGTAATGCATGCATACATTCATGCATATTTGTGTGCTTTCCTACATGCAGAATACATTGATACATGCACAGTTGCGCACATTACATTCATACTACCATGCATGCATGATTATCTACATACAAACATGTGTACATTGTAACTGTATCATATTGCTACTATTTTATGCACTTCTTATACTGCTTTATTACAAAGTACTTCCAATTACTGGTCATCACGTCACTAAAAGCACCTTTCACGTCTTTGATGTACTGTTGATGTCTTTCTGTTAACTGGTATTTTTTGGCATACAGTGACACAGAAAAAAGCAGCGTTTTGAATCGCCAAGGCATCAATGGATCCTCGTCATCCTGGATGGACTTTGAAATGGGTGATTCCAACCTACTGAAACCCACCAGACAAGAAATGTACGTATTTCTATAAATCACTGGTACGAGATGGTCATTTGGTGTGCAAGCACCAAACCTTACTAATAACTGTGTTCTGAACTTTAATTAAATTACCAAGATTCAGTTTGATTTATTTGGCATAACTTGGATTTTGGCAGTGTAGCTTTCAGTTTTGTCTTTTGACTTCTCTGGAAATTTATGCCAGCTTCTCACATCTGGATATTCTCTGGAATGTTTCATTTGTATCTGTACTCTGTGTGTGCTTAGCATTAAAGACACTTCAGTCCGAATGATAGCCATGTCTCTGAGAGGCTCTCAAGGGATGCTATGCAAATGTTCTTTTGCAATTACAATATTACAATTATTAAAGGCTGATACCCAAAAGCTTGAGAATAATCTTGCTTGAGTGAATGATGAAGAAGGATTGTGATGGTAATAGTGATGCAGAATTGCAGATCGCATTAGGACTTTGTCATTATTGTCTTTAGGTTATGATGTTGATGATTACGGTGACGGATGATAATTATACAGTGATTAATATAATAATTGTACTATTATATTGTTATAATATGTGACTTGCTCCGGCAAAAGGAGGCTTTTGTCCAAAAAATTAGTTTGGTATATTTTGTGCTAAAATTGAAAAGTAATAATTTCTGTTTAAAATGTAGAAAAAATTATTATTCTCTCTTGATGGGTTCCAGAGATCTAAATTTTATAATTTTTTCTACCCAAAGTACAATTTCGAGAAAAACGCATGCAAAGTTTATTATCTTAATACAAACCCTAGATAGATCGCAAAGTTTATGTGTAAATTTGTTATGAAATAAGTGAAATATTATTAAAATAATATTTTTTCCGTATAATATAAGATCCTATTTATTGATATATGTCAAAAAATGACAAGTGAAAAATTTACACCTGACTTGTGTTTTAGCTAATTTCTTCAGTTTTATCACCGGCGACTTCCGCCTCCTTTTGCCAGAGCAGGTCACATATATTTGCAATTTTGGTTATTAGTAAACTACCTGAAATTGAACTGAAAGTTCATCTGAGAAATCCTTGAATCATTTGCCAAGCCCATGAGGAAACTGTAAGAGGAAGTTGATAGTGCATATAACTGTTACATTACCTCATCTTCCAGTGTCTTGTTTGACATTATGGGAGTTATGACATGAATTGCATTACTTTGTTGCAGTTTGCTGAAGGGCAGCGATATTCAGAATAGTCATGCAATATATGGGCAAATAGTTGATGTGATGCCCAGCGAGGCCAGCAGATCAACACAGGCCCCCGTTGGCAGCAATAAGGTAACTCAGGCACAGACTAATCTAATCAATGTCTCTACTGGTTTGTTTGTGTGCATGTGTGTGCGGTAGAGCAGTAGAAACTCATTTTACATACCAAGAACTGTGGTTATGATGAGTTCATTCTTATAGGCTAATTAATTTTGGGATCCACGTCCTTGACGATGTTCTATTCGTATTATGTTGAGGTGTGTTATAACAAGTCTCTGGTGTAGTTATATATTTATGTAGCTGAGCATTTTTATGGCACCGTCTAATTCTTGAATGCTCCTTGATAGCATTGATGGTATTAGAGTTCAATATTTTTGTGCTATCCAAACTCCAAATCTTTGAAAATAAAGTTTATATATATTAGGAATGACAGCAGTGTGGAGAATCAATAGCAGATATACTGGTAATCCCATTGTCAACTGTGTTGAGAGTTACTTCTAGGTTGAGCTGTTCATCTCTTTCTAAAATGTTTTAGCTACAAATTGTGTTGCATTGACTTACAATTTGTTCAGGTGAAAATCAATCCCGTGGTGAATTTCGACTGGGAGCATCGATACTACGTCGGAAATCTGGTAGCAGTGCACCTAAATCAGTTGCATATTGCGTATGTCCTGCGGGGTTAGTGTCTTTATTGTGTATCTTTGATGGCATCCACCTTGATGGCACTGGATGCATAAAATTTGTATTGTGCTTCTTATGAACCTCTCAAAGGCAGTGCATACATATCTGTCGTCTTGTAATGGTTTATACTAGTGCAACTTACGGTAAATAATGTCTGTACCTTATCTTTCATTACCATATTTTACCATACATAACCTTGCCTTATTTTATGTTACTTTATCTTAAATTTTCATATCATACCTTACCTGATATATTGCATTACATTGCCTAACGTTACCGTACTATAACTTACCTTTTTTTAATTTTCCTGACTTTCTACTGTGGCTCATGTTGAAGAAACACAAGTAAGTGTATGAGATGGATGGCATGTAGAGTACAGTTGTATGTTGTCAGAGTACTGTTTGAGTTGTGCTCCCATAGCAGTGATGAGAGCTCAGTTAGATCTGCCTTGTATAAAACGTACAGGAGCAGCCAGATTTACCGAGTCCTGTGACCACCAAATGGAACCGGGGTCCAAGAAGCCGTGCAGTCTGAGCAAATGGTTATCATTATTCTGACCTTATTCATTTTACCTTGCTTGATTTTTACATACCTTATCTTACCTTTCATTGCCTTACAGGTAGGACAGGTGGAATTGTTCGTGTGACAAACCGCAAAACGGCCGAGCGTCTTCTGCTGAAGAACTTTGTTGGGGCAGTCGTTGACATTGGCTTTGCATTCACACCTCTTGTCACTCTAGGAATTGTGGATGAACCGGGCAATATGTACATCTATGAGATAACAGAAGGACTTGATGGCAAGTTGGGGTAAGAGTTCTAGTTTTTACTCGGTGAGATTGCAAAACTGCAACCTCTCAACTGTGCAGTGATAATGAGAAATAAATTATAATATAATATTTTCAATCATAAGATTTTGACCTTGAGGATTACAATTGCATAACGGTAATGATAATAATAATAGTTATAATCACAGTCTTAGCACTGCTTCATCTTGTATCGTGCCTGCATAATGATAATTATAGTACAGAAATAATAACAATAATAAGATTATGTCGTTTGAATTGCAATTTGATTTGTCAAATGGGTTCTCAGTTATGGATATGGCAGTCTTATGCATTAGCATTATTTTCTGTTCCATCGTTTCAGAGAGTCGATGCTATTGCATGTTGTTCGACCAGCTGGTTCCCCGTCAACAGATTTCCACCGTCTGATCTGGTGCGCCTACATCCCGGATGACTCGACCTGTGCACCTAGTTTCTATGAGGACTATTCCATGCTGCTCTTGCTCACACACAACGAAAATGTATGAATACTTGGAGAGTTTGGTCTAAACCAGGAATGAATTTTCTGATAATTTCTGAGACTTACGTAGAGCTTTCAAAAAGTTTTGACCAAGCACAAAGATAAAATTTCTCAGAATTATGGATGCTTACTAAGAACATCTTGAAGAGTTTGATCTGAGTACAGTTAATCAAATTTCCTCAGAATTTTAGACATTTTAGACATTTACATTTTTTTTACATTATTTTAATTTTATGTAGCTTATGTGAAACTTAAGTACAGCCAGAGCGAGCAGGGCACTGGGTCATTGGATAAATTGAGGTTTTCTCACCATGGATGGTGCTGTGAAATTAGTCTGTTTTGTTCTTTTAGGCCGAGGTGTGGCATGTGGGAAAGGCATCGACTACGTTCAAGGCTTTGGGTCCTGTCCTTCCTTCACAAGTCACCACTGGCTTCCATGAGATTCGAAGTCACACGAAGGTGCAGTGCATGTTTTCTATGCCTTTAGTGTTGGCTTAGCACTTAACCCAGGTTATGTGTTGCCACTTTGGGCTTTCCCTGAGCTCTAATATCATATTGCATGTCCTTGCATCTTGTGGCATTGTTTTATGTACTGGCCGCCTGGTAATATTTGTTCCCGGTCAGGTAGTATTCTCTGACCTTGCTGTTTTTTTCTGTCATGACCTCTTGCCACATTTGGATGCCCTGGCCTCTTACCCAGTTTGAATAGCATGAATGAATGAATAAATGACCACTGGATCTAACAAAAGAAATGAATGCCCTATGAACATCTCACGATCTGATTTCAGTGACTTCTTCAGTAGCTTCATCTTAGTAGCTTCTTGCTGACTGTACATTGTACAACTTGTTTCATTGGTTTTGCAGCCAATTATTGATGCTGTGTTCTCACCTGATGGTACAGCTGTCGCAACAGCCAGTCTGGATGGTGACGTTAAGTTCTTTCAGTTCGACGTATCGGGGGATGTAATGCCCAAGTGAGTAGCCATTTTAGAGAATACATTCATAAATTCTTATAAATAGCAAGGAACACACAAATGGAAGGCAAATACTTTTATCGTATTGCTTAATATAGTATGCTCAACTGTCAACTCAGAGGTTGGGATTCAAATACTGGCAAGGATGGAAGGATATTTAAGGATTTCTGTATCAACAGCACTCTAATGCACTCTGCTGTATATATCAGTACTTTGACTGTAATATGGCAGTGATAAGGTTGGGTATTGATGACGAATACTGGTCACTGTGCCTTAAGAAAATGAAGTTGCTAACACTTCATACCCCATGGCTGTATCTTGAGATTAGGGACTGCTTAAGACAGGGATGGCGAACCCATGGCACGAGTGCAAAGAGTGGCACGCGCTCAAATATTTTGGGCACTCAGAATTTGAAACTTAGAAATACAAAATAACTGTAGAAATCCACATTTTCTTTTATGAAAGACTATTGTAACACAATTCTGAAACCGTCTTTGAAATAGTGTCTTTTTATTCATTTTTTGTTACACTTTTGCAATCAAATCAAATCAAATCATTTTTAAAAACGTACATGAGAAAACCAATTATATGCTGCAAAATTTCCGATGGGCACACGACGGTATTTTAAAAAATGTTTTAGCAGCATTTGGCATGCATGTTAGAAAAAGTTCGCCATCCCTGGCTTAAGAAGTAAGAGTAAAATATTTGATACCGAATAAGGAACTGTTTCTGTTTATGACTTGTAGATGCATACATCAGTGGCAGCCTCACAACGGAAATCCACTGTCATGTCTCTTCTTTCTCGACAATCACAAACACGTGAACACAGCGTAAGGAGCGGAGCTACATGCTGCATGCTCTTCTGACAAGATGTTTCAAAACATATTTGTGTATCAAAGCATTTATATAGCACCTATTGTGATCTATCATAAGTGCTGCTTCCATGTCAAGGCATTTATATATGTGCTTGTATGTGTACTTAGTTCTAAGTACCATTCAGAACTGCTGCTTATATGACTATCTAACATATAGCTATTCTAAAATGGTGCAACTTCATAGAAACAAAGATTGTAAAAATGTAGACCAGTATGAAACACAGGTTGCCTGTTGCTTTTGGCTGTTGTCTGACGTTTTCGTGTTGTGTCATCTAGGAATCATTGTTGGAAGTTTGCCATAACTGGGGTAAACCACAATAGCGAGTTAAAAATCTGGAGCTGCGAGACGTGGCACTGCCTGCAGACGATTCGTTTCTCTTCTGCGGGTGACCCCTCTGCTCCAAAGGAAGTTGGCACTGTGGAGCCCCGCATAAAGGCATGCCTTGATCTCAGCGCCACCTACCTGGTTCTTTCTGACATCAATAGACAGGTATGATGCAACTTTGTTTCACCAGTTCTAGAATGGGTCATCAGCAACATGCCTGTTAATGTATGCAATGGTGTGTGCATATTTATTGCCTTCGAATTTCTTGCATTTTCAGAGTTTATTTAGAAAACATTAGGTAGCGTAATTGAGCTTTGGATATGTTTAGCACCATTAATATACGTGGAAAATAGATTAACAAAATGAGTTGGGAAAGTAGGGTCTGTCCCCATCCTCACCCCATCCCATCAGGTCTGTATCTATCCCCATCTCACCTGTCCCAATCTCCATCAATGAATATAGAAAATAGATGAACAAAAAATGAATTGGAAAAGTTCGGGTCCTTCCCCACCCTGTCCCCATTGGGCTGTCCCCATCCTCACCCCACCCCCATCCTGTCTATCCCTACTCCATCCCTATTAGGTCTGGCCCTTCCCCACCCATCATAATTGGGTGTGTCCCCATCTTCTCCCATTAGACATGTTCCCATTGCCATTCGAATGAGGTAAAGAAACAAGATAAAAAACATTCTTAAGTTGAAAAAATGCTGAAGCATTGAAGGAACTCGATTATATAGCACAATAGCTTAACACTAAAATGTAGACCCGGTTAGCTTAACTCACTCTTCAGGTTCATAAATGCTGCTCTCACTTTCTGGATGCTCTGACTCTTCTTGTGCCCTGAATCAAAACAGTACTGAGTTGAAAGTCTTTCTCAGTTGCCAGCCTTGAACTCTTTGTCTTTATCTGTCCACTGTTTTGGTTCTGTGACGCTGCTTAAGGGTCAGAAGTGAAATCTTATTTTCTAATTGCTTACTCCTATGGTCTGTATTCCTGTCCCAGGTGCGTTACAGATCTCAACTGCATGGATGGCAAGGCATTGTGGTGTTCGAATGCAGTTTAGCTTAACTGCAACCATCAATTCATATCTTGTGCATTATTGCAATGATGGCACTATATAGAAGTATCTGGATTAGATCAGATTGACTGCTGCTTTCTGATAGGTTCTCTACATCCTCGAGCTGTTTCAAGACTCTGTTTCTGGTCGAGCCCACGTGTGTTCATTGAGTGAATTCCTGCTGATGCAGCCATGTCTAAGTTTCTCCATCTTGGATGCCGGACGCAGAAGGCTGGCCAAGGAGGCACTCGAATATGGTGCCGAGCACGTCTGGTCGTGCACCACTGGTCAGTTTGCTTTGTCTCATTTAAAGTGTCACGAGCATGATGTGTAGTTGTGGATGATATTTCGTTAATACTCCATCATCTTCACTGTTGTCATCGTACACAATCCTCATCATCATCATCCATTACATGAGCTTGTCTGATTTGAGTTTTTGGGTTAGCAGGGCTTTTCGTAGCAGATGACCTTACCCCATCTTGCAGTTGGCTGCTAATGCTCTTAGACATGATGAAGAGTCAAACCTATGTTCACTAAGATAAATCATTGTGCTGTAATTATATCCCCTCTGCCATCGTTAGCCACTCCCAGACACTTGAGTCTGTACGGGCAGAGGCAGCAACAATAGTGTGCTGCTATCTCTGGCTCATCACACTTGAAATAATTTCTATTGACAGTCGGATATCGGGTATTGGATTTGCAGCCTGGGTTCCCGCTTTCAGGCAGCCAGGTGCCTATTGTCTTCTTTTTGTGATTGATATATATATATTGGATTGATGTTTGATCCATCTTTGATCAAATCTTGATCGTTTGTGTGATTAGCATTTTGACTAATTGTTGACTGGTCTTTGATCATTTTTTGATAATCTATCCAGTCAGTCTTTGATTGAAATTTGATTGATCTTTGATATTTTATTTTTGGTGTACAGTTGATTTATCTAAATTTAGGTGAAATTGGTAACGAGGACAATGGGGAAGATGTTCCACTAGACGCCAGTCTTCCAGATGTCGGTGTTCTTGTTCGACTGTACTCAATACATACCAGGTCTTTAACCCTTTGACTTGCCCTATTTTTTCCCGATAAAAGGTAAATGTGTATGTGTGTGTGTATGTATGTATGTATGTATGTATATATGTATGTATATATGTATGTATGTATATATGTATGTATGTATGTACGTATATATGTATGTATGTATTTATTTATGTATGTATATATATGTATGTATGTATATATGTATGTATGTATATATAAATGTATGTATATATATACGTATATATGTATATGTATGTATATATAAATGTATGTATATATATGTATGTATATATATATATGTATATATATGTATGTATATATATGTATGTATATATATATGTATATATATATGTATATATATATATGTATATATATGTATGTGTATATATGTATATATATATATATGTATGTATATATGTAATATATATGTATATATATGCATATATGTATATGTATACATATGTATATATGTATATATATATATATAATATATATGTATGTATATATATATGTATGTATATATATATATATGTATATATATATATGTATATATATATATGTATATATATATATGTATATATATATACACATATATATGTATGTATATATATGTATGTATATAATTATATGTATGTATATATATATATATGCATATATATAAACATATGTATATATGTATGTATATATATGTATGTATATATACATACATATATATACATACATATATATATATACATATATACATATATATATATCATACATATATATACATACATATATATACATACATTTATATATACATACATATAATTGCGCTTTAAACCGCGGTCGCAATACAACTGCATAGGAAAGCGCGCTTTAAAGCGCGCTGGCCAGTCAAAGGGTTAAATGTTACTCTGACCAGTTTATGAACTCTCACCAGTTAACATATTTATCAGGAGTTAACATTATTTTCATATGTTAGCATTGCTCCTATCAGCTAATATTCTGCAATTAATATAATTCATCTGTTTCTCTGATTTCTCTAACTGGTTAATGTAAGTCACCAGTTATTGTAATTCTAACCAGTTAACATACATGTAATTCTCACTAGTTAACATAATTGTCACCTGTTAACAGTAAAGTAACCCTCACCTACTAGTATAAGCATGGGATGGTGAGGAGAGAACGGGTCACAAGGCTAGTGCCGAGGCTATGAACACAAACTTGGTAACCCTTCATAACCATGCCCCTCAGCTGCAGCTTGAGAGACAGTTCTTCCAAGAAGTTATTTGTGCTTTTGGATTTGTGTGAAGTTATAATTTAAGAAGAATGTGATCTGATTGAACTACAGGGCAATGCAAGAATTACAGATAAGGTACAAACCACAATCTTCAGTGCCAAAGCTTCACAGCGAATCGGCAAGCTCTGCGGCTACGGATGTAAGCTCCACAGGTGAGAAGTTAGCAATGCTTCTTGTTCATGAGGGGCCATTGTATAGTGAAATTTGTCGTGTAGCAAAGTGTGTTTTAAGAAAGCTGTGTTGTGCAAGAATCTGTTTCTAGCATCACGAGAATTACTTCAATTGTTCTGGGGCATGTGTATCCGAACATTTATTTTTATGTATGTATGTATTGGTGCATGTACACTGTACAATGTTGTGTATACTGTATGTTGGTATACAATACAATACCCATGAAATTTTGGCCCTTGCTTTGTTTAGAAATGCAAACTGAAGCCAGGCAATCGGAAACATTAAGAGCCACAAACAGACTGGATGAATAGGTTTGATTGTCAGTTTAAGCGAAGGATAGTCTTGGTAGAAGAGTTGTGAATATGAGGCGGTGAAGAACAATAGAGCATGGGGAGATGACAGAAGAGGAATTAAACAATTAGAGGTCAATGTTGGAGTTTAGAGGAGTGGTCAAACCAGATGACTTGGTTTTGTCAGGATTAAGTTTGATTCGCATACACTGAAGCATAATGTCATTTATGCAGGCATGAAGCATGGTAGTGTTTGCGACCTCATTTAGCAAAGGTAGACAAAGAAATGGGTATTGTTTGCATAATTGTGGACGCCATGGCGAGAGGCAATGATGGACAGTGCAGTGGTATACAGGATAAACAGCACAGGCTCAAAGACTTGTTTCGTTCTTTTAGGTTTTCATGATCACCTCTCTGATGGGAGTTTCACGTCAGACTTTGATCGAGTCAACGATCACCTTTCAAACAGCGATCGACTGCCCCAGCTCCAGGTGTCTCCTGGTCGAGACTCACTCACGACGCTTGAAACGCCGACGAGTCGCTCTGTAAATGCTCAACCTGTACTATTAACTCCAGATGCTTTCATTTCTCCACGGTTGGTTTTCATAATTTTTCTTTTTTGCTGATAATAATTGCAAATGATGGGATCAGTGAAGGAAAGGTTACTACTTAAGGTGTTGACTTGTTCTCTAAATTACTGTTATAGGTGCATCATACATCGTATCCAAAAAATGATCCCAAGATAAATTTTACTATAAATGAAGAATTTTTTAAACTGCTAAAACATTTGAAGGATTCGGGTATGTCATGTTATGCAGGAGTTTAAGTCCGCTTCGTGTTCGTCCTATATCCAGAAATTCTTTAAGCAAAAATGTTCTGACTGTAATTCTGATCAATATTCGTTTTCATGTCTATAAGTTACTCAAAATTGCAAATATGTGTTTTCAAGTTGATTAACATTTTCTAACAGCAAACCAATAGAAATCATCTTTTGAAATACTACAGTATTCGAACAAAGGCTTTGAACCATCCAGTGTTTTCTTAAGTTTTTTATTATCGACTCCAGAGCCAACCTGGTGAAATCCAGTCATGGACTGCAACACCTACCTGGTGAGGTCCGATAACAGATTTTAAAGGTTTAAAGGAATCATTCATAAACTAACAAAATTATCAATACTAAATAAGCAATGAAGGAAACGGTTGAGTTTCAATTTCAGAGGTATTTGAGTTTGCTTAAGGTTGCCATTTTTCTGGACACACAACAGATTCCAGAGTGAACATTGGTTTCATTTGTCTGTGTTTAGCCGTCCTGAAAGTCTAGCCGCATCCAGTGTCACTGACAGTCTTACGCTCATCACTGCCATGAATGAAGATGAATCGTCACACATCAGTATGCCCCTCAACATGATTCCCTCCGATCGCCCTCTGATCGATTCAACCGTAAACGCTGCCACATCAGATGTTGACCTATTCGCCTCTTCTCGACCTGACCCTGCCACTACTTCTAGATCTGAGGATGTATTTGAGTCCAATATTGCATCAGTCATAGATTCAATTGAGCTGGAAGCCAGTGTCCAAGGACTTGATGATTCTCATCGTGATGGCACTCCTGTGGCTCTAACTGCAGCAAATACAGAGGACGGAAGTCTGGGGTTACCGGATGACGGTACTCTGTTGCGGCCGATTGTTGAACGCAGTCATCTGTCGAGTTCGGATAGTTCGAGCTCAGCCAGCCTAGAAGTGAACGAGATCTTTGAAAGTCAGAATAGACCAAACAGACCAGGTCGTGGGTCAGATGCAGACCAGATGATGGAAGATGAGGATGAAACCCTTGTTAAACCGTGAGTTTCACGACTCATTTACAAATCTCAAGTATTTATCTAGACAAGCATGTGCTAAAAACTAATGGGGAAATAATCCCTCAGATTGTCAGTAACGGAATAATATGCTTTTTAAGTAATTCACAAATGTGGTTAAGTAAGTTGATGATTAAGGGGTGGCCTTTGTCTTCTTGTTATCCAATCTGAAAATCTTATCGAAGCTGATCTGGAAACCAGTGTTTTTTTTATCACAAGCCATCAGTTGCTGATTGCATCTAAGCAAACCTACTTTTTTAATCACAATCATTCAGACAGAACCAGCCGAGATCGACATGACTCCACAGACAGAACACAGGATGTGGAGGAAAATGTATATGGCACTGCTACAATAATGAGATGCACTGCTCAATTCTTGCAACTGAGCTGGAAAGATATTTTGTAGTCTTTCGTATTCCAGATCAGTTGATCTTGGTTACACAAGCCATTGTACTGTGCTACTGTATGTAGTTGGCAGAGATTTAATTGAGCTTTTGGACAGGAAGTCGGTGTAGTGTTCATTTAAGAGATTTCTAAAGCTCTATATAAATGTTAAAATGCATACATGCAGTGTGGTTCTCACTAGTACTGCAAGTTCCATTTGATTTTAACACAGTCATTTAGATAGGCTGTAATTTAAAGAAAGTAAGTAAGTATATTTTTTATTACGATCATCTGCTTATACTGCACTTTGGTTTACATAATATTTAAACAAAGTAAAGCAATCATGTGTTTTGAATTGTTTTAGGGATGAGGTGGAGAACATTAGTGAGGAGGAGGCCCAACCACTAAACGATGATGGCAGTGAAGAGGAGGAAGAGACTGAGGAGGAGAATGAGGAAGATGAGGAGAGCAATGGTGAGGATGAGAAGGAAGCCGATAGTTCAGTCGTTAAGGAATCGACGGATGCGAGAACATTCGGCCTTCAGGACTGGCCACAGGCAGCGGGCGTTATAAATGTTGACGAACTGATACAGAAGACGGAAAAGGCAAATCGAAAGTATGCACTAACTGTTTTCTATCCATCTAATCTAATCTAATCTTTCTCCAAGCTAATCGCTCCAACTTACCTACTTGACCTTTGTCGGCCTGTGTTGGGTACTCTGAGTACTCGCTCCCTACACTCAGCAGGGAAGGGGTGCTTTCAGTTCCGTTTGCCCGTACCTCTATCATGCAGAGTCGTGCTTTTTCTGTGGTAGGCCCGTCGATATGGAATGGCCTCCCACTTGAGCTGCCCCTGTTCCCTAGATCACTCACTCTCTGACACATTCTATAAGCGCTTGAAAACTGTTCTTTTTGACTGCTGGAGTTGGGAGCACCTCTGAGTAGTTTCCTTGAAGAGGTGCTATATAAATACTTGAATGAATGAATGAATAATCTTTGTTAAACATAATTTTTAAGACAGAGCCAGGAGAGATCCATGAGATTGCACCGACCAGAAGTAACTGGTTAGATTGAATTAACTACTGAGAAGTGCTGTACTTTTTTTATCCTTTTAGAAGTCTTGAACGAGTTGACCAAGAGTCGTTTTTTGCTGATAAGAAGCTGATCGATGCTTTTAGTCAAGCCACAAAAATCAGTCAACAAGAAACAACTGAGTCGAAACAAAGAGATCAGTGAGTACAATTTTTACGAGAAATGTAACTCCTTAACGACAAGATTGTACTGATGGCAACTGGGAAACAATGCAGCTCGTCGTTAAAGTGTTAAAGACATTTTAGATCTCTAAGACAATCTCTATCAAGATCAAATTGTTATTTCACTTAAATAATATTTAAATTAATGATGTTTGATGAATTTAATTGAATACTGTTGTTCTGCTTAATAACAGCCTAATGTTGCTGTAATGTAATTTAATAGCATTTAAGTTCATAATTTTTTATTAACTTAATACTAGCCTGATCCTGAATTGTTGATTCCATTGTCCTTCAAAACACTGGTTTAATGTGCATATAAGGTGTGTGATGAAATCTTTATCATCACTGTTGATTGCACAATGTTTTGTAAAATGGTTCAGTGTATAAACTAGAAATGCCTTACTTGACCAAGAATAGAGATCACTTCTCACAAATGGAGTTATAAGCATTTTCCATCTGGTTCACAATTTTCTCACTTTTTGTGAATACAGTTTAAACTATAAATTACAGTGTAGATCCGTATATTGCAGTCAATGGGGCCCAAAGTCTCCAAGATCGTGTGTTAATGGGATGCAGGCTAAGAGAGTCATACCGAAGTACAGTAGTGTATGGCAGTGTTTCCTAAACTTTTCAGTGTCACGGACCGGTAGAATTAACTTTTCAGTGTCGCGGACCAGCAGGAATTTTCCCACTGCAGGAGGACCAGTGCCTAATTATTAATTATTTCTCTTTTTTCTATCACCTAAAATAGATTCCTCAAATATGTATAAAAATTGATTTAGATGCATGTTAAACCAATTCTACGACTCTATTGCCCTTTAAATGCTAGCCTAATAAGTGTTTTTTGTAATGACTTTATAAAATATGATAGCCATTTCTTGATTCCGAGACAATTTGACCAGTTTCTTGACTTGCTCTGCGGACGCCTACCGGCAACTGAAGGCTCGCGGACCGGCACCGGTCCGCAGACCACCACTTTGGGAAGCACTGGTGTATGGTGTACTTAAGTCTTTGTTTGGCTAGAAAGCTCAAAGACATAGGCACTTGCAATATGTCCTACCATTAGATTTGTCAGATTACTTTGAAAGGCCATATTGATGTATAGTTATGGGTTAAAGTGTTCAGATGTATGCATTTATAGAGACATACATAGCACAACTTCATTACAAAATGCAATTGCTTGCAAAGGTAACATGGTAAGGAGATATCTGCGTATTACAAGAAAGTCATTAATCGTTTCAAATGTATGTGACTGATGAGCAGTTATCAGATTTCTGTGTTGTTCAAACCAGGTCCAGTCCACATTCTTTGCCACCACATCCTTTGCCACCACATCCTTTGCCGTCAGATGGAGCAGCATTTACTGAGGTAAGTTCAGGGCTGAGTGTAACCAAACTAGTCATCCTCCTTGTCAGCGCTTTTGGGGCAGGGAACGGTTGAGGGAACCTCAGTGTTAACTTTTTAACAATGAGCGTGTTCTAAAATGCAGCTTGTCGTTAAAGGGTTAATTTGAAAGTCTAAAGATGGAAGGTTTGCTTAAGGTACAAAATCCCTTTACATCATCTCTGGATTAGTATCTTATTAAAAAATGGAATATAAAACTAGAACATTGGGGTATGTAATTATGATTTATGACAAAATAAATTGCAGATAGAATGTGGTTAAGAATTTCTAGTTTCGTGTTATTTAAATAGACAAATTGCTAACTTTAAGCCAGATGCAAATCATAAAGTTTAAATGTAAAATTTATATAAAATTTTAAATGTTACTTGTCTATGATGTACATGTATGTATTTATGTATATTTATATTTTGTATGTTTTAAGAAATGCACAGATTAATAACTAGCTCTGTAATTCTAGATAAAGAACTCAATGGAAGAGTTGATGGAGCTGGTCCAGCTGCAGAAGATTGAGATAAACCACTTGCGATCGGAGGTTCGGCAGCAGACACGCTGGACCGAATCGGTTGAGCAACTTCAGCGACAGGTTGACTCGTTGAGCGAGATGCTGCAAAGGAAGATGGCTGAGATTCTGACGGAGTTCTCACAAACGCAGTGTATCTTTTAAGCACAATTGTAATTCTGTGACAATCGTGTTAATTGCGTTTAAAAATTTAGTCGTGTTAATTAATTACGCATTAATCGCATTAATAACGCGTTAAATGCCCAGCCCTACAAGAAAGTCATTGATCTTTTCAAATGTATGTGACTGATGAGCAGTTATCAGATGTCCTGTGTTCAAACCAGGTCCAGTCCACATAACAACGGACTTGTGCGACTATGAGAATGCCAACTGTACGTTGAGGTGTTGCTGGGTTGGAAGGAAGTAAGGAAGGAACGAAGGAAGTAAGTAAGTAAGTGGAGACTGCTGTTACTCACTGTATCCAATTCCTCAATAGATTTATTTAGGCCTCTATAAGATAAATGTTGATTATGGCAGTGCTATTCAAATGTTGGTTACATTACGATACAGTGGGGCTATATAAATTTCCAGTTACATTACACTGGTGCTTTATAACTTGAGTTATATTACTGGGTTGCTATAGAAATTTTTGATTGCAATATTTATATGCCATATAAATTTTCAGTTATGTTTAGGGCTGTCAACGGGCCCTCCTTGTCAGCGCTTTTGGGGCAGGGCCCGGTTCAAGGCCCGAAAACCCGTCCGAATCAGCATATTATTTTAAGTAAATTTTAAAAGCTAAAATACAGACTTTCTGTCGTTAAACGCTGTGGATTTGAAGATGTGTTGGCCAGCTGGAGTGGTGTATTAGGTACAAAATCGCGGGGGTAGTTGGCATCTCTGCATTAGTACCTGTTTACTTGTCGGCTGGCTATACTAAAACTAGCCAACAGTTGGGGTATGTAATGATGTATTACTGCTAAAATAAGACCAGTGGATGATGTGCTGCTAGAGCCTTGTCTAGTTTCTTCAAATCTGCCGAAATAGCAGTAAATTGCTAACTTTATCGGCGACAGACCGCCGCAAACCATTAGGTTGTCAATCAAAGATAAAGATCGCTATATCGGGACTTGTCTATGATGTACATGTACTGGCTGTATTTATTCGGCTTATGAACAGAAATTTGGAAACATATTTTCCTATCGTCAGCCCTACCGCCCGTAGATGACCCGCAAGCGACGAGTGACTAATTCTAATTTAAGCCCTAGCGCAATTTGTTAATAGTTGATACCATTAAGATCCAGTTACTTACTGACTTACTTAAACTGTCTAGACTTTGCGATCGGAGGTTCGGCAACCGCCATTGCACGCTGTTTGAAATAAAGTTGAGCAGTAGTCAGCGACAGAATCATTCCATTGAGCGAGATGCTGCAAAGGAAGATGGCTGAGATTCTGACGGAGTTCTCACAAACGCAGTGTATCTTTTAAGCAATCTCATCTTGTAATAAAATGTGGACTTGTGCGATTATGAGAATGCCAACTGTACGTTGAGGCGTCGCTGGGTTATTCAAATGTTGGTTACATTATGATACAGTGGGGCAATATAAATTTCCAGTTACATTACACTGGTGCTTTATAACTTGAGTTATATTACTGGGTTGCTATAGAAATTTTTGATTGCAACATGCATATGCTATAGAAATTTTCAGTTCTGCTACTTCACAGCTTTATCATGTGGTCACTGATTGATTAGAGGGGCACAATAGACATTAATAATTGATAATAATAATAATATTTATAATATAGTAATAATAATAATATTTATAATAATTAGTGAACAGAGCATATTCAGCACTTCCCTTGCAAAGGGACTATATATGTATGTAAGTCTTAAAAGTAGATATGTAAGTAAGGTGAAACGCAGGTGAAACAACCTTATGTTTCACCTCTTTAATAGTGTTTAAGTTCTATCCTTAATAGTTTCACAGTTCAACAGCTTCAAAGGACTGTGCAGGACTTGAGTGCACGAAATTATCCACGCTACGAGGAAATGGTGTCTTCGATTGTCCGAACCGTTCAGGAGTCTATCGGTCAGCAGGTTGACCGAGTAGTCCAGAAAGAAATCCAAAACAGCTTAATTCCATGTGTGTTTCTTTTGCTTATTTCTGGGAATTATATATGCTTTCTGTTTTTGTTATTGATGCAGAAATATTTTGTGTGTAAGTGGCAAAAACTTCTGTTCATTAGTTTTATGTAGCTTAAGTTTATGACGTTAGTTTGTGAAAACCTAGCAGATTACTGTTTTGAATCAATTGTGTTCTCCTTTTCATCATATTTCATCATAATTGTTTTATGCTGTATGTCCCATTGTGCGTTTGCAAGTGGTGTAATAAAGAATATACTTACTTACTTATATTTGATTAGGTTTAATGGTGAGAATTTGTAAAGAATCTAGCAATGAAAGGCAGTTGCAGCTGATCCCAGCATGCTACTTGCAAATGAACAACGAATATGAGGTGAAGCCAGTGGACAGAGGACACAAGCAGTAGGCATCGCATGGTTCTATGTTAGTCTTGTATATCAGCAAAGTAAAGTAATCACTAATGTATTACACACTTGTCTGAACATTATGCAGCATGCTGGACTCTTATTCAAAAGGGTTTGCTTTTCTTATTTATCGGCATTAGTCCTCAGAAGCTTTGTTTTGTTAACACCACCTTCTGTGCCTTCTTTTTGTCCATTAAATTCTCCCTTGTGACCTTTAAAAATCTGTAACCAAATAAGCTGGAGTATGGATGACTTTGTTGTAGGCATCGAAAGCTGTTTGGAGCCGATGAAGGAACAGTTCCACACAGAGCTTGCTCAGAAACTGACTCCGATTGACTCCATCCTGAAGGAAAACATTGGCCGAATGTTGCGCTCTAAGGTGAGTTCTATGCAAAATGTCTTGACTAAGCGTGTTTCACAATGTAGCTAAGAATACTGATATTTATTGCAGCTGAGTAGGTGGCATCCTTGACATGATGGCATAATGATTCCAGATTTCTGTTCTGCTGGATGGATGGGACATGTAGTTTGTTTGGACAAAGATAGCAGAGCCAGCCAAGTGATGGCATGAATTCCTGAGGGAAAGACCATGGAAGAATTTGACCAGAGAACCTCTGAGATGACTTGAGGTGCTTAGGGATATCTGGCAATGAACAGAGATGGATGGAAATGCTGCTTTTCCCAATGTTCAGATCTGCACGGAGAGAATTAAGTACTCAGTAAGTGGCCGCAAGTGAACCTGGCTTCTAAAGGAGTGCATTGACTGTTAATTGTTCATGGTCCTGCATGGGAAGGACTAAGTACTTGGTGAGGGCCCAAGGCTTCCTGTTAATTGTTGATGGCAGGAACTGGCCACCTGCTCTCATATGGTAAGGCTAAGGAAATAAAGATGCTAACACTTCAGCTGCATGGTTACTTCTTCGGAGTTGTTAAAGGGATGGATCTTCTAGTCTTCTGTCTAGATGGCTTGTGTGTCCAAAAGTAAAAAAGGTTATCGACTTGTTCACACGTCTCTACAGAAACTCCTCAGAAGCATGATCCGAAGTTTGAAGGATTATTCAGCTAAGACACATGCATGACAACAGCAATACACTGATGGCACACCTTTATAGACTTCAGTTGCCCCTCCTTGTGACAAAAATTAAGGATTATTCAACTGAGATGCGATTCATGGGAATCCAATGCCTGTGCTTTTATTAGGCGCTTAAAGGGCGCTATACTAGGTGTCTAGTTATATCCATGCATACAGCACCCGATTTTGACTCTAGTTACCCTTCCGTGGGATGAAAATGATGGTGATTGGTTGTAGGTTGCCGTGGATACGATTTCACAGGCGGCTGCAGGTGAAATGCGTGATTCGCTTGGCAGCGTTTATAAGAATGTCGTCGTTCCATCATTAGACAAGAGCTGTCAGAGTGTGATGCAGCAGATGTCGTCCGTTTTCCAACATGGAAGTTCACAATGTAAGTGACAAGAACTTTGTTTAGGTTGTTAGAAGGATAAAGGGGAGAGTGGAGATTTATACTCTGCATGTATGCATGGAGCTGGACTTTAGACAACATTATCAATATTTGATGAAATTATGATTTAATTTGAATAATTCAATTGTACTTTGCGCTTACCGTATTTGCTATCATGATCATCAATTCATCATCATCATCATCTGTCCATTGCCTGAAAATCTGTAGTTGTTCACAGGTTTTGCCACTTGTAACTCGTCTAGTTTTCTGAACATTGTTTGCTTACTGATGACGTTTGTGTTGTTACTGAATTTTAAAATCAGTTAGACTAGGTTAAACTCTGATTAGTTTCTTTTGGAGCAGTGCTATGCAAATTTCTGATTAAGATTATAATTCAATCAGTTCCCTTCACTCATTTGAGGCGCGGAGATGGTTGAATGGTAACATGCTGGCACGAAGATCAGAAGGACACGGGTTCGATACCCACTAGCCCCATAAGGTTGACTCAGCCTTCCACTCCCTGGGGCAACTGTAAAATGAGCAGTAGAACAGATGGGCACCTTGGAGGCTGTCATACAGTTAAATTTTACTCGTGTTAGACTTGCTATCATCTGTTTACTACTATATCGTATAATCTGACTACGTACTTGTCAGTTTGAATTAATAAACGAATATGATTATTATCTCTGTTGCACGCTGAAAGAGTTAAGTTGTGAACATTTGTTTGGCGCCAATCTTCTATGTCACTGAGCAATCTCTGCTAGGTCTTCCTGCTCTTGTCTTGCCTCAACACATTACAAACTATTTGAATGATAACTAGAATGAGCAGAAATCACTAGAAGACTTTTTGCAAATTTTACACAGATCTAGAACAGCTGGAGCTCAACATCCACCAGACGCAGCAAATGATGGAAGACGGGCAAAGGTCATCATCACAGCAGCTTCAGGGTGTTGCCGAGGCTTTCCACCGTGCTGAAGACTCACAACGCCAGGTTGAAGGTCAACTGCTTGGTCTCGTTGCTGCACTGCAGACTGCACTCGCACAGGTTCAGCCAAGTCAGCTGAATGATGAGCAAGCCTTGCAGAGAAAATTCAACCAGTGAGTCACATATATTATTAGCATTACTAGGTTCCCATTCCCTAAATGTGACCCATCTGCACAAAACCAGTCGTAAGTCGGAATATTCCGTTTTGAGAAAACGAGCAAAAACTCGATCAAAGTCAATTTTTGTCAATTCTTAAATTATGACAGATTATTACTTAAAAATATGTATTTTATACAAAAACGCATTAAAGTTTGAGAAAAACTAACATTTAAGGTTATTATTTGGATGATTTTGTACAAGTCATGGTTTTAAATTTTGTGCGAAAGCACCGAAATTACGCCATTTTACCAGCTCTTATCCATCCTATTTTTAGCAATGCAACCTTGATGTTTGGTATCGTTTGAAAGCTCTGTCTTTCGTCTAGCCAATGGTGTCGAGATAATAGCCGTATTCTATTCAAACTCAGCCAATAGAATGGTTCAAAAATAGGTCTCACGCGTAAACAAAACTAAGTCAAGTTGCTATCACGTGATGAGACTGCAATTAGGAGCTTCCCGATTGGTCGGCAATTCAGGGTGAGACCGACGTTCATGAATATCGCGTACAACTGGCATGCGCAGTGACCTTATGAATAATGCAAATCAATAATAAGAGGCAACGCGTTGTTTTCAACTTTGTTTTGAAAGAATCAAGATCGAGTTTGCGGGTCAAATAAATAATAATTCATTTCAATCAAAATTAAGATAATGGCTGACTATAATTGTCGCGAAGCTTCTGAATTCAACGAAGTCAGACACGGACAAATTAAACGCACTCCGGCAAGATTATCTACTGACAACCGATGATGATCGTGAAAATTCCGACGGCCAACTTTGGATGCATTTTTCTCCATTAAACAGTTTTCATACATCCATGTAGTTTCTTAGCTATAACTTCAGTTAGGATTGAGCTAGAATTAAATTTTGCTGTTTTCATATAGAGGAGCTGTTCCTCTTTAAAATGATGTATTATACTCCAAAAGTCAAAAATCCGACTTGCGACTGGTTTTGTGCAGATGGGTCACAAATTACCAATCATGCTGACTTTCCCAGCTTACGACATATTCTTAACAACCTTATTGGTCTCATTATTTGCCAGCTATAACCATAACATACAGCCAGATATCACACTCATTTAATGCTATTATTTGAATAGAATAATCAGACAAATTATCTGGCACTACTAAGCGAAAACTTCAAGACAAAGGCTGCTGATATACTGTGTTGTTGTGTTCTCTGCATTTATGGCAGTTTTGATATTGCTAGGGACATGCCACTGACAGGTGTGTTAAAGTTTAGCAGTACTTGGAAAGGTGACCATTCTTGGAATGCCATCCATTCAGCTTTTCAGTGTTTCCAGGATAGTAAATAATTACTAGCAAAAGTTAGGAAGTTAAAAGAGAGGTTAAATGACAAATGTCATTGGATGCTTGTCCTCATGCTTGCACCTGTACCTATTTGGAGGTTCCAACTGATGTCCTGTTGATGGATTGCTGTTCTCGTATTTTTGCTGTCAAGTGATTAAGCCATCAATCTTGGGACCACACTTTTTAAGGAGTTTCCATAGAGGCATGCAAACAACTCTCTTATCTTTAACATCATACATACAAACACATACATACATACATACATACATACATGTATGTACATACATAAATACGTGCAGATATAATGTACATAATATGTATAATTATATATATGTATATACTTACATACATACCTAAAACTGTTGCCTATACGTGTATTCTTGCAGTGACTGGACAGCAGAACTTTTTTATGTGGGAATAGTTGCCATGTCATCGTGTTTTGTTGCAGGTTGCAGGAGACGTTGTCAAGTCAGGTACAACGCATCATTGGGGAAGAAGTAGCAGCTCTTCTGCACGAACAGCAATCCGTTCTCAGCGACCAGTTGCAGAGTGTTCTGAGGTCAGGGGCTGCGACCCCTATCCACTCATTCACTGACCCCCAGCAACAGCAGCAGCAGATTTCTGCCCTGCTGCGCCAGGGAAGATATGATGCAGCGTTCCAACAGGTACTCTGTTAATCAACGCTAAGATAAAATTTTGTCTACCTAATCATTTCAGTTCAGTTGAGGTCATTGTAAACTTTGCTAAAGTTCGTCATAGCCGTCTGCATCGCCTGCTAATAGTGTGGTGTGTGGTCTGTTCCGTAGTGCACGGAGTATGTAATCCAATGATTGTAGATTCGAGTCTGCTAAATAGACAGGTCTCCTCATGCTTCTGTTTTACACCTCTGAATCTGATTTATAGACCTTGATGATGATGAGTTCTCTGCCCAAAGGCAGTGTCCATTGGCTTTTATGCCACCCGGGAATGAGATGAGTGAGGTGGTTTCCCATTGCCTTCCTCACTTATTACATGTGGGAGAGAAACTTACACAGGGTCACTATGCAGCGGCTTGAGGTAGATTTGAACCTGCGACCCTCCGGTTACAAGGCACGGGACATTCCGCTACAGTACCGCATCCCACTTATAGACTTTGCATATGTAATAAATGCAATAAATTATAAACAAATTATACACAAATAAATAGAACAGTCGTTTCACTTAGCAGGATGTTTTGTGTAATTATAATAAATAAATAAAATTGAATAGGGCATCCATTTATTAAGCAGGACTTCTGGATAATTTTTAGGTCTGCCATCTCTGCATCTCATTAACCTAGTTTCCTTCGGTTAAATTTGTAGCTGTGAAGTTTTTGTCTAGAAAAGGTGAAGGGATATGAATATGATGTTGATGATCTGAATAATGGCTTCAGTAGAGCCCTGTTGAGCACTGTACTGCTAATGCTTCTCCATCCAACTGAGGGCTTATCAAGTCTGGGCTGGGAATGCCTCTGAAAAGATAAGTTTAAGAGGTACCATAGTAGTTAAGACCGTAACGTTGAATGTGTACAAAAAGTGACTGGGAAACCAATGCAGCTCATCGTTAGAGCATTAAACAAGGAATATTTAAGCAAGATGACAATGCTGAAGGGTGTCTTTATTGTCTTTGTGGCAGGCATTGTCAGCCACAGACCTCACACTCGTCGAGTTTGTCTGCGAGTCAACTGATCCGAGCATCGTCTTCAGTCCTGATTCGCCATCGCCTCTCGGCCAACCGGTTCTCTTGTCACTGATTCAACAGCTCTCGGCTGACCTTCATACAAAGACCGAACTCAAGCATAGGTCAGCCATTCTGTCTGACTTCTGCTCGTCTTATCACTCGCTCAGTCTTTCTGTTGTAACCTAACTTGCTCATTCACTTACAGGGATACGGACAATTCGCCCCCGGAAAATTCGCCCCCAGAAGATTCGCCCCAGGAAGATTCGCTCCCCACATTTCGCCCCGGGAAGATTCTGCCCCCGGAAGATTCGCCCCCGGCACTATAGAAATGAAGCATCACATATGTGTCGAATTGTAAAAGAAGCTTAATGTGCAGTTTATTTTCATCAATCCAACTTCCATGTTTGCAGCCAGATAAGATAATAATCAAATTTGCTGTGATACAGGATAAATTGATCCTATCCTGTACGTATCATAGCGAATTTGATTATTTTCTTATCCGGCTGCGTAAATGGAAGTCGGATTGACGAAAATAATGCTTTGCGTAAATGGAAGTTGGATTGATGACAATAATTCTTTGCGCAAATAGAATTTGGATTGATGGAATGGAAGAAAATAATGCTTTGCGTAAATGGAAGTTGGATTGATGACAATAATTCTTTGCGCAAATAGAATTTGGATTGATGGAATGGAAGAAAATAATGCTTTGCGTAAATGGAAGTTGGATTGCTGACAATAATTCTTTGCGCAAATAGAATTTGGATTGATGGAATGAAAGTTGGATTGATGTTCCTGGGCGAATCTTCCGGGGGCGAAACTTCCCAGGGGCGAAATGTGGGGAGCGAATCTTCCGGGGCCAATCTTCCGGGGGCGAATTCTCCGCAAACCCACTTACAGACGCATCCTATCGATTTCACCGCAGTTGATAGTTTGTTGCTTTCCGACTCACACGATCGCTTGCTTATTCGCTTACTCACATCCACCCACTCAATCGCTCACTGCTGTCTTGTTTCAGTCAGTCATTATACTGCTCACCCAGTCATCCAGTCTATCTCTAGCTTAACTTCTCAATTAATTTAATCACCAATTCGTGCACTTATTAACTCACTCAACCACCCACTCACACTATCAATTCCTTGTTTTGCATTTTTTTGTAATAGATATTAATATATTATTATTATTATTATTATTAAATAAATTTGTAACGCCCGCGAGGTCACACCGAAATGTGAATCTGAGGCGCGGATAGTCAGCCGCCAGGTGAAGATGCACTTAGATTTCTAAATCCTTGAAAGCCAAGGAGAAATAGTGAGTTTTGAGCCGCTTTTTGAAGGAAGGAAGTGAAGTTGAGCTACGAAGAGAAAGTGGTAGTCGATTCCATTTCTTTGGAGCAGAGGCGTGGAATGCATGAGAGCCCATAACTGTTCTGCATCGTGGCTCAGCTAGAAGACCTGTACTTGATGATCTCAGGCAACGAGGAGGGATGTAAGGAGTTAGTAGTGCATGAATATAGGTAGGTGTGCTGGTATATAATAATAATAATAATATCTTTTTCTTTAATTGACAAACGCACTGCACTGTACATTTACATGTTATGCAATTGAAACAATCTTAACTGATAACAGAACAGACAGCCTGCAATACACGGCGCTAATAGCAGCCTACAAAAGCATATCCGCCCTACGGGACTCAAACTCGGTACCTCTCGCTCTCTACGCCAGTGTGTTATCCAATGCGCTATCGGGCCTCCCTATCTAATCAGCCATTTGCTGTTTGTAGGTATCTTGAAGAAGCAATCCTAAACCTCGACCAGTCGAACCACGTCACCAGAGAACATCTAGCCATCATCATAAGCCAGCTGTGCAATAAGCTTGGCTCTTACGTCCGATCAGCTGACGCCAAAGACAGAATGGCTCAGCCGATGGCTAAGCTCCTTAGGGTTTGTGAACTGTTACTGCGAGCACAGCAGGGTAAGCGATCATAGACAGAAACGACAAATTCTGAAGGCCTCAGTTTGCAGAAGGATGTTAATGAATAGCCGTTTACTGTTAGCCGTGGATCTGTTTGCTAAGGTATTGATGGGGATTGAATTGCTGCGTGAATGGATTGTATTGCTGCTAGCGTGGATTGTGTTGCTGCGGGATGGATTTAATAACTGAAGGGATGGAATTATGAGTTGTCTAATTATTTGCTTGGGTCCATTTTGAGCTTCTGTACTGTGCATCCAGCTTTTGGTCACAATCTGGAGTGCTTTGTAACACTGGCTTGTGTAAGTGAAGTGTGGATATTATTCAGATGACATCTTGGTATTGACCCTTTGAATGCCACAGATAAAGATGATGGTCAACATTTGTAATTGACTGGTTTTCTTAACTGGTGCTAACATCTTTTTTGCTTATGTTTCCGTATTTAGAACAGGATTTACTGATGTCACCTATAGTATGTTGTTGTTTAATACAATGCTTGAGGTCCTTGCCATAGAGTGTGCAGTTAGCGGAGGCAGAGCTTTGTTTATCCCAGGTGCAGTGATCTACGCTTCTGTTGTTGGAAACACAATAGAGAGCTTGCTCTTGAGCTTAGAACAGCTGCTTAGATTAAGACTGACAATAGCACAGAGATATAGACAGAGAAGAGCAAAGATGAAAAGAAACAGAGCGAGAAGCAGTGTTATCGAGAGTCTAGGATATTGTCACAACAGTTGACATGTGGTAGTAGTTGTGATGATTATTCTAATTTTGTTGACCATCTCTGTTTGAAGTATGTTAGGATAAAAATGTAATTTAGAATGTGTTAATTTAGAAGCAACGTGCTGCGTTGGTGGTCGCTTGGTGCACTTAGGATTTATGACATCATGGTTGCCCCGCGAGAATTTGGCTGGTGATTATGTTCGTAATTTTTAGAACAATTCCTACTTTTGATTATTTGTTCCCTTGTTCACAGTGGTCATAGAAATTGGTGTGATCTTAGTAGAGATCATGCACAAAATATCATCCATGTCTTCAGTTTTACACTTGTAACGGTTGTGTGAAAGTTAGACTTGTTTCATTTTGCACATTAATTTTTTCACAAACTGTCGAGTGATTTTGTACTCTTTAACTGTTGTGATTTCTTTTGTAAAACTTTATTACGAATATTGAAGGTCATTTTAAAGCTGCTGTTAATGTCATCTGATTGGGAATTATGTTTATAAAATGTTCAGTACTGATTACTTGAGATATCCAGTTCATTTGGTTGAAAATGTTTCTTATCGGTGCCACTTAACGGTACCAGTACTCCACACAGTAGTTAGTCTATTAGTGCACCGTGGAATAGGTGCCACTTATTAATGTCCAATGTGCTTAAATGTACTAAATGACTGTACCAGATAAGAGCAGTATTCTGGTTGGAGACTTTGGTTGAGGGAGAAGTGTACTAGCTTCTGTGGCAATACAAACAGAACGGAGTTGTTGAATATTCATTAAAGTACAGTGATTGTTTATGGTTGAACTTTCTTCATAGCTGCACTTGTGAAGTAAGCTGATGCCCAGCACTCATGAATAAGCTGGGGCCCTCATTTAGGCTTTACTTCAGTAGCACTTTAGAAATTTTGTGAGTTTGTAACTACAGTTCATGAGCTTATGTTGATTGGCAGTCTTGTTTGCTACACTTGTTGTGCTGTGACTTGTTAACTCCAATTAAATCTGGCAATCTAACTTTAATAATGTTAATGCAGTAATGTGATGAAGACCACATTTGCTGTATTAGTAGTCTTGTACTTTGTGCTTGTTCAAGCTTGTGTACAAACACGTAACGCTTTAACTACGAGCTGCATTGGTTTCCCAGTCGCTTTTGGTACACTCGTCGTTAAAGTATTAAAGGCAAGCTGGAAAATTGTAGGTGTTGAGAAGATTATGACAATATCCACAATGATGATGACTTATACAAACAATGTGCAAATTTGTTTTTTATGACATATATACATATATTACACTATATATATATATATATATATATATATATATACTACAGTCTTGAATTATTATTGTGTAGGGTGATTAGTTAAACTGCAGTTTTGTTACATGACCTGTGCCTAGGCCGTGTTTTTGTGGGATGGACCTTTTGGTGCAGTTTGATTGATTGCAAATTCCAAGTCTTCGTTGCTGCTGCAATGTTTCGTTGAGGGCATCTGTGAAGGCTGCCTTTCATTGCGAACACTTCACTTAATCTGTGACTTTTTGTTTGCTCCTTATTGCAGTCCTCTCAAGAGAGATGCAAAGTGCAGATCTAGGCCTATGTTACTGTAATTTTCAACTTAAAACTTCTTTAGGGGCCGTCCATAAATGACGTCACGCACCTAGGGGGACTTCGGAAATTTGTGACGATGTGTGACATAGGGGAGGGGGGTCAGCGAAGTGTGACGTCACATCAGGTCTGTGTAATTAAATTTAACAAAATACAACATTTTACGTTTAAAATAACAGCACTAATTTTGAGTATTAAAATTTTCATAATTTTTGATTATTTTAATGTATACGGGCACAATTATTAATAATTTTTAATTATTTCAATATTTGTCACCATCAAATTTTAAATACTTATTACAATGACAATAAATGGGATTTGAAACATGTTTTATTATCAAGTGGAAATTTGGTTTTAGGGGTCAGAGCTTTGTGACGTCATTTTTCAGGGGTGTTACTTTGTGACGAACTGTGACATGGGGAGGGGGTCAAAATCGGCCAAAATAGCGTGACGTCATTTATGGACGGCCCCTTATCACAGCAAGGAAGGAAAATGTTGCTCATGCAAAATTAATCTTAATTATATTAAATGCAGTAATGAAAATTATTATTATCATGAAAGAGTAGATAGTACTTAAGTAAAGAAAGTGCAGACTGTAAAGTTTTCTTTACTTACCTCATGCAGAGGAAAAACCTGGCCAAATGCACTGGAACCTCGTTATAGCGCTACCTTTGAACTACACCACAAACCATGTGATAATGAGGATGAATATTAATGAGATCAGGTTCCATAGCTTAAGTGAATTTTGGACGGTTATATTAAAATTTATAACGCTGATACACATCTTAAGCGAGTTTCCAGCGTATGCATTGCTGTGCTGAAGTTATGTTCAGTTATGTTGAAAAAGTGAACCACTTGGCAAAAGAAACAAGAATTGCATTTCGTGTTTTAATCATTTTATATGCTTGTGTGAAGTGTTTTATAATTATTTATAGTGACATTTCGATTCTGATGGAACTCTAATTAATTTGCATCAATTGCTGATCTGAAAGAATAAATTTGTGCAGTTGGTAGGCTTTAAAACAAGTCAGTGGACGAAATTAAATATTTAGTTTATTCATCGTTCTAGCGAATTGGTTTCCTTGGCTTTTAATGTAAGACATCCATGACAGATGGCTTTACATTTTTTTTATTTTACTTTTACATTTTTCAATTGGGTTAGTTCGGACTCTGACTTTTTAGAGCACGTCCCTGTGCAATCTTAGAAATTAGTACTTTTTAGAGCACGTCCCTGTGCAATCTTAGAAATTAGTTGGGGGTTTGAAACATTGTGGTCAAAGCAGTTCTCACTTAATAGTAAATGATGAGTTTGTGCATGATGCCTTTGTTTAAAGCAAGCTTCTGAGCAGCGCATTTGTAGAGAGCGGTTGTTGCATGACATCTAAACTCTGTCCACCAAATTTTGGAAACTGTGTTACCATTTCTCTTAATCTCTAACAATTTCTTACTAGATCTTAACATAGGGTGCATTTATGCTGCACTTGTTTGCACATTTACATACTACAGATTCCTTATGTTTGCATTAAGAAGTCATCTGGACATTCATTTGTTTTACTCAACAGGGGTCATTGCATAATTACGTAACGCCGAAAATGACCGTTTTGGACCCACCCTGTAACGCTTCGTAACGTTTCCCTAGACCCCACCCACCCACCCACCCCATCGTTACGTAATTATTGTTACGAAAAATCATTTTAGATTTACTATGTGAAAGCGCAAATAATTCATATTTTATAGCGAATTTTATATGGTATGTGAATTTGACAGTAGGCCTAAAATATACATAATGTTTTATTTATATAAATGACAGTCATGTTTGAAATGCAATTTTTTTAAGTTTTACGTTAAGAGTTAAAAGTTTTACACACTGCTGAAGGGTGTAATGGACTAAATTGCTTTTTAATAATTAATAAAAAAATAAGATGAACTAATTATTTGCTTAGTCTTAGCACTTCGATAATTATTAATACAAATATCACCCAGTTTTTGTCGGGCATCAATTTTAAATGTTTGAAATTCGTGTCCACGAAGTAAAATATGCTTTAAAGTGGTTGTTCGAGGTCAGGAATAGGCCTACAGGTAGAATTACCACGTTGTTCCGACGGTAAAACTATGACAGATTTAAACAATTCGAACACCGATTTCCGGTTTGCCCAAACGGGAGAACAGATAAAATTATGTTGATCTGAACTTCCGCTGGTGCCTGCTACCGGATCTTCTTCGGCTACTTCGGCACCTGTCGGTTTTGGATCCTTCGGCGGCAATTTAATAAACACTAACTTAGTGTTGATTTATACTATTGCGTGTTTTAGTTAATTTTTAAATCAATGGCACGAAGTTTGAACTTCGATCACATCGTGTTTAAGGTGTCATTCGATGTAAATTTAAAATTCATTTATAACTAAACTGTTTGTAAAAGCGTTACGTAACGTTCAGCTCGACCCACCCACCCACCTCGTAACGTTTCGTAACGTTTTCAAGGACCCCACGCACCCACCCTGGAGCGTTACGTAATTATGCAATGACCCCACACTTGCTTGCACACCCGTTTCCTTGACTTACAGTGCAACTTTGGTGTTTATTGTTTGTTTTGTAGGACAACTCTGCGATTCGATACTTTCTGCCTAGTTTTGGCTGAGTCATGAATAACAGATGCTGTGTTTCCCAACTATAGCTGCAGGCCTGAGACAAAGAATTATGCACATGTAGGTCTCGGTCACTAATTTCATTTTCATACTTTAGCCTCATTTTATTGATGTAAATCCTGGACCTACAGCCTCTGAGAGGCAAGAGTTTTGTGACCCCACTTTACAAGGCCTATACCCAAGAACCCCTTCCAACTATTGCCCCATTTCCAATCTTCTTGCTTTCCAAACTTCTAGAAAGATGTCTATCCTCCCAGTTGGTTAATTACCTTGACAACAACTCATTAATCCGGTTTCAGGAAGTACCACTCCACTCAATCACTCATTTACTAGCTGATGTCTTTAGTGTGTCAATCAAGACCAAGCTACTTTGTTCGACATCAGTGCCACCTTTGACACTGTGGACCACGCTATCCTACTGGTACTCTAGCTGTGGCATGGCTTACGTTAAGAATCAAATGCTGGACTTTTGTCTAAATCTTTTAATATTGCTAACTCTCTCGGCGTTGCTGATCTCTCTCTGTCTCTGTCTCTCTCTGTTGTCCTTGGGCCCACACACTCTGCCTGGACCTATATCCCATATGGCTTACCTCTCTACATACTTTGTAACCGCTAATTTAACAGGCATACTCGCTCTGAAGGGTATCTTCGCCCACCAATATGCCGATGACATCCAGCAATGCAGCTGCTCTACTGGTCATGAGGGTCCTTGAGGCCACCGCAGCACTGGACCTTTGATTCTTAACATAAGCCATGCCACAGCTAGAGGACCAATTTGCTGACACATAACAAGCTCCTCTGGAATGATTTAAACAGGCCAGACAAATCTGGTTGCCATCAGCTGTCGCATCTTTATGTGAACTCTGCTACGGTTTAGCTATCATTTTAGTTTTAGCAACTTTTACAACATCTTTTCTTCTAGGTTTGTGGTCATCGGGAATGTTGCAGTGTCTGTTTTAGTTATAAATTAAGAAAAAAGAGGAGTCCCTTAAGCTAGACTGAGAGCAGCATGGGTATGAAGTGTTAGCGACTTCAATTTCTTAGGCTCAGCATATGAGAGCAGATGGCCAGTTCTCGTCCTCGCCATCTCATCTTCCCACCGACAGTGTACTCATTATAGCCGAGTTTGATTAAAATACATGTATAATTTAAAACTATTGTCTCTTATTTTTTTAACATGCAATCATCAAATTCTCCTTCTTGTGATTGCTTTTTGAGTCCTTATTGAACTACTGACTCACAGATATGTTGAAGTTCGGAAAATCAATGCTGTTAGCCTAGTTCCAGATTATGGAGTCCTTAAAGTACATACAGAAAAATGACCTACTTTTGATGCATCCCTCCCTTGTGCACATTTTCCGCATTTTGCATTGTCCTGCCATCTGTAGTTTGTACCCATTTTGACACAGGCGTAGTTTAGGCTACCTTGTTGATCATGCATGGCTAACTGTGCTTGGGGTAGTTAATACTGCCACATACTGCAAACGGACTCTAATTACATTCAACACAGTACAGACTGACTGAAGTTGGTACCTAAGGAGCAGGCTGTACTAAAATAACTACCACGGATGTACCCATTGGACAGACCCACCATCCCATTGCTCACATAAATTATGGGTTTACCCATCACTCCCTCTCTATCCCTATCTTGGTTAGTGTCAGATGGTTTGAGAGGGACACCCGCGCACACACCCACGTGTGCAGCTTGCTGATGTACCACGCGTGAAGAGGTTTGCATAGTTAGCTACACATGCGACACAGTAGAACAACTATTGGAGCTAATCTTAAGCCAATCACAAGATCTGTCTGAGCTGTGTTTCAAGGTCGCACTTGTTGTTGAAGGTGCCATTATAAGTGCGCAGATATATAGACGTGTCAAATACTGCACCTCAGTAGCCTACCTGTTACTTTGTATAGTTACCAGTGATGCAGTTGAGTCCACCTAAGCCGAGTCAAGTCCGAGTCCAGAGCTGCTCGAGTCCGAGTCCTAGTCACAAAAGATCGAGTCCAAGTCCGAGTCCAAGTCCTTGAAAACCAAAATACACTGAAACACGCAATATAAATGGCATAGAAAAGTAGCAGCACAATTTATGCTGAAAGAATTACTACCGTAATGGAGTTTTACCAATGCTTAAACAACATTAATAATTTGTCATCTGCACGATGACAGTAGAAATACAACTCACTATGTTGCGTGCATTCGGTGTAGATTGCCTTGTAAAGTTTGACGTTGTGTCAACTATTCAACTATAGTAGTTGAGTCGTACAGCAATGACTGCAAGTTGCCTTATGCTGCTTAACACCGGTTTTCGGATGGTTGAAAATAACGTAGATTTTATAATAGGCATAGGCCTACGCTACAATTTTTAACTTCGAGACATCAGCCATAATTTTAATTACACGAATAATTGAAGAATTACGCCATCAGAAACTGATTTCTAAACTGTATCGTTAATGTCCGGTGCCATTCGGCTGGCCTTAGTTGCGCGGATGGTGTCTGGAAACGGTCAACTCTCCACTGGCCTTGGCTGGAATTCCCAGTGGCTGCAAACTCCAGAAATTCTATTGGCGCAGAGCCTATGTGATGTTGGCTAATTTGGCTAAACCCTTGGATGACAATCGATCCCGAGAGGTAGGCCTAGTCGACCGTTATCATAAGTAATTGAGTATGTCGATGCCAACTTTATTCCATGGGCTGGATGGGGCCGGGTGGGTCAGCAACGGCTCTTTCAGGGTCTCCGTATGATAGCGAGCGCAGATATTGCAGCGTGAGACCAGCTGCTTAACGGCCGCGGTGATGTCGAGGTAATACACGGGTAACACGGGGAATGAGAGGGGGGTCACGACCTCTTGGGCCCGTCTGTTGCACCCATTAACTTCGATGTGGCTGGAGGCGCCAATGAATTTCGTCCCTGGCTGGGTGGGGTATGATTACCCGATGCCCGTTCAAAGCTCCTTGATATAATGCGCTCTTTAGTTTAGAACACCCATTTTGAAAGTATAAGTAAGCAAGTATAGGCCTAGAACTTATATTTTATCGCGAGACAAAATTGTGACTCGGAAACCGAGTCAGCGAGTCAAATTCGAGTCAGGGCCTTCGAGTCCGAGTCCAAGTCCAAGTCCACAAAAATCGGTCTCGAGTCGGACTCGAGTCCTTGACCGGACTCGAGTCCTACATCTCTGGTAGTTAGGCCCTACTGTTTGATGGATGCTGTACTATCATAACAAAGATGACTAGCGTCACCATCTTCCTTTATCCAGGCTTGGGACTGGCACTAACTGAAACCGACAGTGGCGGAATTGTAGGCCTACCTGTTACTGGTCTACATGTATGTGGGCCGCCTTATACGATATACAATGGGAAATCGCTGTCCATCTCTTTTGAACTTCATGAAATCACAAGTAACAAACACAACTGGCAAATGGTATACTTCCTGAAGACAGGCGATCATTTCTCTGCAAGAAGTCATAAATCATCAGTCTATTAACTCGTGAGACGAGAAAATAACGAAAAGAGAAATTCCATTGCAACCGATAAAATATAATATATTTATTAGATATCTACTCATGTATCATATTATGATACACGTCTATGTGTATACACTGGAGGCTTTCCTATAACAAGCTTCATCATAACACGCATTCTGATATAAGGTGGGAAACGATGTATCTTATCTGGGACCTTTAATAGCGAATAGCGCCATTCTAAGCACAAGAAAAAAACTGATGGGCCTTAGTGGGCAGTGGCAAAACGGTATTCTAAATTACAATCCACTGAACAGAGACAGTCAAGATTCACAAGGTCCCAGAGAATGGACGGCCTACAGAGGTTCCGTGCTTGATACGGCAACATGCAGAGAAACTGCAGGCTTGAACAGTCCTTTACTACGGCATTGTAGGCCTATCTGTGTAGGATGGTAGCAGATCGAATCCTACTCATGACTGTAATTCAGAACCATATCTTTAGTGGCTTCCATAAAGGTCATCCGCAAAATATGACTTACTTTTAACCCCTCCCTCTTCTTGTCCCCATTTTGCCTGACCGTACCTCCCTCATACAAAAGATATTAATTACAAAACAGCGAATCAACACAATCACGTACCGGATAAATTCCTATTTCAATAATATTATAATTGTTTCAGTTACTATACGATTTAATTAAACCTATTTTGATTGCGCGCCCTTTTGATTAGCGCCCTCATAAACAATCGCCCTTTGAAGCGGCGCCTTTTTGAATGAGCCCGTTGGATAGTCGCCCTTTCGAAGTCGCCCTTGTGATAGGAGACCGAAGGAGACCGCTCGAACGGATTATGAATGCATCTGGAGGGGTTTGGAAAAGTTTGACAGTTGTTGTAAGGGGGAGGGGGGTTTGGTCAACAAAGTGGACGTCAACAAATTTGACAGTTGTTTTAATAAAATGGTAAATGACTAAAAAAAAAAAATGTCTAATGTCTAAAAACCAGTCATCGGAGTTTAAATCTCTAAAAAAAGGTCATTGAGAAAAAAGTCAGTCAGGTTACGCTGCCGGTAAGGGGGGTTCTGGGATTGTTGACATAATTTTTGGGGGGTCCGTCAATGTTTGACAGTTGTTGACAAGGGGGGGAGGGGGTCAAAAAAGGCCTAAAATTTGTTGACATAATTAATGGATGACCCCTAAGAGCCATGGCACAGCTTAGAGGCGACCCCAAGACCCGGAGGGGTTCACAGAGAGTCGACGTTTAACGGCAACGCTCTAGAGACAGAATTGTGTTACTTGTAACCTGTTGCGTTTTGTCAACTGGATTATTTTGAAATTAAACGAATATTGAGAGAGAGAGAGAGAGAGAGAGAGAGAGAGAGAGAGAGAGAGAGAGAGAGAGAGACAGACAGACAGACAGACAGACAGACAGACAGACAGACAGACAGACAGACAGACAGACAGACAGACAGACAGACAGACAGACAGACAGACAGAGAGAGAGAGACAGAGAGAGAGAGAGAAGTGCGCCATTAATGAACACCGAGATGATATTAAAATGTTGTTGCTGCTCTTAATATTTGAACTACTAAATGATAAAATATATAGGCCTACACGTCAGAATTTTGTCAGAAATTTTACTAGATGTGCTGTAAAATTCTTGCACAGTACGCCACACTTTCGGAGTTTCCCCAAATCTGCCTAGTAGGGAGTCGATGACCACCAAATACACGCATGTGCTCACATCAAAGTTGTGCGTGCAAAGCTTCTTAGTCATTCACGCATTTAAGATGTTGTAGGCCTAATGTTCTTCGAAAATTGCACCAGGACAAAGAATTAATCGATTGTTGACTGAAGACACGAATTGTATAATCTTGCACCAGCTGTGTTTCCAGTCTTTATTTCTTGTTTTCATAAACAAACTCTTTTGTCTTATTGTAAATGCTTTTGTTTTGAATGATCAAAGATTAAATATTAAGTTCTTGTTTTTCGCATTGCCATCTTTCAGTTCAGATTCACATTTATTTCTGATAACGTAATTGCAATTTTCATAAGAATTTTAAGATGATTTATTCATCTTATATTTTCTATGGGAATACGAAACGACTCATAGTTACACACATAGGTTACATAACTACATAATATATGCATGCGTGCATACATACCTACATAGAATTACATACATATACATGCATTCATACATGCATGCATACATATAATTATACATAGATACTTAAATAATACTGACTTACATACATAAGTAGCCTACATACGTACACACGTACATAGTTATATACATAGATTACATACCTACATCCATGCATGCAAACATACATACATACATACATACATACATACATACATACATACATACATACATACATACATACATACATACATACATACAAACATGCATATACATACATTCTTGCATGCATGCATACATTACATACATACACACTTACAAACATACTAACTTACATACATAAGTACGTATACGTAGCCTACATACTACACTTACATAGGCACAAACCTACACACATGCTTACATGCATAATTATATCTATAGTTTTGACTTCCGAAACGTAAATACGTTGATAGAGAGCACGCACGTACAGGGACAGACTAATTTTGAGATAGCCACTTGCAGACCGCCCACTTTATATGTTTATATATATATATATATGACCATTTATATTGCGCCTTACAAGAATCTCAAGAAGGCGCTAGACGTAGCTATCTAACAGATTAAAACAGATGCGACTTGAGAAATTTAGAAAATATTTCCTGAGCTGTATGCGGTGCAATGTTACGAATTGTTAATGAAAGACTACTCCATTATGATAATTCAATGCATAAGAACGCATCAATGTACGGAATCGCGGGACCATCAAGTACCCACGAGCTGCAGAACGTAAGGATCGACCACCTGGCTGCCTGGAGACGGGATCACATAGCTCCCTGATGAACTCTGGGGTCGAACCGACCATCGATGTTCGTCCCATGAGTATGTTCCTTAATGTAATCCTGTTCTCAACCGGGAGTAGCCAGTGCAACATGTCCCGCATATTGATCAAAATATGCGCGAATTTTTGCAGCTTAGCGACGACTCCGACGGTGCAGTTGAGAACGGACTGAAGCTGTCGTTTTCGGAACCTTGGCAGACCCGCAAGGACACCGTTGCAGTAGTTTAGGCGCGTCAGGACACAGGAGTGGACAACAGTCACAGTGGCGTCAAATGATAAATTTCGCCGTAAGCCCCTAATCTGACTTAGTTCATAGAAGCAATTCCTGCAGAGGGAATTGACATGTGCATCCTTAGACAGGTCTTCATCCAGAAGGACTGCCAGCTCCCGGACAACCGGTCGAACGGTTCATGAATGCATAGATTTGGAGGAAGTAAACAGGCCATCGTCCAATCAATTTCAATTTATAACATCAACCCCCTGGAGGAAAGCAGGACATTGATTGTATTGTATTGTATCCATCAATTTATATAGCGCCTCTCTCAGTGCACACCTATCAGAGGCGCTCCCAGTGCGGAACACCCAGAGAAAAGAAAGAGGTTTTCAGACAACGAAAAGAGGCACTTGGCCCACCAGTTAATAAACAGGAACATGTAAGAGGAGGAAGCTGGTTCCATAGTGCAGGGCCAATAAAGGCAAAGGCTCGCGTTTTGGCCATAGCAGTCCTCGCACGCGGGACAAAGATTTCATGCCGGTTTAATGAACGTAGCGGGCGAAGGGAAGTAGCCGAGGGCGGCAGCCGGATAAGGTCACATAGATACTTGGGAGCTCGTCCAGTATAACAACCGGTAGATTAATGAAAGTAGCTTGAGCTGAACCCGAGCAATGAGAGGGAGCCAATGAAGGTGGTCAAACATGAAAGCAGAGATGTGGGATGAGCGATGAAGTCGGGCTACTAGTCTGGCCGCAGCCAGAGCTTCTCATTTGAGGCGATCGATCGATCTCCTTGGTCGATCGCCTAGCAAAGGTCTGGTCGATCGGTAAATCGATCGAGCTCGATGAGTTAGACTCCAAGAGGAACATGGAGCCAGACCCTTATTTTATTTACCTAATTTACATTACTTGTGAAAGTTCAGACTAGGATCGATACAACATTGCATCGATAAGCAGAGGAGGGTTATCGATGGTTAATAACTGTTGCGTGTACTCTAGCAGTTAATGGACAGTCATAGGCCTATAATATCATATTAATATGCAGCTATAGGCCTATATATATACACGAATACAATACACAAAATTCGCTGTAGGTCTACACAAAAGATGCCGAGGTCGATCGCGCATCGATCGCATTCTCAATCCAGCCCGATCGATTTTCAAATCGCCTTATATTTCAAATGAGAAGCTCTGGCCGCAGCATTACAAATGATTATTAAGAGTCGTTTAACAATAACGTCCTGGAGAGAAGCAGGACATTAATGAAAACGGACAGCAGGACTATATTTGTTGTTGCTGCTCTTAAATTTCAATTGCGTTAAGTCCAGCGCTTTTTTTCAGCCGGAGCGGTCCGGAACGGCGTTCCGGTACCTTTTTCAGCCATTAAAAAATAATTCAGTTAATTTAAATTTTTAATAAAAAATTGTATAAAATTATTTAGATACTTTAATTTAATGTAAGTGCTTTCAGTGTTTATTGACACTGATATACATGAAACAGAAATATTAGCATAAAATATGCCCCTATGATTGTTCTGCATTTGCTGAGTTCCGGAACCTTTTTTCTAGAAAAAAAACACTGGTTAAGTCTATCATTCAGTGGACTATGTTAAAAGAACTTACACGCTAAATGATACAATGTCTCACGTCAATATTTTTAATTAGAAATTTTACTCGATCCGCTCGCCACACTTTGGGAGCTTGCGACTCTCCTCCAAATCTCTCTAGCAGGGAGTCGATGACCAAAGATGTGCGAACATCAAAGTTGTGCGTGCATACTTTCTTACTCATTCACGCATTTCTAATGTTGTAATATTCTTCTGAAGTTGCATTAGGACAAAGAATTTATCGATTGTTGACTGAAGACACGAATTGTATAATCTTGCACCAGCTGTGTTTCCAGTCTTTATTTCTTGTTTTCATAAACAAACTCTTTTGTCTTATTGTAAATGGTTTTGTTTTGAATGATCAAAAATTAAATATTAAATTCTTGTTTTTCGCATTGCCATCTTTCAATTCATGATCTCATTTATTTCTGATAACGTATTTGCAATTTTCATAAGACTTTTAAGATGATTTGTTCATCATATTTATTGCAAAGGGAATACGAACCGACTCCTTATCAGAATTATCTAAATAATTAATTATGACAAAGTTTCGCCAATGCTGTATAAAATCCAGTCGCAATGCAGCTTCTTTAGGTTGATTTGTCTGTTATACATCAGCGAGTTCTCAAGAGGAAGACTTCAACCGAAGATGGCAGGCTTCTTTCTTACAACGTTGACTGTTCTGTTGGCGATTTCAACTGAGACAGGAGGTACATATAAGCTTCTTATATAGACTTATATATATACTGATGTTCTTGTATAAGATCACAGGGTGTATACGTAAGCCCAACATTTCGCAGATGTCCGAGAAGAGCGACCCATGAGACCAGAGAAATGCCGACCAGAGGCGCTTAGATTGCTTGAATTTCTTGTGATCAATTCCTCCCAGTTGGCCGACTCCTTCTGACGATAGAGTCGGTGAAGGGAGCGTAGTTGACTGACCCAGACGAGACGTTAGGCCGGATCCTTTGCGCGTCTGAACCGTCTTTCGAACCAGCGGGCTCGACTACGCAGTTGACAACAGTCACGGTGAAACCAGACATCCAGGGGCCGGTCGCAAGTCTTTACACATACCGGGTAGGGGTGGGAGCATCTTGTCAAGAAGATCGCAAATGGTGACGCAGTAGAGGTCGAAGTGTTGCAGAGTTGATATGGTATCAAGTAGAGAGGGAAAGGAGAAGGAAGGAGAATTTCAGGGAGTGTTATCGAAGCACAGCAGTCGAGTGACTTCCACATACTACAGACTTCCACATACTAGAGACACCTTAAGATGGTACGTGTTGTGTCGTTTCGAGTACAGACCGCTTTCCAATTATAACACAACTCCTAACTCTCTTGTGGGTGACCTCGATAGAGAAAAAGACAACGGAAAACAATCCAGACAGCTGAGTGAAATGCCGCACGGAAAGAAGTTTGTACCGTATTAGATTACCTTAAGGCTTAAACCATGCATCCAATCACCAACCCAACGCTTTTCCTCGCAAAGGGCTAGCAACAGTTACTCGGAAATTTAAGCTGGATTGCTCGCGGTGCGAGTTACACAGTGCAATACGACACAACTGTATTTGATATTGCACTCCTTCCAAAGTTTAGCAGGACATCGCGGCCATGCGATATAACATCGCAGTCGCTGAGCAATTTTGAGTGAAGGACTTGCTGAAGGTCGCTACATAGTGACCGCCTCAGTGGAAGCTCAGCCAAGTTACAGGCCGAGCGGATTAACCAATAATTATATAATTGGTGACCGTGTCCCAGCGTTTACAAGGAGTGCGCATCATTGTTACCTCCATGGTGCACTGGATAGATGTTTAGTGAGTTACGGTGGATGGACATGTGGGACAATCGACACACGCAACCAGTCCGAGTTTGGAAACTGGAATGTCAGACAGAACCTGGAGTAGAGTCACCTGTCTGTTGAACCGGGAGATATTATTAGGTGCTACCGTGTTGCTATCAACATAACGAGACTTAAAATAGGCTAAATGACTGGGTGCTGGAGTGTTGAGTGTTGACGGATACACTTATAGTGCGTATATCCTGAGCAATGACGCAGTCGGGTGCTGCCTTGACCCGGGATCGTATGGCTTGAAACACACGAGACAACAGATTATTGCTGTCCCATTTTAGGTACTCACAAGAAGTCTGACCCCATCGGGTCATCGTAAGCAATGACAAAGTCTGGGAGTTGAACATTCCCAAGAGAGCCACCAACGTATTCATGACAGCACTTCATGATTTTCTTTTTAAATACTATAATTATTAATTGACGAAGAAAGGGTCATTCGTGTGTTTGTGACTGGACATTCAAATAAGTTATTAAGCGCGTCCAGTAGGCCTTACAAAGAATCAATTGATGGATGTTGTTGCACTTATATGATTTGATGGTCCTAAACGGTATCCATCTCAGGGAGGTTCAAACAGTCACATTCTGCGTCGTAAGAGGAGCGCATAAACCGAACAGCTACCGCGTTCTCACTAATCCTCGATTGTTACGGTACTGGGTTGGTTGACTTTTATCATGGTTGTTATGCTCGCTAGAGTCCAAGATAGTTCCCTAGCCGTCAGCGATTAAAGAGGGAAATTAAAATTCAATATCAATCTAATGCTTCTCTCTACAGCTTTGCTCTAATGTCGAATTAGAAGTTATCGAATTAGATAGGAACAGGAAATCAACATCCTGTAATCTTTGTGATGTCATAGAATTTAAATATTGTATGAAGCGCCAGGATTTCAGCTACCGCCTAGGCCTATGGAGTGATATTTGTATTAAAACACAGCTTACAGCCTTTTGCAGTATGCATCTTAATTAAGTGTTAACGTGTATAAAATATCGAGAAAGCAATTATAAGTAGTTTCTACTTCGTTGTTATTTCTGAAGCTCTGAGGTGCCTTACGTGCTCCGGAGATGCTACTAATCAGGCATGCTGCCGAGGAACAACGGAATCTGGAGAGTGCTTTGACCATCAAACTCTTTGCGAAGTTGCTGTTTTTTCCAGAGAACAAAGCGGTATATCGGAACATCTAATATTATTATTATTAAAACATTATAAGACCTTAAAATACAACAATGCTATTGGGAAATGATCCCTATGGTAATTTGAATGATGATACTAAAGGTTATGATGAAGATTACGATGACGATGATTATGACAATGATGATGATGATGATGATGATGATGATGATGATGATGATGATGATGATGATGATGATGATGATGATGATGATGATGATGATGATGATGATGATAATAATAATAATAATAATAATAATAATAATAATAATAATAATAATAATAATAATAATAATAATAGTAATAATTAGTGAACTAGGCCGTCGTATGTCTTTCACTGGTGGTGACAGACGCGAGACACCATTTCTTTTGCAGCGTCTGTCTGTTTGCGTCCAACGCTATAACTTGGTCGCATTCAACGGTACTTTTCCTGCAAACCCTGAAGACAAATTTCCTGCTCCTTATAGCAATTTTTCATAAATCCTGAGGGATCCTTGATACCTGGTGAAAAAAAAAGATAATAATAATAATAATAATAATAATAATAATAATAATAATAATAATAATAATAATAATAATAATAATAATAATAATAATAATAATAATAATAATAATAATAATGCAGTGGCCTTTGGGGCACTTTCGCCGGCCAAGAGATAGATGAGTAGGGCCTTTCCAGACAATTTTCTCCAATAGATAATGTTCAAGTCCCTGAGGGATCCTGTATACCTCGGGGCATAAAAATAATAATAATAATAATTGTTATAATACAAATACAAGTAAAAATATTTGAGAATTCTGATTGCGGCTTTTCTTACAAAAGAAGTAATAATAATTGGAAAATGCAACGTTGCAAAAGCCTTTGGTGAGAAGCTAAAACTGCGCTCTTAAGTGTCCTGACAGAAAGTCATGCAAGTAGGATTCTCTGCGCTAGTGATCAACTAGCGTAGGCCAGTCCTGAGACCCTTGAGTAGCTGCGCTGCAAACATAGGTTACTGTGCGTCCTCCTGACCTCAACTATAGTATACATCCTCAGAATTTACAGCTGCACCCTTTCAAACTACTGACCCATAGTTGTACGTACCTGTAACGATTTATTATTATTATTATTGCTTTTATTTTTATTGTTATTAAACTGTCATTTATAACGCGCCTAAACAAAAAGAATCTTGAATAAAAGCGCATAACAGGAAAGTCTAATCATAATAAATCTTAAATCAAATCTTAACGTTATTTTTGAAGAACGATAATGTAATGTAATGTAAATTGTACGCTACAACTTTTGGCTTCGGGGCCTCAACCATAATAATTAATTACAAGAATAACTGAAGAGTTAGATCTACGCTTAGAACAACTGATTTCTAAACAATGAGATTAGACTAAGGTATTTTAATACTGCTTTAGTATACCCCAAGCCGCAATTTTTGTTTGCTAACGGCTGGCTTGGAAAAATTTACAGCGCTTTTTCGGCTAGCTGTAAAATTACGTAAACTACCCTTTTCGGCTAGCCGTAAAAAATTACGGCTTGAAACATAGTTCGTTCAAAGCGTGTATCGACTATAGAGAGTTCCAAAAGCCAATTAATTAGAGATTAGAACGACTGTTAGATCTACAATGCCATAAAAATGAACAATTATTAGTGGCACACAGAAAGTCAAACGAAACAGTGTAGTTTCAATAAGTCCATTACAATAGATGGCCATGAACTGCACATATCGCTTATTGCGCTCTAAGTAGCTTCTCCCTGGAAGAAGCGGATTACAAGTGGTCGTTCCAGATGCCATTAATAGATTCCAGAAAATCTTCTGTGGATCTAACTTACCTCGGGTAAAAGTACTAAATGTATAATTTGACGGACGATTCTGCAATAGCCATTAGGGCCTACTTGGGAGTATCGCGGTGAAAAATTCCCAGCACTGCAAACTCAAGAAATTCTGCCTCTTGGGCGCGTCTGTTGCACCAGTTAACTCCGAATACCCAGAAGAATATCGTTGCTGGCTAGGTGGCGTATGATCACTCGATGCCCTTTGAACGGCGAGTTCGTTTATATCTAGTGCGCTTTTTAGTTTAAAATACCTATTTTGGAAGCGTATGTGAGCAAGTATACAAGTCGTATTTTATCGCGAGACAAAATTGTGACTCGGAAACCGAGTCAGCGAGTCAAATTTAAGTCCGGGCCTTCGAGTCCGAGTCCAAGTCCGAGTCGTGACAAGCTAAGTCCGAGTCCGAGTCCGAGTCCACGAAAAATCGGTTTCGAGTCCTAGGCCGGACTCGAGTACTACATCACGGATGACAAGTATAGTCATTCCAGATGCCATTAATAGATTCCCGACAATTGTTAGACCTTATCTTCTGTGGATCTACTTAGGCCTGCCTCGGGCAAAAGTACTAAATGTATAATGGGGTGGAAGTACAAGCACCTATTACGTTGCATTTTAAATGCAAGTACGAAATACTTCAAAAGCATTTAAATTAGTGTTTTTAAATATTATCATTTAATGTTCTGCCATTCACTGTAAAGTCAATTATAGAGCGGGTTGTGTTAGCAAAGGCATTGCCAAGGCGGCTGCTGTGATGTCACGTGGACGACTGACTGTCTACCGCAGCATGTAAATTTATTTTGGCTATGATAATGCTATAGGCTTAAATACTAGGCAACACCGCAATAGCCGCGCCCGGCTTTTTTAGTTACCAGACATCACTTTTAACCAAATGTATAGCGCCCACATTGCACATTGGCATGGATAAGAATGGCGGGGCATTGGAAATAATTTAATACCGAATATTAATCAAGCGATCCCGCAAAAATAAAAGATGAACTGCATTTGTTAATGTAAATAGCCTAAGAGTTTGAGAATAAAGTGTTTATGACAATACAATATTTTTTCCAAAACCCCCAATAAACTAACATACATGCACACATACATACATGCAAACATACAAGTAACAAGCATACATAAAATTATACACGTTCAAACACATTATTATTTCAGCTCAGCGACGTAGTCATGCCCCTTTGCAAAAACGCTTAGACTGAGATTGCGTTCGAACTTTTGCGCTAGGCCTACAAAGCGAGAAGGCTATTCAGCGGTTTGGCCACTGTTCTAAAATGTCCTATTTCGTGAATTTTAGCAGTAATTTTAAATAGCATTAGTCAAGTAATTGATACTTAATTGCCTACACTATTACATTTTCATTAGATGGTGCGGCGGACAAGGCTGTTTTAATGCAGAGAGGTTGCAGTAATCAGACAACAGTGGACTATGGATGCTCAAACGAAGATAAAGAGCTCAAAATATGCAGAAGACCATGTGAAGAGGATAACTGCAACTCATTTGCACCGGAAGCATGTCCCAGTCCTGCCTGAAATGAAACGACAAAGAAGAGGCCGAAAGATTCCCAGTCGAATGAATCTACTCAACATTTGTGACTTTAAGTCTTCAAGATTACGCGCGAATTCGCGTCACAGGAACATTATTACAGATATTTAGTAACAAATCACTATGAAATTTGCTAGATTTACGTTTAAACTAGAGATCTTCATTTACATTTCTTTAAAATAAATTCCAAATTTGTTAAATTAAATATCTGTTCGTTTAAGCTGATTTTAGCGTTATTTGATGTTTAAGAAATCGACAATTGAAGGGATAACAGTCGACATAACAATGTTAAAAATACATTTGCTAATCTTTCCAAAACCTCTATCAAGTCTCATCTAGGCTACTCGTTTCTACTCTGACGAAGCGTGCCAAATCTTTTATACTTGGGAAGTCAGTAGTGATACACTTATCAATGTATGCCTGGTATACCTCGCAGTCGATCGAGTCGAACGATTACGATCGACTTGGCTCTGCCGACGATCGACTTCGTCGACTCGCCGACCTTTCGACGACTCGATCGACTTGGCTCGGACGACGATCGACTCGATCGACTTCGTCTACGTGGACTGTAGTCTCTTGGCCAAAATTGCTGAAGACTGTTGCATTCTTATATTCCAGTACCTAAATTACTCATGAATTTCAAACTGTAATTTATCGAGTTATTAACACTTCAGGTATTATAATGATATCGTGTGTGCCTGTGGTTGACTTGTAAGGATTAAGCCTCGCCTAATCCGTCGACTTGATCAGCTAGTTAGCTATAGGCTACAATGGAATCTCCTACAGTACGGAACATAAATTAGTATAAGCTCAACAAATAAGACGGCAGTAGAGGTACTACAAGACGTGTAATGTCTGTATAACCCGCCGCTGAGGCGCTATATAAATCTTCGTAATGAATTAGAGTTAGCTCAAGATACTTCAAACTGCCCACGATTACTGAAGTTACACTTAGAGGTTCAGGCTAATTGGAACCTCTTGGAGGGTTCCGTCACAGTTCAGCATATGCTCCAGATTATAGACATACAAATGCTCCAAGTCGCCTGTTAAAATTGCAAGTAGGCCTATTTTTTCGCGAATCCCCATGACACTAATTGTATTTCGTTTCATGACATTTCCAATCCGGAAGGCAACCATGTAGGCCCCAGGCATTTTTAGTTTTGAAAAAGATAGGCGACTAGAGCAAATAGGCCTTTATGAATCGTGGACGGCAGCTGCGGCTCCCTTTGATGCTCACTCTAGAGTTTACCAAAATTTGCCACACATCCGAGTGAGAAGTCGACGCATTCAGTCTTGTTCTAACGTACAGACTTTCGAACGTTTTGAGATCATCGTTCCTGACTGTAGAGCTACAATTTCCTGAAACTACGGCATTCTTAACGCATCTTAATCGCTCCAATTTTCACCGTAAAACTGTGAAAAAGTATCTCTATAATTTCCACTAATAAGAAAGCGCCAAGCGGTAGGTTCATTATTTGCACTGAACTTCATATTAGGTTCATACGGTAGTTGTGTTTTTACACAGAATTACGTCGTTATGTCATAAGGTCTGTCATTTTTTTTAAATAGTAAGTAAAATGTTTCGAGTCGAGTCGAGGAAACACCGATCGACTCGACTTGGCCGAGTTTACGATCGACTCGATCGGCGAGTCGATCGAGTCGACGTTTTTTCGATCGACTCGACTAGGCCGAGTTTACAATCGATTCGATCGATCGACTCAATCGGCTGCGGGGTATAATGCCTGGTCGATTGTCGTTGCGAAGTTAACTCAACCGGTGTAGAGAGTTTTAGAGACCCAGGATAGCTAATTTCTCCACTAGTCAAGGCATGTCCAAAAGCATCACAAACACACAGATATAAAACATGGTCGTGGATACAGTCACGCCCGACGTGATCCTAATACCTGGGACTAGAATCACGCCCGCTACGCAATTGGTCAATGCATGTCACATGATTGTGTGTACGTCAAACGAACCGACCAACAAACATTCCCGATTGCAATGGAAGGTTGTTCATCGTGTTTTCTAATGACGACACTAACCATAACCCTGACCCTAACCGACCCTCACGACGCCTAACCTAACCCTAAACGACCCTCACGACGCCTAATCTGACCCTGAACGACCCCACGAATCCTAACCTGATCCTAACCGACCCTCAAATGTCCGCCATTTCGAAATTCCAAGGGAACACAACAAGTTCACGTGACAGGCTTTTGCCAATAAATGCGACGGGCGTGAATGTAGTACTGGGGTTCCGCTAACGCCCGGGGCGTGAATGGATCCACTACGATAAAACATACAGCCTAGCGAGGCAAACGTGGCTACAATATGCCGAGGCGTCGCTGTTAGCATCGGTCATTACACATTAAAGCAGTTCAAAATAACGTAAGAGCTTGCATGATGGTTTAGCCTATTGCTAATGCAATCTGAGTAGATATCTTGAAGGGGCGCTATATAAAATTTCATTGATGGATTGATTTGAATACAAACAGCACCATTTAAAAAAATGAATTATAAGATTCAGAAAATGGTAGCGCTACCGTAATTTTCAAATTGAATACAATTTTAATATAGGGAAATTTAAATCGCAGCCAAATGCAGTGAAACAAAAATGTAGAACATGGACGAAAATGCAGTAGAAACAAGAAGTTAGAGAAAAACAGCCTTCAATCAGCTGTTTTTCATCTTTATCTGTGTACACTAAACATGCCTACATTGCATGGTTTTTGCCAACCTCTCGCGCCAACTTACCCGAATACTTTTATTCCATACACTGTGCAGCCAATAATGTTTTTACCTGCTCGCTTGTAATCCATGTACCGTTCCTTTGGCCTCGCCATGCTTCATGCTGTTTTTGAATATATTGGCACTGCATTTCGTATAGTTTCTAGGTTGTGATCGTAAACGCCAAACGTCTAAAGCGCCACTCAAAAGTCAAGCGCAGGGCACCAACATACTCACGAGCGTTGTGTCGAGTCAGATGAGATGTCCGAAGGGTAGTCAAAAGGAGGTCCGACTCCGTTTGCCAGAGTAGCTGTTAAGGCGGGTGTCGTTTAGGTCGAGAATTGGAAGGCGGGGTTTCAGATGAGTCGGGGTATGAATTCTTGAAGAGGAGAGATTTCAGTTTTGAATGATAGCCCGACGGGTGATGAATAGAGGAGCCTGAGGCAGTTGATTGTGAGTGTTTGGCAGTGATGATGGAGGAACCAAAAGTTTGCGGAAATCATGAGAAAGATCGTTCCAGAAACGTGGTGCAGTTTGGGACCATCTCAGTGTGTCGGCGTAGGTCCAAACCTACCACTGAAAAGGCTCGATTCTTCATAGTTGCAGTATGAGCGAACGAAACCAGGAGAACTCCCTCTTCCGTACAGCATTGGGGATGACGTCCTTGGATACCCGAAGTCAGACAGCATTGCTTTCGGAGGCAAATTGGGCGAAGCCTTAGCTGGTGATGTCGCCATACCAGGGCAGCTACTCTGTACTCAATATGGTTGCGCATAGGGAGTCAGTGATGGCTAGCAGGAAGTAGCTTATACGACAAGAAAATAGTTAAGACTCCAAGGAAGTAAATATATAGGTCATGTCTGTGAAAACACCACGAATAAAATGACATCGGATTTCATCATGCATCATGCTTAAAGCAAGTAAGTCATACCTTTGAAAATATCAAAATTAAATTATACCATATTTCATAATATTTTAAAATAAAATTTGGGGGGCCAGTGGGGGGCCACAACCTCAGTTTGGGGGGCAAGTGCCCCCTGGCCCCCCTGTAGAGCCGCCACTGGTTGACTGGATGGTGAAGAGTTCGCGATATGTGCTGGGAGTATTGTATGGACTGTTGTAGGTTAATGATGAGACTTTAAACTGGAATCGTTCTGGGATTTTTAGCCAATGGAGTGATTTGACGATGGGAGTGATATGATGATGCTTGGGCGTTCTGGTGGCATCTCGGGTTAGTACGTTTGGATAAGCGGTCGACGCTTTAGTTGACACAATGTCATACGTTCACACAAGGTTACATAAGTGTGTTACAAGCGGCGTTTTCAACAACCTTCGGCTTGAAACGACAACTTACACAGCACATTTCTAAGGCAAAGCAATTTCAGATGTACTTTGCATGGTAATAAAAACAGCGTGTTGTCTATGTCAACCGCCATATCGCTTGCGATAAGAATGAAAATTTGTCAACATACTATTGAACTGAGCTGAAATGACTGAGGAGACTTTATTTCAACGCAAGATAGGATGCACTATAGTTGTTAAAACGATTAAATCTGAATATAGACGGTGAAAACTAGGGAATGCAAACCCGGGGTCTTTTTTCGAAACCCGGGTTTCGGGTTTGACCTCAGTGAAAACCCGGGTAACCCGGGTAACCCGCGTTTGGACGGGTTAAAAAATTTACATGATAAATATTATTACTGCACTAGGGGGTGAACGTGCTAATTACCGTCAGGTACCCAGTTACCGTCAATAAGCGAGCGTTTTTAATAAGTTTCTTTTTTGCGATTTTCTGGATGTACATTATTTTTTTAGTCACGAGTTCCTTATTGATCGCTTGATTAAATGCTGTAAAAGTTTTATTGTTATAACCAGTTACGATTACAGAAAATAATATAAATCTTCCGCACGTAAAAGAGTGTGATATTTATCCGTTTTCTCGATAACGAACGACTGACAATTTTGAAGCTTTTATTTGCAATTGCTTAGTTGTGATCATCACCGCAACAAACAACGCGTACCATAGACATTTCTCTACAACATTTTAGTATTTTACGACTAATTTAGTGTTATATTCGTGAAATAATATCGATGACGCCAACTAGCTTCTCAAAACAAGCAAAAATTAATTACCGTCAGGCTACGACGATAGATTTTTTTAGTTACCGGCATGACGAAAGTAGACATAAATTTAGTTACCGGCATGACGAAAGTAGACAAATTTTGATATCGTCAGTACACGGATATAGCACAATGATTGTGGCATGGTAAAAACTTGACATTTTTCTTTGTGGTTGGCTTTTCTGAGTAGGCCTACCATCTTGCTAAAAATCTTTAAACTTGATATTCATGAAATGATGGTTTCATCTATTACACTCCTAAATTTTTAATAACTTCATCATTTATGGACCAAACTTAGTGCAGTTTCTTCTCAGATAATTAAACTATACAGTTTGGTTTAATTATGTCCCATTTTATAAACCCCAAATACATTATCTAACCCATTACCCATTAAAATAAATTTATTCATATAACATCCTTATGATGAAAGTTTTTCTAACCAATCTATTAGCGCTTGGGACTTCTCGGTCGTGTGCTCTTGGGACAAACTGTGAAACAAGTCTCCAATGATGAAGTCATGACAAACAGTCAAACTAATCTCCAACATAGCCTAATGTCAGTGATGAAGTCATGACAGTCAAACAAGTATGTAACCTAATGTCAGTGATGAAGTCATGACAAACAGTGAAACAAGTTTCCAATCCAATGTCAATGATGAAGTCATGACAAACAGTCAGACAAATCTCCAACTTAATGTCAGTGATGAAATCCCACGAATGACGCTGCAGGATATTAAGCATCGCGAGTACAAAATCTGCCTAAAACCAGGCCCAAATCCAATACTGACAGAACATGAGGAACTTTTGTTGGTTGAATGGCTGATAGAACTCTCGCGTAGGGGAATTCCTATAGCAAAAAAACAATTTGCTTGATAGTATTCAAAGTATTCTGCGAACTGATCCAAGGTCTAATCCATTTAAAGATGATAGACCTGGAAATACATGGTTCAAGTTATTTTTGCAGAGACATCCACAAGTTAGCAAGAAACATGCAGAATCAATCTGTAGGAGCCGTGGTGCTTTAACTGAAGGCTGTGTGCGCGGATGGTTTGCTGATACTTTAAAATTCTTTGTCGAATCTAATATTGAATATGTTTTACATAATCCTGAACGTCAGTTCAATGCAGATGAGACAGGTTTCCAACTAAATCCTAAAGTGGGAAAAGTTCTGGGAGAGAGAAGTGGTTTAAAGTGGTGTGGGAACGGCGTTCCCACCGCTCTCAAAAATCTTTGCTTGCGTTCCCACTGCTCACCATGCAATGGAACCATGATAATAATGCCTTCCAATAAAACTCTTCTTCGGAGTTCCCACTGCTCACCCAAACCACTAACCACTGGTGCTAGTGTAATACATGTAGGCCTACTGTAGTTTTGTTGCATTTCGTTTATGAATGAAATGTGAGATCAGTTTTTGGAGTAGCTAATATTCAAAGTAAAACAGTCCTGTGTTTTAGAATAAGTCTAAGTCTGTTGTAACTATGGCCTAATTCAAACCATCTTCATGCTTCCACTCAGCATAATCCAGGGCATTTTCTTTTCCTCTCCCCAACTTCCCTCATGCCAACCTCCACTAGGCCTACCCCATCTGCTGGCTGCAGGAGGGTGACCTATAGATGGAGTAGTGGAGAGAGCCGTTCGTTTGTGTAGGAAACTGGCTATAGGCCTATTATAGCCAGTTCCCTACAAAAACGAACGTGTCTCCTAAAACACCCGTCGTCTACTTTTTGTTTCCACCAGATCGACTGTGTTAGATTGACGGAAATTAGCTAGCGTCATCCTCTGACTGGACGATAACTAGATAGCGTCATCCTCTGACTGGACGATAACTAGATAGCGTCATCCTCTGACTGGACGATAACTAGATAGCGTCATCCTCTGACTGGACGATAACTAGATAGCGTCATCCTCTGACTGGACGATAACTAGATAGCGTCATCCTCTGACTGGACGATAACTAGATAACGTCACCATGGCGATAGATGAAAAATCAAGACGGTAACTGAAAATATGACAAAATTAGGATAAAACTACTTTTTGTAACGCATAAGGTGCAGTCATAAAAACACTTATATTCGTCAACTGAAGATGCGAGCGGGTTTTTAGTCACTACAAAATTTCAGAGTCACAGGTGACATGTTTATATTTTTAAATCCTTGTCGAACGCTTAAAAAATCTCGCTTATGACGGTAAATGGCACTTTCACCCAACACTGAAAACGCTGAAATAAAATAAAATTAACTAAATAATATTTTATTAAAAATGTAAGTAAATAAAATAATTTTCTGCAATAGGCAATTGCAAAGAGGGGGGATTTTGTCCGAGGGGATTATGTCCTACGTAAAATTGGGGGCGATTTTGTCCGGGAGGGCTTTTGTCCGGGGGTTTTGTCCGGGGGATTATGTCCAGGGGAGATAATGTCCAACACTCCTGCTAACTAGGCCTGTATGTATGTTAGTAGCCTACAGTAGACACATTACAATCTTTATAACAAATATATCCGTTACTAAAAGTTGAAAACTGAATAAAAACGGAGATAACGTCGTTTTTTCTAAGAAATAAAACCCCGAAAAAAACGGATAAAGCGAAAAATAAAATAATTTGACTTTCTTACATCTCGTATAGGGCCTACTGCATTTTAAAATTAAAAACCTTTTGTACACAAATTAATTTTAATCGGCAAATAGCACGACTTTATTAGTAAAGACTAAGTAGGCTAACACTAATCTATAAAAATTATTTTATTTATAACTTGGTTTAATAAGAAACTGAGAAATTACAAATATTGATATCTTTTGAAATTTAAATTATAAACATAAGTCCACATAAGCCCATGCTGACATAAACTAACATAATTAAAAACTAAGCTGTGTAGGCCTAAGTAGACGACGTTTCTCACCTTTAGAATATTCAGCTGGATATTCTTTTTTGGTAATGTAATTAAGCAAAGCTTCACATTCAACCTATCCATGAAAATAATTTTGAAATGTTTCACAAAGTAGGCTAATATTTATTAATGCTTACTTACTTAATATCGTTTATTTAACGACGCCGTCATATCGACAATGATTGGCGTCACATTTATTAATGCAACTTACAGCAAAATATATACTAACTAATACTGAATCCGTTGAGATAATCTAGGACTACATATGCAGAAATAAACTTGGGCTACGAATTATTTAAAGTGGTCTGCACCTTAGAGTCAACCAATAAATTTTGTTCAGCTTTTGTCACCAGCGTGTGCAAATTCCATTCTAAGTCGAATTATTCGATAAATTATTAAGATAAAGACTGCTGATCATATGTTGAACCATGGAATTATTATAATTCAATGGTTCAACAAATGCTCAGCAGTCTTTATCTTAAGTCTGTACTGTCTTCATGGACTATAATGCTTTTTAATTGATATTGGCCTATCAATACTAACTAGGTTTGGTTTAGCTACGATAATTATTTAGTGGGTATTGCCCATAATTCTGTGAATGCCTAATCTTCGTAATTGAATGCCAGAAAAGCAAGGGCAAGCATATATCAGGAAGCCAGTAGACCTACTTCACTTACAATCACTGGTTAGGACTTTCCTGTTCTAGGTAATAACCTGACCCCAGCTAACAATAATAAATAACTAATAGGCTAACCAGATTAATGGATGAATGGTAGGCAATATACGCATCAAAGGAATCACAGCAAATCAAGCGCAAGGTCACATCAGTTGATTGATACCAGTTGAAGGGTAGGCCTATCCGCATAAAGAATCGTATAGAAGCCAGTGCTAGCTCGTATCAGGAAGCCAGTAGAGTTGTATAGCCTATCTAATAATATGGCCTGATAATCTGACGCTAATATTATTGAACGACCAATATCCAACCATAGAAGAATTAGCGTGAAGGTAGTCTAATTAGCGTTAGTTGGCATACAGAATACAGCATTAATTAGTGAATGAATAAGAATTACTGATCACAGAATCTTCAGAAGCCAGTGCTAACTAGCACCCCTAAAAGTCTACTTGCAGTGAGAGCCATTTTCTTAATTATACAAATGTGTAATCTCTCCACTGCGTTTTAATGACATAATAAGCGCGCCCGACATCCTTGTGGTGGTTTTACATTGCGCATTTGCTACTATAAATTCAAACATTTATTTCATAATTTTATGGTTTCATTTCGTATTTAGCCTATGTCCAATTCAACTAATAAACTTGAAAGTCATTTACTTAATAAGAAAATGTACGTATTAAATCCTATTAAAAATTAGATAGAAAAGCCACCGAAAATAGAGGGGGCGATTTTAGTAAGGGGAGACTTTGTATCGTAGATAGGGGATCAGATTATATTTCAATGGGGGAGACTTTGTACCGATACAGAGTCTAGATCAGAGGGAGACTCTGTTTCAGCCAGGGAGATACTCTGTTTGGGGGGGAAGACTTTATATCGTGTAAACATAGGGGCCGTCCATAAATGATGTCACGCACCTAGGGGGTCGGGGGTCGGAAATTTGTGACGATGTGTGACATGGGGGTGGTGGGGTCTGAGAGGTGTGACGGCACACCCGGTCTAAGTAATTAAATTTCACAATTAACAACAATTTAATTTTAACAACAACAGCACTAATTGTGAGTATTAAATTTTCATTGTTTTTGTATTATTTTAATGTATACGGGCACCATTATTAATAATTTTCTAATTATTTCAATATTTGGTCACCGTTAGATTTTAAAATATGCATGCTCTCCCTATTTGTTCCACAAAAGAGCATTTTGCTTCGCCATCGAAATTTGGTTTTAGGGGGGGGTCAGAGCTTTGTGACGTCATTTTTCAAAAGGGTGTTACCTTTTGTGACGAAGTGTGACGAGGAAGGAGGGGGAGTTCAAAATCGGCCAAAATTGCGTGACGTCATTTATGGACGGCCCCATACTGCATGCAAGGAAGGCATTGTTTATTCACACATTCCAATGTTAACATTGTATGCATATAGACTACAGTTTACAGTGTACACCGACATTTTAAAGTTGATTGAAACAAATAATTACAGATAAACTTGAAGATACTTATATGCCAATACTCGGAGACAAGTAGGCCTATTATAGCAGCACACAATGTAGGCCTACAGGTAGAGCTCATAATGCAGTGCTGTGTGTCATAACTGTGATTCAGATCATTCAGATTGACAAAACTGTTCAGAATTCACATTTATAATTTTTAGTGCTTAACGCATACATTGAGAGGTTATCCCTTAGTTTAGGTTGCTAAATTATTCTAATGTCTTCAATGCCGTACTTGACGCTGGTAAGTAAGCACTGTACCTATGTCCATCACAACTATAATCAATCCCGCTTCCATTTAATCGAGAATATTTTTAATCAATCCATGCAGCTTCCATTTAATGAAAAAAATGACCCAACTTCTATTTAACCCGAAAAATATTTTTCATCAATGGAACTTTTATGTAAGGAAAGAACTTTTGCCATGGGTCCAGCTTCGACTTACGGAAACAATTATTTTCGTTATTCCACCTTCTATTGCATCAAAAACTAAGTTTCATCAATCCAACTTCTATTTACGGTAAAAATTATTTCCATCAATCCAACTTCTATTTAAAGACAGAAATCGTTTCATCAATTCCACTTCGAGTTAGTGAAACAATTTTTTTCCTCAATCCAGCTTCCATTTCAATTTGACGATATAAAATAATTTAGCAACCTAAACTACGGGTTTACCCATTGAGAATAAGCATGTTTTAGATTAAATGCAGCATTTTGCAATTATATTCCACTATTGAAAGTTTAGTAACAACTTACCCCATAATTATAGTGTTACAACCAATCCAGGCACGGGGCTGGTTCTTACACTCTGGCAGCGTGTGTTTTTGTTAATTTTCTCTAAATGTACAAGAGCAATATAATCCAATATTTTGTCAGTCACCGATGGCTGAATGAAGAAGCCAGTGACACCTATTTCAAAAGAAACTGCACTTTATTTTTAAATACCGGTAACTAAAATGCTGAACTTTTACTTCTAACCTCGGTCTCCCCTACCTATGTCCCCCGAGTTGCCTTGTTTGGTGCTAATTCAAAAAACCTTTCCCACTGCGCTGCCTCCTTTCCAGTAATAATCTTGTAGGTTTCAATTAGATCTCCTCTGCTCCTCCTCCTTCTCTCTAATGTTGCTAGTTTGTATATTTAAGCTCATCTTAAGCCATTGTCACATCTGTCTGAGATGTGTTTCAATGTCGCACTGGTCGTAGTAGGTGCTATTTAAGCTCACTCTTCTTGGTCATTTTGATGTTTCTTCGGCCTTCGACATGGTCGACCATGAAATTCTACTCCAACGCCTTGAGATTTCCTGTGGACTCAATGGTTCCCACTTCTTTGGCTTCGGTCTTACTTGTCTGATCGCACTCAAATGATCATTTCTGGTGACTCCAGAACTCAGTGGGTCATTATTATATTGAGTGTTCCTCAGGGTTCTGTCCTTGGACCCCTCTTATTTATTTTATACACGGCTGGTATTCCTTCCCTTTTCCCAAATCATTCGGCTATCGGCCATCTTTTTGCTGATGATGTCCAGGCATATGTCTGTAGGCCCCCTTCTGCTCAACTCCTTCTTGCTAGTGACATTGACGCTCTTTCCCAGGATCTCCATCTGTGGATGTCCTCTAATCGCCTTTCTTTAAATTCCTCCAAAACCCAACTTATTTGATTTGGTACACCACAGCAACTCCTGAAACTCGACTATACCTTGCTCTCTGAAAAGTTACCGCATTTCACATTCTCATCTATAATAATTGTCCGTGACTTGGGTGTCACCCTAGATAGCTCTCTTACCTTCATTGAACACATTTCCAACCTTGCCCGCTCTTCTAACTTCCAACTTAGGCGTCTTAGAGCTATTCGCAGATCTGTTTCATCCTTTACCTTCACCTCAATTGTCCATGCTTTTTTCTGTTCTCGAATTGACTATTGTAATTCTCTCCTTGTTGGCTTACCCAAGGTTAGTCTATCTCCTCTTCAGTCCGTACTGAATGCTGCTGCCAGACTTACAGCTCGCCTCCCTCGATTCTCTCACATCTCCACACTTATGGCTGAACAACTTCATTGGCTACCTCTCTCTGTGCGCATCCAATTCAAAGTTCTTATTCTTATGCTCAAATCTCAACTGGGTCTTGCTCCAAAATATCTTTATCACCAAATTCTCCGCCCCCTCTCCGCAACGTCAAAGCGTCTTCTCAGATCCTCTGACCGGACTTGACCTTTTTGTTCCCCGTGTTAGGACCACAATGGCTCAATCCAGGTCCTTTGTCTGCATAGGTTCCTCTCTATGGAATCGACTTCCTCCTTCTCTACGCTCTACAATCCTCTCTAGTAGCATCTCTACCTCTTTCTCTCACCTTAAAACCTTCCTTTTTCCTCGGAGTACCTCGCACTGGCAGCGCTTCTGAAAGGCTTATGCTATGAGAAGCGCTTTATAAATGATCAAATACAATACAATACAATACAATAAGTGCACAGAGTCATGTAAAATACTGCACCGGCAGCACCTCTGTATCTGTTACTTTGTGTAGTTACTGTTTAATGATGCTGTGTCATAACACCGATGATTAGCGTCACCATCTTTCTTTATACAGGCTTGGGACTGGCACTAACTGAAACCGGCAGTGGCAGAGTGGTACCTCTTACTGGTCTATGTGGGGATTGTGGGCCGCCTTATACAATGGTAAATCGCCGTCCGTCCATCACTCCTTTATCTGTTTTAGACCTCATGAAGTCACAAGTAACCAACAGAACTGGCAAATGGTATACTTTCTGAAGAGAGGCAATCATTTCTCTGCAAGAAGTCATAAATCATCAGATCTATAAACTCGTGAGACGAGAAAATAACGAAAAGCAAAAGTCCATTGCAACCGATGAAATAAAACATACAAGTCTATATACACTGGAAGCCTACCTATAACAAGCTTCATCATAACACGAATTCTGATATAGAAGGTAGAAAAAGATATCGACCAAAATTCAAATCAGCTTTCCAATAATAAGACCAGTTATTATGCAACTTTGATTTACCACACTACTTGATAGAATTTTCCTGTCACTTGAATCCAAGAAACCTGACCATAAGATACTAGACAACCTGAAAGCCGGACGAAAACACAACTGGAACAAAGTGCAGTTGTTTGTAAACGTATCAGTGTTTCAGTTTTGTCATTGTTTTTGAAAGACAGGCTTACTTAACCCTAGGGCTACCAAGCTTTTTTGTAACACTGGCTACCAAGGGGGGGGGGTGGTTACCACCACCCCTGGATTTCGTGTTTGGTTTCACATATCATAACTTGTAATATAGCAATGGATTCAGCATTCATGTCTGCACAGAATGGTATATTTAGTTGTACATTATGTGAATGCACCTCGAAATTACATCACTTTTAACAATGGAACCCATTAATTAACAATATTTTATATTATTGCGTACATTTTGTACTTTTGGATAAACAAATATAAGATTATGTGTGTTTTGAAACTAATCTATGTATAAAAGATACACCAAAATCATCCCTACACATGTTTATATAGTATAAATGTACATCCATACATATATATCCACTACATATATGGGATCCTGAGTGGCCGAGTGGGTTGGTGCCTGCTCGTCACGCCGGCGACCCGGGTTCGATTCCCGGTCGGTCGGTTTATCAGAGATTAATTTCTCGGACCTTTACTGCGGGTGGCTCGGTCGCAATATAAACGTGGAGTACAATACAATACAATACAATACAAACACACAACCTGACGGCTGGCGCCTCCGGGCTGCTCATTGTCCTACATGAGGGCTGGGCGCCTGTTGATGGCTGCCGCTACTGGTTGAGCGTTCTAGAAGTAGCTTGCTATCAACAACGCTATATAAATCGTCGTAAATACATATATATCGGTTTACGTTGTAAAGCTGTATTCAGCCATTTTCACACAGATTACGCGTATTATTATTTATTTTGATCACTTCCGGTATTCAAAAGACAAAGATGTAGGTATGCAAATGAAGCCCTACATTCCCTCTAAAGAATGGTATCTTTGTTTCTCTTCCAGGAAGACAAATGAATATGCTACATAACAAAAACTAAGGGGGAGTGCTTCCATTCAGCCATTTTATACATATATTACGCCGATTATTATTTATTTTGAGCACTTCCGGTTGTCTCAGGTCAACTCAGTGACCACAGAAATGTAGCCCCACATTCCCTCTATAGAATGGTAAAATTTGTGTCTCTTAATATTCAATGACGGATAAGATATAATCGAAAATCTAGGGGGGGTGGTATCCACCCCTCCTGGTGCCTCTGGTATATTGGGTATAACTTTTGCAACGGTGTGAGATATCATCTCACATTTTACCTCAAAACGTGTGTAAATGAACCCCCTACAGCTACCTAAAAGGTCAAATTTTTATTCCATACGGAAAAAGTTTGAGATGAAAAAAACCTAGAAATTTCCCTGCTATCGAAGTGGCAACCACCACCCCCTTTAGCCCGAGGGTTAACAGTTCTATTCTATCTGGAAACTTTGATAGCGCCATTCTAAGCAGAAGACAAAAACTGATGGGTCTCTTTGTAGCAAAACGGTCTTCTAAATTACAATCCACTGAACAGAGACAGTCAAGATCCACAAGGTCCCAGAGAATGGACGGCCTACAGAGTTTCCGTGCTTGATACGGCGACATGCAGAGAAACTGAAGGCTTGAACAGTCCTTTACTATACTGCATTGGTATCTGCGTGTAGGATGGTAGCAGATTGAATCCTAGTCATGGCTAAATTTCAGAATAATCTTTAGGGTCTTCCATAGAGGACATCCGCAAAATATGACCCACTTTTAAGCCCTCCCTCCCCTTGTCCGCATTTGGCCTGACCGTCCCTCCCTCATACAAACCATATTATGACAAAACAGCCGAATCAACACAATCACGTACCGGATAAATTCCTATTTCAATAATATTACAATTGTTTCAGTTATTATACGATTTAAACCGATTTATATAATTGTTTAAGTAATTATACGATTTGAACCTATTTTGATTGCGCGCCCTTTTGATCGGCGCCCTTATAAACAATCGCCCTTTTAAGCGGCGCCTTTTTGAATGAGCCCTTTTGATAGTCGCCCTTTCGAAGTCGCCCTTGTGATAGGATACCGAAGGAGACCGCTCGAACGGATTATGAATGCATAATAATTTATCTGGAGAAAGCAACGCTGAACTTCAGTCTACGCACAGTCCAGAATCGTTTAACGACAACGCTTTAGAGACAGAACCACGTCATTACTGAAGACCGAGATAATTATTATTAAAATGTTGCTGGTCTTAAATTTGAACTACTAAATGATAAAATATATATGGGTAGCCTATATTTCACAACAGGAGGCAAATTAGATAAATTTTCCGTCTTCTCCTTTGGACGGCTTACACAAAGAGTAAAATTATAATTTATAATTTTTAAATACATTGTAGGGCATGAATTAGTTATAAAAATTATTTCTATTATATTATTTAGATGATTAGTATGAGAAAAAAAAATTATAAAGTCCAATTTTAACCCGAAATTACATTGTCCTTTCTAATGGCGAGTCAATTCAACGTTACGTTAAGGTAACAGCTGAAACGCTGAACTGATGTTTTATAATTTTTAGATCATTAACTTACATAATATATCCATTGCTCTATATGGTTTTTATTAACTTATTAACGAACTAAATAATTAAAAAATAAATAAAACCCTCTGTCTTCAAATATTGGTTACAACACCGTTACGAATGGGTTTCTGCCATCTGTGGAATAAATTGAAAACTCAATTTTTTTGAATTGACATCTTTGATAGCAGGGAACATGTCTGCATTGATTTTGTACCAACAAGAAATCAATATGGATGTTTGCTTCTGTTGACAATTTTCGGATATTTATCCGGTAATGCAATAGTATAAAAAAGATTTACAACTCCGTGACTGTAATTATTGCACTTCGCGTATGTACACGGTGAATCATTAAAAAACGTTCCCCTGCATATTTCACTGTAACTCCGTCAAATGTCATGCTATGTGAAAGAAATTTTAAAGGAAGACAGTGGAGTTATTTCTAATCAGTAGGAAAGTTAAAGTTTGTGTTCAAATTGACCCCCTTTGGAAGCTACGCATGCGCGAAGACGAGTACGCCACTGTTTGACTGATTCATCAATGATGCGCTGATCCATTTCGTCCCATGCCTCCACAATTCGACTTCGCAACTGACTGACATCACATATTCGAGATCTGTAGACCTCTTTTGCATGACACTCCATAAAAAATTATCTTATGGTCCACTGGATTCAAATCAGAGCTGTTGGGTGGCCACAAAGTAGGCGGGATGAAATCAGGTGTTTCAGTTTCCAGTAACGCAACAGTGTCCCGTGCTCTGTGCGCAGGAGCGCTATCCTGCTGGAAGATGAAATACTCATCGGTAATGTCACGAATGTCTGGTAAAAGACCCTGTTTTAGTAGAACATCTCTGTAATTTTGCACCGTAATTTTTATTCTTTCTTAGAAATGTTATTACATGTTTATCTTCTTCGGTAAACACCATTTTGTCGAGATAGTCGTGACGTCATTAGTTTCGTCATTCGCGTTACGTCATTTTGGCTTTGAATGTGAAACAATTTATGTAGCACTTGGCTAGAGCATCAAGCGTCATTGTTCTGAAATTTCAATAAAATTGATGGTCATCTGCATGAGTTATGCTAACTTAATATGTAGGGTAACGTTTTTTAATGAATCACCGTGTATATAGTTTTTTTCTTTCAAAAATAATATTGAAACTGACACTATAAACTAACCATTTTTTGTATCTTAACTCGTCCGATAAGCATGGAGATCTAATTATGAATATTTTGCAACTCCGTTACTACAACTCCGTTACATTATTTTTCTATTAAAATGAATTTATTTAATGGTACATGTAGATAATTAATTTTGTGGTCAAAATAATTTACGTTGCTGTGTAATAATTCAATGCACACGTAGGCCTAATACTAATTAAAAATCACTAATTATAAACAGTGGCGGTATATTGTATTGTGTACTTATTAAGTAACGGAGTTGTAAATATTTAGGAATCAAGTTGTATGTGTTTCACATAGTAAAAAAATTAAAATAAAAAATTAGGCCAAATCTCTCAAATTTAAACTCTGCATTGATTTTAATAATAATAATAATAATAACAGTGACAATTTATATGGCGCCGTAACAGCCATGCCGTTACAAGGGCGCCTCACAGTCAACTAACATCAGGGTAGGCCTTACAGAACAAATAAGTCTTGAGTGCAGATTTGAAGGAGTCAACTGTGTTAGCCGCTCGCAGGGCAGGAGGAAGACCGTTCCAGCAGGCAATCCAAGAGGCACTTGGGCGCACCGACCAGTAGGCTGCTGCAGCGGTCAACCTGAGAGGTGACGAAGGCGGCAACGGCCGCTCTCGCAGCCTCGAAAGGCAAGGACCTGATGCAGCCTCTCAGGAGGCGCAGCTGACGAAAGCAGCAGCCAACGATTCTACCAACAAGAAATCAATATGGATGTTTGCTTCTGTTGACAATTTTCTAAAATTTATCCGGTAGTGTTATAGTATAAAAAAGATTTACAACTCCGTGACGGTAATTATTGCAATTTGCGTATATATATAATTTTTTTTTCTTTCAAAAATAATATTGAAACTGAGAGCCTGGCCAATATAAACTAACTATTTTTTATATCTTAACTCGCCAGGTAAGCGAGGAGACCTAATTATGAATATTTTACAACTCCGTTACTACAACTCCGTTATTTATTTTTCTATTAAAATGAATTTATTTAATGGTACCTGTAGATAATTTATCGTCATAAACTCTACTCACCTCAGTTCGCTCATAGAATGTCTCAGAGGCCTGTAGTATATCGTGCAGAGAAATGTCAAAAAGATAGTTCAGCGATCTTTTTCGTTATACCATAAACTCGTCTCGCGTATCGAGTCCAATCTCCCGATCATAGTTCAGCGTTTTTTCTCTTCCCTGGCGTCCTCATATCCCTCCGTCATCTCCCCCTCACACACGACCGTCCCCGCCTGCGGCCCTGCTCCCTTGTCGTCTGTCCTTCGGCTGAGCCAGATGGTGGCGGTCGGCGCTGCTTGAGGTGACTCACAGGCGAACAGGTGGCGGTTCGGCTGGTCGGTTCTGCAGCCTTGGCCGTTGAACCCGAGGTGTTATATACAAGATGGCGGCTTGCCCGACATAACCACGACATTATCTCCCATCCGAAGAGGGTAAGCCGCCGTCTTCCGCCCCGATGGGTCTTCTCCGTCTTCGTCCTTCGTCCGCCTCGTCGTCGGATGTTGCCACAAAAGAAACAAAAGTAAACGTACACATTATTAACAGCGATGGATGTACAATGGAGGGATCGGACCCTTGCCAATGACTGGGCCACCTTCTATCCTCCATCACATCCGGGACAAGAAGTCCGCTGCGATATTTTTGCTACCCGGGCGATATTGGAAGTCTAGGTTAAACTCCTGGAGCGCTAAAGCCCAACGTGCTAGTTTGGCGCTTTTGGGTGTGGCTTCCGTGAGGAAGGCTAAGGGATTGTGGTCCGAAAAGACGGTTATCTTCGAAAGGAAAATCCACGACCGGAAGCGTTTCAGGGCCCAGATGACCGCGAAGGCTTCCCTCTCTATCGTTGACCAACGGGATTGTGTAGGTGATAGTTTACTGCTAGCAAATGATATTGGAAGTTCGTTTTCCTCCTCCGACCACTGGAACAGACAGCAGCCCACCGCTGTCGCGCTTGCATCGACAGACAGCCCAAAGTCCTTAGAAAAATCAATAGTACGTAACTGTACTGCCCTACTTAAGTCTGTCTTTAATTTATCCAGTGCGGTTTGATGTTGGGGTCCTCAGGGTACGTTGTTAGGGACGCTCTTCTGGGTTAAGTCCGTGATGATTCGTGCCGTCTCTGCTAGTGACGGGATAAAATGTCTGAAATAGCTAAAGAAACCATTGAAACGCCTGACGTCCTTCTTTGTGCTGGGTGGCTGGATGTCCTCGACGCTTGCGATCTTTATGGGGTCGGGAGTGATTAACCCGGAGCCGATGACATGCCCAACGAATGAGGTTTGACTTCGTGCAAAGGCACACTTCTTAAGATTTAAAGTAAGTCCAGACTCATTTATGATGCCTAGGAAACGTTCTAGGTGGTCCAGATGTTCCGGCCAGGCCATCGAGTAGACCGCCATGTCGTCGACAAATGGCTCTGTAAATGAACGAACGGGATGGAGAATGCGTGAGACGCAGCGCATGAACGTGTTACCAGCTGATTTAAGCCCAAATGGTAGTCTTTGAAATTCGAATAGCCCAGCATCACAGACAAACGCCGTAAGCCACCGTGACTCCCGCTTCTCCGAGAGCTGCCAGTATCCACTTTTCGCGTCAAAGCAACTGATGTATTTCGCACTCCCAACTCTTTGGAGTACGTCCCCGATGTCCGGGGTGGGGAAACAATCGCCGGCGGAGTGCAGGTTCACATGCCGGTAATCTATGGCCAGCCTCACACCCTTCTGACCGTCCCGTCCCTTCAACACGCATACGACCGGGCTGGCCATCTCGCTGCCCGAGGGTACAATAATGCCTAGATCCAGCATCTCCCTTATCTGGCGCTCTACTTCCGGTTTGAGCAATTCCGGTACTCGGTAGGCTCGTAGGCGCTTCAGTCTAAAGTCGGGTGAAATCTTGATCTCGTGCTCTATTAGGGGGCAATAGCCCTGCTTGTCAGAGAATACTTCAGCATACCTGTCGATCAGTTCGAATAGCTGTTGTCTTTCTCCCTCGGATAGATGCGAAACCTTATCTGGGTCGATCAAAGTACTGGGAGAGGCTTCGGCTGCGCTGTTGTCTTCGACTACCTCCACATTACCGAACTCCTCGTCTCGATCGAGGATGATAGAACAATTATTTACCATAGCCTGCTCTATGCGTTCATGAAATTTGCGGATTTTGTTTGCGTGAACGTGACGCCGTTTGCCTTCTAACTCGACAACGTATGAATACGGTGACTTTACCGTAACTACTGTCGCAGGCCCCTGCCATCGACTGTATAGTTTAGCACCGCTTAGGTCTGGGGTTAGCACTATGTGGTACCCCGTCAGAACGGCCCAGGACAAATCGGCCCCGACAAAACGGCCCCGACAAATTGGCCCCGACAAAACGGCCCCGACAAAACGGCCCTCGTCAAAATGGCCTCGACAAAACAGCCCCGTCATTTCGGCCCCCGTCATAACGGCCCTCGTCATATCGGCCCCCGTCATATCGGCCCCGTCAAATCGGCCCCCGTCAAATCGGCCCCAGTCATATCGGCCCCAGTCACATCGGCCCCTCACAAAATATCCTATATCCCAAGTACTTTTAAGTTGGATTGATGAAAAGAATTCTTTGCGTAAATAGAACTCGGATTGGTAAAACCGTAGTTTACGTTGCCAAATTATTTTATGTGGCCAGTTTTAAATGGAAGTTGGATTGCTGAAAATAATTTTGGCGTTAAAATGGAAGTTGGATTTATGAAAAATAATTCGTTGCGTAAATAGAAGTTGGATTTATGATAGTTGTCATTGAAAGCATTTAAATAATTAAATACGCCAACCAGTTAGCATTAGACGATGGTCTCCGCAGTCCATTGTCCAGCTGAACCGTCGCTTGAGGCCTCATTTCAACATAGTTTGTCAACGTAACCTTAAAAGTACTTGGAACATTGGATTTTTTGTATGAGGCCGATTTGACTGGGGCCGATATGACTGGGGCCGATATGACGGGGCCGATATGACTGGGGCCGATATGACTGGGGCCGATATGACGGGGGCCGATTTGACGAGGCCGATTTGACGGGGCTGTTTTGTCGAGGCCATTTTGACGGGGCCGTTTTGTCGGGGCCGTTTTGTCGGGGCCCATTTGTCGGGGCCGTTTTGTCGGGGCCGATTTGGCCTGGGCCGTTCTGACGGGTCACCCTACCACCTTATCCCCTACTTGGTATCTACGGTCCATACTTCGCAAGTTGTAATAGTCCGCATAGCGTTTCTGTTCTATGTCGGAATGATACTCAGCGTACACCTTCGCTAGCTCTAAGTTTTCTTTTAACCCTTGTAGGTATTCCTCTGCCCCCTTACCAATACTGAACGGCAGTTGGGTCTGCCGGCCCACGATTCCTTCAGTACACTCAGCGGTCCCTTGGGCAAGGTGCCATAGACCAGTGTATAAGGACTGATATGGGTGGTGGCTGAGGGCCTTTCCCTTAGACTCCATAAAACGAAGGGTAACAATCGATGCCATCCCTTAGGGTCCGATTGTGCTAGTTTGTAAATCATCGTCTTCAGGCTCTGATTGCACCGTTCCACTAGTCCGGTCGCTTCCGGATGACCAGGGGTGTTGAATCGTGGGCAGCACCCCAAGCGCTTTAAGAACTCCTTAGTAGGTTTACTTGTAAAGTTTGTACCACAGTCAGAGCTAATCACTCGTGGAACGGAAAACGTCATGAAGACTTGCAGATAGGCGTCACAGACGGCCTTGGCAGATAAAGAGCGCAATGGATATGCCATCGGCCAGCGCGAGAAGCGATCGACGATTACAAGTGCGTAATTGTACTCGGGTTTTGGGGTAGTGGGGTCTCCTTCGGGTATTATTGGCCCTATACAGTCTGCGACAAGGGTGCTGTAAGGCAGGTCGTCGTTGCGAGAAATGGGTGTGATTGGTACGCGATGCGCAACCTTGTTAGGTGCTCGCAATTGACAGATGGGACAAGATGCACAATAGGCTCGGATACGTTCATCCATACGGGAGGACCAAAAACTTAATTTAATTCGGTCGCGTGTTGACTTAAACCCCATATGACCAGCAAAAGGAGCATCGTGAGCCATTTGTAAAACTATGCTCACCCGGGTTTCTGGAAGACAAAGTTGGTTCACCTTATGCCCAGCAATTGTGTCACGATGGAAAATGAGGTTTTTCTCATAGAAGAAGTTGCTTTTCTTCTGTCGCGCCAGCTTCACAAACGCCGTAAGCGAAGCGCACTGGACTTGTTCTCTTGCCAGAGTCTCCACATCAGCCACCCTCACGTCTGATGGTTCCTCTGGGCGTTCTATGTCTAGAAAATCAGGTTGATCTTCTAATTGATTAGTGTTCCCATCGTCTACCGCCTCAGCCCCCTGCCCACCCGGCACCACCTGGACGGCATCAGCTATTCCGTCAGTTACACTAGGCGAAGTTTGAACTACTTCGTCTACATTCACTGCCAGCTCGTTATATAGCGCAGTGTCCTTCAGGAGTGACGTCACGCTAGGAGTCAGTATCACGGCCTCGGTTAGTTCCGGGACGACGGCGAACCAGGCACGTACCGCGGGTGCAATATTAATTACTCCTGCCTGGCCGCTCGTTGCCGGTATCAGGTGAAGTCGAACGATGTTTACTACGTCCGATTTACCGTGCAGACCTGTAAGCCTAATCTGTTTCCAGACGGGCAGGTTAAGACATCTAACTAACGACTCTCGTATACAACAAATCTCCGATCCGCCGTCGATCAAAGCCTGTTGGTCGGGTAACTGGTCGATCTCTACTTTTACATATGATCTCTCGTGGAATTCGTCTGCGTCAATGTATGATTGATATATGTCCAGGGCGTGGTGGTTAGTCAATTCGCCATTGTACAATATTCTGGTGAGAGGACTTGCTCCACCCTGCTCATCGTCACGTGCCCTGCTTAATGCTACGCCTAAACCAGTGTCGTTCGGGTAGGGGGTGTTGTTAACTGTATCTATTGTACAGGCGTTCACATGCGCTAGCCTTTTCCCTGGTGAAGATGTTCTGGTGGAGGGGCAGGCCCTTGCCATGTGACCGGGCTGTGAGCACACATAGCAGAACCCCTTCCGTTTGGCTTCGCCCTGTGTTGTCTTGTTCTCCCCACTCACTCCCCTCGCCGACTCAGTATCATGCGCCATCGTGTTTATGCCCGAACTGATCTGCCTAAATGGACGTCTGTCGTGTTGAGAGAGGGAATTGCCGTACCTTAATGGTTCGCCGAACGTGTTATGAGATGCGACAAATGTGCCAATGGAACTCGCTAGTTCCTCACATCTCATCCAGCCGTCCATTTCCTGAGCCAAGATAAAATTCAGGCAACCCCTAGGCACCAATTCCTTTAATTTATCAGCACATAGCAAGCTAACGAGGTCGTCAAACTGATTATAGTTATGTTCCTGCTTCGTAAATAGTACATTAGCGCGTTGCGAAGCTTGGATGCCAGTGCCGTATAAGTCTCATCTTGAGCTTTCCGTGCTGCATAAAAACGCTCTCTCAGCTGTAGCGGGCTAATCCGAAATTCCTTCAGCAAGAACTCCTTCAAATCCTGTGTAACTGCTTAGCTGTTCTTGTGATAGACGAGCCGTTAGAGCTCGAGCTCGATCGCTTAAGTTCGCTAACAGGAGTTTCGCTCTTACGTCTTCGTCTACCTTACATTGGTCGAATAGCTTTTCAACGGGATCGAAGTAGCAGGGAATTTCGGCCGTGTCATCGGGGAATTTGCCTATGATTCCCTTCAATGAATCGCTGAAGAATTTAATTCTTCCGGCTAGAGAGTGTTTTATGCTACGGTCTAGTTCTTCTCCGTTGCGTCTGTCCTGTTCTAGTTTTAGTTGTTCTTCTCGGTATTTCAGATCCTTTGCTTCTCTCTTTCTTCTCTCCTCTCTTTTCTCCTGTTCCCTCTTTTGTTCTCTCTCCTCCCTTCTTCTCTTCCATTCTCTCTCCTCCTCCACTCTTTTCTTCTTTTCCTCTCTCTCCTTCTTCTCTCTTTTCTTCTTCTCTTCCCTCTCCTCCTCCTCTCTTTTCCACCTCCTCTCTTCTCTATTCCTTCTCTCCTCCCTGTCTTCCTCCTCTCTTTTCCTCGCATCCTCATACCTTCTCCTTTCTAGATCCAACCATTCGCGTTGGAGGGTCAGGTCAGTTCCTTGGGCTATTAGACCGGGTGTCGTCACACTGCCAGTCTCGGGTGGGATTTCTTGTCCCTTTCGTACGAGTTCTGCCCATTCATTTAGTAACTGCGGTCTGTCCATGTTACATACAGTCTCTTCATCTAACCCTGCTCTTATCAAGTATGTCACCAACCGACCGCTCGACATCCGCTTGATGTCAGCCTGTTCCTCGATTGATAATTCACTGACCAACAAAATAATATTTTTTGTTTGCTGCTCAGAACTTTAGAACTGTTCTTAGCTAAATTTGGGGCGCTGATTTCAAATATGAAATCGAAATTTGGCTAGCACGTCAGGATTTTTAGGTACGCATAGGTGAGGTTCTACACAATTGCGAACTCTCAACTCATATTAAAAATGTATGAAGAATAGGATTTTGTGCTTGTTCTTAGCTAAATTTTGGATGCTGGTTTCAAATATGAAATCGAAATTTGGATGGCAGGTCTAGTTTTTCAGCTACGCTTCAGTGAAGTTCTACACAATTGCGAATTCTCAGCTCATATAGGCCTATACTGTAAGCGAAAGCAAAGTATCAAAACTGTATCACACAATGCCAGGCATTTGCTTTCACATTTGTTCTTAGTTAAAATTTGGACGCTGATTTCAAATATGAAATCAAAATTTGGCTAGCTTGTCAGGTTTTTTAGGTACGCATCAGTGAGGTTATACATAACCGAAAATTAATGCGGTACATTTGCAGTATGAACTATGCGACGCGTACCTCAAAAACCTGACGTGCTAGCCAAATTTCAATTTCATATTTGAAATCAGCATCCAAAATTTAGTTGAGAGCAAGCACAAAAGCAAATGCCTCATACATTTTTTAAACTGTGTTTTCACTGATAGTATGAGTTGAGAATCCGCAATTGTGTAGAACCTCACTTATGCGTACCTAATAAACCTGACGTGCTAGACAAATTTCGATTTCATATTTGAAATCAGCGCCCAAAATTTAGCCAAGAACAGTTAAAAAGTTCTGAGTAGCAAACAACAAATATTTTTTGTTGTTGCGCAGTGTTAATGTAGGCATATAAAACTTAAAGAATCCGAGAAACTTTATAACTTAAAAACTGGACGTGATAGACAAAAACGGTTTCCGGATTTGGAATCAGCATATTAAATTTAGTTAGGAACAGGTGTTAGAATCCCAACAGCAAAATGCTTGTTGATCAGTGATAAGCTATCCATTACTTGACTCATACAATATGAAAACTGCAGGTGGACAGAGGCACCTCCGGACTGGAGCACAAAAGAAGACGTGTACGTTGACCAGAAGAACCGAGGGTGGATGGAGTCGCCTATTAAGAGACCACAAGAAACAGGTAGTGTTTCAGCCTATCCTTGTCCCGCGATCTATCAAACCTGACCTTTACGTTACGCACCCAGCCACAAGACCAAGGATCCTACCTTCTCCCGTGCTGTGAATGTGATAACGTCTGGCGTCAGCAAATCCTCGCGTCGTGGATGTGTCCTCGATTCTTCCTCCTTCTCGATTTGTCCGCGTAAAAGTTTGCTTGTCTGACCGGTTGGTATTCTCTGTTCCTTGATGATGAATCCTGTCGACTGCGCCAAAAATGTCGTGACCTCAGTTCGCTCATAGAATGTCTCAGAAGCCTGTAGTACATCGTGCAGAGAAATGTCAAAAAGATAGTTCAGCGATCTTTTTCGTTATACCATAAACTCGTCTCGCGTATCGAGTCCAATCTCCCGATCATAGTTCAGCGTTTTTTCTCTTCCCTGGCGTCCTCGTATCCCTCCGTCACCTCCCCCTCACACACGACCGTCCCCGCCTGCGGCCCTGCTCCCTTGTCGTCTGTCCTTCGGCTGAGCCAGATGGTGGCGGTCGGCGCTGCTTGAGGTGACTCACAGGCGAACAGGTGGCGGTTCGGCTGGTCGGTTCTGCAGCCTTGGCCGTTGAACCCGAGGTGTTATATACAAGATGGCGGCTTGCCCGACATAACCACGACACCTCTCTGTACAATAAACTGATCTCTGCCGTCAGCCATCAGCTAGTCTCCTGTCGCTGGATTCTTGACATCTCTGCCGCCTTTGACACCATCGATCACAGCCTCCTTCTTCATCGACTATCATCTTGGTTTGGCGTCTCTGGCACTGCTCTATGTTGGTTCCAGTCCTACTTGTCTTCCAGATCCTTCTCTGTTAAAGCATCCACTCACTGTCCGCAACCCCTCCCGCTCTGCTGTGGTGTCCCTCAAGGTTCCGTCCTGGGCCCAATGCTCTTCATTCTGTATACTACACCATTAAGCCATCTCATAAAATCCTCTTCTGTTGACCACCATCTCTACGCAGACGACAGCCAACTCTAAATATCCTTCTCCCCAGGCTCTTTTTCCACTTCCATTGCAAAACTACTCAATATGGTTAACCCAGTTTCTCAATGGATGTCGTCCAACCTTCTCTGCCTCAACCCTTCCAAAACAGAATTCATCATTCTCGGCCTTCCTGACCAAATCAAGAAAATCCCTGACCTTTCAGTACACCTACCCACTAACTCTTCATCTCTTACCTTCACCTCTGATGCTGCTGTCCGCAATCTTGGTGTTACTTTTGATCCACATCTCTCCTACTCTAATCACATCTCCAACCTCTCGCGCTCCTGTTTCATGCACATTCGTGACCTGCGCCGCATCAGACCCATGCTCCACTTCAAAACTGCCTCCACCATTGCTACCTCCATTGTCCACTCAAAGCTTGACTATTGCAATTCCCTCTTTCTCAACCTTGAAGCCACCCAACTAAAGCGTCTGCAACTCATCCAAAATTCACTAGCCAGAGCCGTCACCAGAACGCCCAAGCATCATCACATCACTCCCATCCTCAAATCACTCCATTGGTTAAAAATCCCAGAGCGAATTCACTTCAAAGTCCTCTCGCTAACCTACAACTCCCTACAACACTCCCAGCCCAGATATCTCCGCGAACTCTTCACCATCCAGCCAACCCGTTCTACCCGATCATCCTCCGTTCTCACTCTCTCTCTCGACACCCGGTCACTACCCATCTCAAGTTCTCCAACCGAGCAATATCCAACACTGCACCACGTCTCTCGAACGATCAACCTCCTGAATTCCGCACTTTTCGGTTCCTCCACCATCTTCGCCAATCATCCACCATCATCTGCCTCAGACTCCTCTATCCATCGCCCCCAAGGCTTTCCACTCGAAACTAAAGTCTCTCCTTTTCAAGAACTCTTATCCTGCCTCATCTGATCCTGTACCTTCCAAACCTCGACCTAAAAGACACCCACCTTAACATCTGCTGTGCCCTCTCTGATCCTCTGGAAACCGGACTCGGACCTCCCTCGGACTACTCTTTTGGACAACCCCTCTGACTAGACGCAGCGCTCGTGAATAAGTTGGTGCCCTGCGCTTGGCTATCGAGTGGCGATTTAGAAGTTTGGAGATTACGATTACGATTACGATTATGATTACGTTATAATAATTTATTTTGCTGTGTAATAATATAATGCACACTTAATTAATACTAATCAATCACTAATTATAAACCGTGGCAGTGTCTTGTAATGTGTATTTAGTACGTAACGGAGTTGTAAATATTTAGGAATCAGAGTTGTATGTGTTTAACATAGTAAAAAAACTAAAATGAAAAATTAGGCTAAATCTGGCAAATTTAAGCTCTGCTCAATATTAAGTATGCTTCAGGACTGCTAGTAAAATATTTTTGTAAGAAATTTTTAAATTTTTTCATGACTTTCTCTAATTATATTTCTGAATTTGCCTCCGGTTGTGAAATATACCCATCTGTTGTGAAATATACCCATATAGGCCTGTACGTCAGAATTTTGTCAGAAATTTTACTAGATGTGCTTTAAAATTCTTACACAATGCGCCACACTTTGGGAGTTTGCGACGCTCTCCAAATCTCCCTAGTAGGGAGTCGATGACAAAGTTGTGCGTGCATTCCTTACTCATTCACGCATTTCTAATGTTGTAATATTCTTCTGAACTTGCATTTTGACAAAGAATTAATCGATTGTTGACTGAAGACACGAATTGAATAATCTTGCACCAGCTGTGTTTCCAGTCTTTATTTCTTGTTTTCATAAACAAACTCTTTTGTCTAATTGTAAATGCTTTTGTTTTGAATGATCAAAGATTAAATATTAAGTTCTTGTTTTTCGCATTGTCATCTTTCAGTTGATGTTCACATTTATTTCTGATAACGTACTTGCAATTTTCATAAGAATTTTAAGATGATTTATTCATCATTATATTTTCTATGGGAATACGAAACGACTCATAGTTACACACATAGGCCTACACACGCATTCTGTTCATACACACGTACTTATATACATGGATCACATGCCTACAAACATGCCTGCGTGTATACCTACCTACATACATATATATATGCATTCATACATACATACATAAATGCATACATAGTGATTTCGTACGCATACATTATAAACATATATACTTAATTACACACGTACATACGTACATGCATTCGCACATACCCACACACATACTTACATACATCTGCAGTTTTGAGACAGCCACTTGCAGACGGTACGCTTTATATGTTTATATATATATAACCATTTATATTGCGCCTTACAAGAATCTCAAGAAGGCGCTAGACGTAGCTATCTAACAGATTAAAACAGATGCGACTTGAGCAATTTCGAGTTTTGACTTCCGAGATATTTCCTGAGCTGCATGCGGTGCAATGTTAAGATAGTTTGCAGACCGCCCATGAAAGTATTACTCCACCATTTATTATAAGCCAATGCATCAGAAGGCACGGTGCCATCGCATCAATGTACGAAAAATCGCTGGACCATCAAGTCCCCCACAAGCGGTAGAACGCAAAAATCGACACCCATCATGCCCGAAAACGGGAACCCGGCCACAGAGCTCTCTGTTGTACTCTCGGACCATGTTCGTCCCATGAGTATGATCGTGAATAATCCTCAACCGGAGCCAGTGCAACGTGTCCCGCATAATTATAAATCAAAATATGCGAGAATTTTGGCAGCTTAGCGACGACTCATTTATTGCAGTTGACAACGAACTGAAGCTGTCTTTCCAGGAACTTTGGCAGACCCGTGAGGACAACGTTGCAGTAGTTCAGGCGAGTGAGCACAGTGGAGTGGACAAAAGTCACAGTGGCGTCAAATGATAAATTTCGTCGTATGCCTCTAATCTGACGTAATTCATAGAAGCAAGACCTGCAGATGGAATTGACATGTTCCTCCTAAGACAGGTCTTCATCCAGAAGGACTGGCAGGTCCCGGACAACGTGTTGTGCCTTCCAGTTAGGGAATGCCGCTTCAATTGCTTATCTGTCAATCCTTGAACGTTCCTGTCCTGTGCCCAACCAGATGAATTCAGTTTTCAGTTTTTGTTAAGTACAGCCTCAGCCGGTTGGTGGACATCCAGTGAACTAAAGATTGAAACCCTGCAGGACGGCTTTTGACAAACACATCAGTGCGTGAGTTGGGTGGCATGGCAGATGTAGGCCTAGTACAGTTGGACGTCATCGGCATATTGATGAACTTGGGCTCCAAGAGCACAGATGATCTTTGTCAAATCAGCGGTATGTTTAGCACGTATAGCAGTGGCCCAAGGACTGAACCCTGCGGGACACCGAATGTTACAGGCGCCCATGCTGAATTGAACGAGACAGTAACCACAATCATTAAATGACAACAGACTGAAGCTGTCGTTTTTACGCCCACTTAGGTAAAAACGAATCCACTCAAAGAATCGTCCGACAACTGCAAACAGGGAGAGTGGTCTGGTTACCAGGATGCTGTGATCTACAGTGTCAAACGCCGTGCTCACATCCAAGAGTGCGAGCCGCGTTGTGTGTCCAGCGTCGATGGCATCGCAAACATCAGAGATGAGCCTCAGAAGAACGGTCTGGATCGAGTGGCCCTTACTGAGGCGGGATATCATAGCTTCGGCATGAGGTTGCTCGATTCCGAATATCGCAGCAACTGCGTTACCACTGGCTTCTCGATAACCTTAGAAAGAAACGTCAGGTTGGAGATATGGCGGTAGTGCTTAATGCTGATCCAGGCCTGCTTCTGACTCTCCGTCAAGCATCCCTCTGCCAATGAGGCATCACAAAGCGCTTAAATAGAGGAGACAGATCGATAGAAGCAGAACATATAGATACGGAGACAGACACAGAAAGAGATAAACAAAGTAAGTTACTTGAGTGAGTAACCTAAACGAATACCTTATTATACAATGTCTTGTTTACTCATTAGTAAGCCAAAGGCCGATTCATGTGCATAAGATCTCTGATCTCAAACATGTAAAATGGCAGTGTTGGTGGAAGTGATGACATTGCCTTGTGATACAATAAGCGAAAATTGCCTTGTGGTAGGCCAGGAGTCCCGGTCGACCGATATCGACTGCAAGATGCACATTTACATAAAATTTTGATCGCAAAGCACAATGCATACATACCACAACAGCAACTTCGCCCGCTGAACTTCAGTCTACGCATAGTCATAGATACATAGATACACCCGTTTAGGGGTTCACAAAGAGTCGTTTAACGGCAACGCTCTAGAGACAGAACTACGTCATTATATGAAGACTGACTCACATTATAGTATGTTGTTGCTACGGGTACATAGACACATACATAGGCACAAACCTGACACACATGCTTACATAATACATCTATAGTTTTGACTTCCGAAACGTAAATACTTTGATAGAGAGCACGCACGCACAGGGGAAGACTAATTTTAGATAACCACTTGCAGACCGCCCACTTTATATGTATATAAATATGACCATTTATATTGCGCCTTACAAGAATCTCAAGAAGGCGCCAGACGTAGCTACCTAACAGATTAAAACAGATGCGACTTGAGAATGGTTTTTCGAAAATATTTCCTGAGCTGTATGCGGTGCAATGTTACGAATTGTTAATGAAAGAGTACTCCATTATGATAATCCAATGCATACCGAAGGCATGGTGCCACCCATACAATGTGCGGGAGGGCGGGACCATCAAGTCCCCACGAGCTGCAGAACGTAAGGATCGACCACCTGGCTGCCTGGAAACGGGTTCACAGAGCACCCTGATGAACTCTGGGGTCGCACCGAATATCGATGTTCACCCATGAGTATGTTCTTTAATGTAATCCTATCCTCATCTCGGGAGTAGCCAGTGCAACGTGTCCCGCATATAAATCAAAATATGCGAGAATTTTGGCAGCTTAGCGACGACTCCGACGGTGCAGTTGAGGACGGACTGAAGCTGTCGTTTTCGGAACCTTGGCAGACCCGCAAGGACACCGTTGCAGTAGTTTAGGCGCGTCAGGACACAGGAGTGGACAAGAGCCACAGTGGCGTCAAATGATAAATTTCGCCGTAAGCCCCTAATCTGACTTAGTTCATAGAAGCAATTCCTGCAGAGGGAATTGACATGTGCATCCTTAGACAGGTCTTCATCCAGAAGGACTGCCAGCTCCCGGACAACCGGTCGAACGGTTCACGAATGCATAGATTTGGAGGAAGCAAACAGGCCATCGTCCAATCACTTTCAATTTAGAACATCAACCCCCTGGAGGAAAGCAGGACATGTGATTGTATTGTATTGTATGTATCAATTTATATAGCGCCTCTCGCAGTGCACACCAATCAGAGGCGCTTCCCAGTGCGGAAACACCCAGAGAAAAGAAAGAGGTTTTCAGACAACGAAAAGAGGCACTTGGCCCACCAGTTAATAAACAGGAACATGTCAAAGGAGGAAGCTGGTTCCATAGTGCAGGGCCAATGAAGGCAAAGGCTCGCGTTTTGGCGCAATAGCAGTCCTCGCACCGCGGGACAAAGATATCATGCCGGTTTAATGAGCGTAGCGGGCGAAAGGGAAGTAGCCGTTTTCGGCAGCCGGATAAATTCACATAGATACTTGGGAGCTCGTCCAGTATACAACCGGTAGATTAATAAACATGCAAAACTCAAATCTAAAGTAGCTTGAGCTGAACCCGAGCATGAGAGGGCGCCAATGAAGGTGGTCAAACATGAAAGCAGAGATGTGGGATGTGGCCCTGGAGGAATTCGGGCCGCGGCCAGAGAACTCATTTGAGGCGATGATCGATCGATCGCACTTGGTCGATCGCCAGCAAAGGTCTGGTCGATCGGTAAATCGATCGAGCTCGATGAGTTAACTCCAAAAGGAACATGGAGCCAGACCCTTATTTTATTTACCTAATTTACATTACTTGTGAAAGTTCAGACTAGGATCGATACAACATTGCATCGATAAGCAGAGGAGGTTATCGATGGTTAATAACTGTTGCGCAGTACTCTAGCAGATAATGGACAGTCATAGGCCATAATATCATATTAATATGCAGCTATAGGGCTATATACGGGATATATACACGAATACAATACACAAAATTCGCTTTAGGTCTACACAAAAGATGCCGAGGTCGATCGCTCATCGATCGCATTCTCAATCCAGCGAATTATGAATGCACATATCCCGATCGATTTTCAAATCGCCTTGTACTTCAAATGAGAAGCTCTGGCCGCAGCATTACAAATGATTATTAAGAGTCGTTTAACAATAACGCCCTGGAGAGAAGCAGGACATTAATGAAAACGGACAGCAGGCCTATATTAAATGTTGCTGCTCTTAAATTTCAATTGCTTTAAGTCTATCATTCAGTGGACTATGTTAAAAGAACTTACACGCTAAATGATACAATGTCTCACGTCAATATTTTTAATTAGAAATTTTACTAAATCCGCTTGCCACACTTTGGGAGCTTGCGACTCTCCTCCAAATCTCTCTAGCAGGGAGTCGATGACCAAAGATGTGCGAACATCAAAGTTGTGCGTGCATACTTTCTTACTCATTCACGCATTTCTAATGTTGTAATATTCTTCTGAAGTTGCATTAGGACAAAGAATTAATCGATTGTTGACTGAAGACACGAATTGAATAATCTTGCACCAGCTGTGTTTCCAGTCTTTATTTCTTGTTTTCATAAACAAACTCTTTTGTCTTATTGTAAATGTTTTGTTTTGAATGATCAAAAATTAAATATTAAGTTCTTGTTTTTCGCATTGCCATCTTTCAATTCATGTTCACATTTATTTCTGATAACGTATTTGCAATTTTCATAAGACTTTTAAGATGATTTATTCATCATATTTATTGCAAAGGGAATACGAACCGACTCCTTATCAGAATTATCACAATAATTAATTATGACAACGTTTCGACAATACAGTATAAAATCCAGTCTCAATGCAGCTTCTGTAGGTTGATTTGACTGTTATACAGAAGCGAGTTCTCAAGAGGAAGACTTCAACCGAAGATGGCAGGCTTCTTTCTTACAACGTTGACTGTTCTGTTGCTGATTTCAACTGCGGCAGGTACGTCTAAGCTTCTTATATAGGTCTGATGTACTTGTATAAGATGGCAGGGTGTATCCGTAAGCCTAACTTTCGGCGATAGCATTAGGCTTCATCATGGTCAATTTTAAAGAAAGTTCATATAAACTGTGACATAATGCTTCTGCATTTTCTTAATTGTTGTAACTTTTTTGTTTTGTGTCAATTGTGGGCATTGATGCAGAAACCATTTAATAGAATCGCATCAAAACTTTCCAAACCGCTATTTTTAATAGAAAAAATGGCAGTTATAGTAAAACAACTAATGAAAAATATTAATGAACATGATGAGCAAAATTGAAATGTGTGCAATTTCTCTGGAAATCTGTGTTGAGCGACAACTGCAACCCATTGCGTCTACCGGTTCCGGATGGTAGAACGGTCTCCAATATGGAGATTGGAAAGTAAAAGATGAACTGAATCCCTGTCAATGCGAAAAATCAGAAACTTAATATTGAATCTTTGATCATTCAAAACAAAATCCGCTACGACCCTGATGCATGCATTCATGTACACTAGAGTCGACTATGGCAGTTTTGTCTATGCGGGCATAAGCCTAACGTGCAATAATCAGTTGCAATCTGTTCTAAATGCCGCGGCTCGCATGATGGGAGGCCACCCAAAGTTCGGCAATATATCGATCTAGCTTTATATGTGAGGAACTGCACTGGCTGCCTATGTTAAAAACGCATTGAGTCTAAGGTCATAATGCTTATGCGCAATTGTCTTGCAGGCCATGCCCCAGTTAATCTAAGGGAACTTTGTGCGCAGGTGTTATCCATGCCAGACCCTAGAATTCCTTTGTTCTGCCGCGCAACGAATAGACGATATTTACTGTCCCAATGGCTAGTTGAATTCCACCGTGCTTCATAAAAGCTTCAAAATGGTCGGTCCATCTTTCTGGAAAAAACTGCCGGGAACCGTTCGTTCCCCCGCGTTCCCGCCCCACTACACCAGTTTTTCGTCACCCTCTTATGAGCGTAAATTGGGTGTCTGGGCAGTAGCAATTCGAGACCGAGGTAGGCCTACTAATTAGGTCAAGACGGTCCAAAGAACGAAGTGGGCGACCAGAGAGAAACCGAAGGAGGTCGACGAATAAAATCACAAAGATAGCGTTGAGCTTGATCCATAAACGTTCTGGAGGTGAAAAGCAGATATTCTGAAGTGGATACGAGCAATGAGCGGAAGCCAGTGTAAATGCTTATTCACAAAAGTTGAGATATGTTGATTTTCGAGGAAGGAGGTCAATAGTCGTCAGCATTTTTTTGTACCGATTGAAGTGAAGACAGACGAGATTTCGGAAGACCAACAAGTAGAAAGTTATAGTAAACGATACCTGGGAAAATAAAAGCATGGCACCATGGAAGGAAAAGTAAGAAAGGAACAGTTCGCGAAGACAGCTCCAAGACGACTCAAATGATATAAACTGGACCGAGGGAGATTTTAGATGTGATCTGCAAACGAAGAAGTGCTGCCAAGAGTGAAACCCAAGTCGCTCGCACTGAGGTTGAGAAGGTAAACGAAGGAAACCGTTCAGTGAGAACAGAAAATTATCAAGTTTAAGGAGCTGCTGGAGAGTGCCAAACCACATCAACTGAATATCTGAAGAATCGAGAGAGAGAGAGGCGATTTGAAGACATCCAGCCGTGGAGATCAGAAGAGAGAGACTTAGTAGATTGAGAACGGACAATCTGATGAGCAGGGAGACTATGGACGAAGGTCTGAACGTCATCAGCATATAGGTGAGCCACAGCCGAATGTTTTGTGTAAAAAGGAAGAGGAATATCAGCAGTTAACAAGATATAAAGAAGTGGACCCAGGACAGATCCTTGAGGAACCCCAAATTTAACTGATACCCAATGGGTGCGGGAGTCACCAAGAATGACGTTGTGAACGATTAGTAAGATATGATCGGAACCATTGAAGAGGAGGCCACCAAGACCAAAGGAGATTTCAGGGCGATGCAAAAGAATGTCATGATCTACCATGTCAAATGCAGAAGTTGCATCAAAGAGAGCTAATAGAGTAACAGGCGATCTGTCAATGGCAGAGTAGATGTCCGAGAGGAGAGATATGAGAGCAGTTTCAATAGAGTGACAAACTCTAAAATCAGATTGCCTAGACGGTAGGAGACCCTTAGAAGCCTTACAGAGGAACAACAGATCAGAAATTGGGCTGTAGTGATCGTATATACTGGGATCTAGATTAGGCTTCTTGAGTGTAGGAGAAACAATCGCGCTCTTCTGAGAAGATAAAAGTCGGGGTCCCACCCTCATCCCTTCGTTGCTTGAAGACTTTCTTATTTCCACGGGCTGTCACGCTGAGAGCGCCTCTGACTAGATAGTACCTTTACTTTAAGACGCGTTTTATAAATCCTCAGATACGATACGATACGATACGATACGAAAGAAGACCTTAAGAGAAAGCGAGAGGACTATTAAACGGATACAGAAAGAACGGAATATTATAATGAAATATGTCTACAATAACAAACGGCGGAAGAGGGTCCAGTTCACATGATTCAAAGTTGGAGGAGGAGAGAAGACGACGCATATCCGATTCACGGATGGTTGAAACTCCCTGATGACTGAGTCTGTAGCGGTATAGGAAGGAGATGGCGAGCAGGATTTATAGTCTCTGATGCCATCCAGCTTAGACACAAGCATGGATAGAAAGTCCTCCGCAGAGAAGAAAGGACTCGCAGATGTCCGAGAAGAGCGACCCATGAGACCAGAGAATGCCACTTACGGTTGATTGAATTTCTTGTGATCAATTCCTCCCAGTTGGCGGACTCCTTCTGACGATAAAGTAGGTGAATGAAGCGTAGTTGAGTGAACCAGACGAGACGATCGGCTGGATCCTTTGAGCGTCTGAACCGTCTTTCGAAGCAGCGGCTCGACGACGCAGTTGACAACAGTCACGGTCAAACCAAACAGCCAGAGGGCCGAACGCGAGTCATTACACCCCGGACCGGGATCATCATGTCAAGAAGATCGCCAATGGTGACGGAGTAGAGGTCGAAGAGTTGCAGAGTTGATAAGGCATCAAGTTGAGAGGGAGACGAGAGGAGATTTTCAGAGAGCGTTACTGAAGGCACAGCGGTCGAGTGACCTCTACCCACATACTACAGACACCCTAAGATGGTGTTGTGTCGTTTCGAGTACAGACCGCTGTCCAATTATAGCATAACCCCAACTCTCTAGTGGGTGACCTCAATATAGAAAAGGACAATGGCGGAAACAATCCCGACAGCTAAATTGCGCACGGCAACAAGTTTGTATTAGATTATATTAAACCATCCAATCACCAACCCAACGCTTTCCTCGCCAATGGCTAGCAAAAATTACTCGGGAATTTACACTGGATCGCTCGCCGTGCGAGTTACACAGTGCAATACGACACAACTGTATTTGATACTGCACTCGCAGTCGCAGTCGCTGAGCAATTTGGAGTGAAGGACTTGCTGACCATAATGACCGCCTCAGTGGACGCTCAGCCCACTCTCCACGTAACAGGCCGAACGCTTTAACCGATTAGCTACCGTGTCCCAGCGTTTACAATTATTGGGCGTCATCGTTGCCTCCATTGCCTAGATGTTTTGTGGATTACGGTGGATGGACATGTGGGACAATCGATAAACGCAGACTAGTCCGAGTTCGGGAACTGAAATGTCAGACATCTGAGAGAACCTGGAGTTACCTGCCTTTTGAACCGGGAGCTATTATTAGGTGCTACCGTGTTGCAACATAACGAGACATACGTGTAAGAAGGTTTGATGACTGGGTGCTGGAGAGGCGATTGTTGACGACGTCTGACCTCATCGGGTCTTCGTAAGCAATAGCCTTTCTGGAACTTCAACATTCCCAAGAGAGCCATCAACGTATTCATGACAGCACTTCTCAATTTTTTTTTAAGTAAAATATTAATTGACGAAGAAAGGGCCATGCGTGTGTTAGTGACTGGATATTCCAATGAGATGTTAAGCGCGTCTAGTAACAAAGAATCAATCGATGGATGTTGTTAAATGTATTGTGCGTGAATGTCCTAAACGGTAACCATCTCAGGGAGGCTCAGACAGGCACATTCCACGTCGTAAGAGGAGCGCATACACCGAACAGCTACCGCGTTCTCACAGATACTCGATTGTTACTGGGTTGGTTGACATTTATCCTGGTTGTTATGTTCGCTAGAGTTTGAGATAGTTCCCTAGCCGTCAGCGATTAAAGAGGGAAATTAAAATTCAATATCAATCTAATGCTTCGCTCTAGAGCTTCGCTCTAATGTCGCTCTAGAAGTTATCGAATTACATAGGAAACCAACATCCTGCAATGTTTGTGATGTCATAGAATTTGAAATATTGTATGAAGCGCCAGGATTTCAGCTGCCGACTATGGGGTGATATTTGTATTCAAGCACAGCCTACGTGTTCCCTTTTGTAATAAGCATCTTAATTAAATGTTAACGTGTATAATATATCGAGAAGGCAATTATGACTAGTGTTTTCTTCGTAGTTGTTTCTGAAGCTCTGAAGTGCCTTCTCTGTGTCGGAGATCGTGGTAATCGGAGATGCTGCGACGGAACAAAGAATAATAGTACATGCCCAGAAACTCTACCATTTTGCGAAGTTGCCACTGTGTACCATATGAGATCCGGTAGGAAATCTCATATTGAAACATAATAAGACATTAAAATACAACAATGCTATAGGGATATGATCTCTATGGTAATTTTACTGATAATAATAACAAAAGAATGGAAATGATGACGATGATGATGATGATGATGATAATAATAATAATAATAATAATAATAATAATAATAATAATAATAATAATAATAATAATAATAATAATAGTAGTAGTAGTAGTAGTAGTAGTAGTAGTAGTAGTAGTAGTAGTAGTAGTAGTAGTAGTAGTAGTAATAATAATAAAAATAAAAAATAAAATAATAATAATAATAATAATAATAATAATATAGCATTCGGGACTACTTCTTTCCACCACCGAGCTGTGCGAACAGGCGCACCTGAAAGCCGTGCCTTCTCTGTGTCGGAGATCGTAGTAATCGGAGATGCTGCGAGGTAGCAAGGAATAATGAGACATGCTCAAACACTACACGATTCTGCGAAGTTACCACTATGTACCATATAAAATCCGGTAGGAACAACTAAAATTGAAACATAATAAGACATTAAACTACAATAATGCTATAGGGATATGATCTCTATGGTAATTTTACTGATAATAATAACAAAAAGAATGGAATGATGATGATGATGATGATGATGATGATGATAATAATAATAATAATAATAATAGTAGTAGTAGTAGCAATAATAATAATAATAATAATAATAATAATAATAATAATAATAATAATAATAATAATAATAATAATAATAATAATAATAATAATAATAATAATAATAATAATAATAATAATAATAATAATAATAATAATAATAATAATAATAATAATAATAATAATAATAATAATAATAATAATAATGGCAATAACAAGTATCCGATGGTAGAACAATTCTTCATAGAAAATAATAATAATAATAATAATAATAATAATAATAATAATAATAATAATAATAATAATAATAATAATAATAATAATAATGATATTTATAAAAATAATTATTATACTGCTCAATTTTTTGTCTCCAGGCAATTTTTTTATCACTTGAGGGATCATATCTACCTCCGGTAGAAAGAATTATAATAAAACAAATCAATGATAGTAATTGTTATGATACAAATACAAATGACAATGAGAATTTTTGAGCATTCTGAATGCAGCTTTGGTGTTACCATCTTTTTACAAATTGGAAAATGCAATGTAATGCAGTGTAGCAAAAGCCTTTGGTGAGAAGCTAAAAATGCTATTATTTTTAGTGTCCTGATAATTATACATACAACAGAAAGTCATGGCTGCAAGTAGGATTCTCTGCGCTTGTGATCAACTAGTGTAATGGTAATCGTAATCGTAATCTCTAGACTTCTAAAGCGCCACTCGAAAGCCAAGCGCAGGGCACCAGCTTATTCACGAGCGCTGCGTATAGTCAAAAGGGTTGTCCAAAAGAGTAGTCCGAGGGAGGTCCGAGTCCGGTTTCCAGAGGATCAGAGAGGGTACGGCAGATGTTAAGGCGGGTGTCTTTTAGGTCGAGGATTGGAAGATACAGGATCAGATGAGTCAGGATAAGAGTTCTTGAAAAGGAGAGACTCTAGTTTCGAGTGGAAAGCCTTGGGGGTGATGGATAGAGTAGCCTGAGGCAGATGATGGTGGGTGATTGGCGATGATGGTGGAGGAACCGAAAAATTGCGGAATTCAGGAGGTAGATCGTTCCAGAGACGCGGTGCAGTGTTGGATATTGTTCGGTTGGAGAACTTGAGATGAGTAGTGACCGGGGGTCTAGAAAGAGTGAGAACGGAAGATGATCAAGTAGAACGGGTTGGCTGGATGGTGAAGAGTTCGCGGAGATATCTGGGCTGGGAGTGTTGTAGGGAGTTGTAGGTTAGCGAGAGGACTTTGAAGTGAATTCGCTCTGGGATTTTTAAACAATGGAGTGATTTGAGGATGGGAGTGATGTGATGATACTTGGGCGTTCTGGTGACGGCTCTGGCTAGTGAGTTTTGGATGAGCTGCAGACGCTTTAGTTGGGTGGCTTCAAGGTTGAGAAAGAGAGAATTGCAATAGTCGAGCTTTGAGGGGACAATGGAGGCAGCAATGGTGGAGGCAGTTTTGAAGTCGAGCATGGGTCGGATGCGGCGGAGGTCACGAATGTGCATGAAGCAGGAGCGCGAGAGGTTGGAGGTGTGATTAGAGAAGGAGAGATGCGGATCAAAAGTAACACCAAGATTGCGGACAGGGGCGTCAGAGGTGAAGGTAAGAGATAAAGTGTTAGTGCATGGATAGGTGTATTGAAAGGTCAGGTATTTTCTTGATTTGGTCAGGAAGACCGAGGATGATGATATCTGTTTTGGAAGGGTTGAGGCAGAGGAGGTTGGACGACATCCATTGAGAGACTAGGTTAACCACATTGAGTAGTTTTGCAATGGAAGTGGAGAAAGAGCTTGGGGAGAAGGATATGTAGACTTGGGTGTCGTCTGCATAGAGATAGTGGTCAACAGTAGAGGATTTTATGAGATGGCTTAATGGTGTAGTATACAGAATGAAGAGCAGTGGGCCCAGGACGGAACCTTGAGGGACACCACAGCATAGCGGGAGGGGTTGCGAACAGTGACTGGATGCTTTAACAGAGAAGGATCTGGAAGACATGTAGGACTGGAACCAACATAGAGCAGTGCCAGAGACGCCAAACCAAGATGATAGTCGATGAAGAAGGAGGCTGTGATCGATGGTGTCAAATGCGGCGGAGATGTCGAGGAGACAGAGGCAGGAGACTTGCTGATGGCTGACGGCAAAGACCAGTTTATTGTACAGAGAGGCGAGTAGAGTTTCTGTGGAGTGGTGTTTAGTGAAGCCAGATTGGTGGGGGTTGAGGAGTGAGTTAGAAGAGAGGTAGTCGTTTAGCCTGGAAAGGACAATTCGTTCAGTTAATTTAGATAGAAAGGAAAGGTTGGAGATGGGTCGGAAATTAGATAGGTTTTCCTTGTCAAGATTTTATTTTTTCAGAAGAGGAGCAACAAGAGATTGCTTGAAGACCATTGGGAAGTTGCCAGAAGAGAGTGAGAGATTTATAATTTTAGTGATTACTGGAATGAAAACGGAGGCACAGTCTTTTAGAAGAGAGGTGGGGGTAGGATCTAGTTCGCATTGTTTGTTGGGAAGAGAATTTAATAGAAGTGACACTTCTGTTTCAGAGGCGGGAGAGAGGATTGTAGGCCAGTCCTGAGATCCTTAAGGAGCTGCGCTTCAAACATAGGTTACTGTGTGTCCTCACGACCTCAGCTACATGCTCAGGATTTACAGTTGCACACTTTCAAAGTACTGACCCATATTTGTACCTCCAATTCGCTGTATAACACCAGACTGGTCCGAGAACTAGACGGTCTTCAACCCCAACATATATCTGACGGTGAATTGCACTGAAACTGGATCGGAATTAGTATCTCCCACCGCAGAGTTCATCAACTTTCTTCGAACTGGGTCATCGCGAGAACAGGTTCGACTTCTTCTTCTTAGCGGGACTACCTGCTTTCCTTCTGGAACAACAATATAGCTCGACTCAATAGTCAACATCAGTTCTCGAAACCCAGAACCTTCAGCCAATCAAATCAGCGGCAGATGTGTTGCAATCAAGTCAGCTAACTTGTTTGCTAGTTGATGAGCTTTGCCAGAAGAACATCGACTTCTAACCTCATAGCCTAGCACTGAACAAGCAGCTACACCGATGCATCAGTTACTAGCTTCAGTTGCGGCTGCAACCGCGGAAGCCCAATCCTTGCAACACGTGAATACAGCCGACTCCATACATCATATGACTTCCTTGCTGTAGCATTTGACCTTCGTTCGGTCCTATTAGTAGCTCTGCTCTTGGGTTTATTACGGGTTTAGGAGGTAGCCTAAATCGCGTTTTCGGGGATGCTAAGAAAACTAACCATCCGTTTCAGCGTCACTCACTAATAATTCAGCGATTCAGAGCGTTGCTTTCCGCAGTAGCTTCTCCCTGGAAGAACCGGATATGACAAGTGGTCGTTCCAGATGCCATTAATAGATTCCAGACAATTGTCATCTTCTGTGGATCTACTTAGCTCGGGTAAAAGTACTAAATGGATAATGGAGTGGAAGTACAAGCAATTATTACGCTGCATTTTAAATTCAAGTACAAAATACTTCAATAGTATTTAAATTAGCGGTTTTAAATACTAGCATTAGGTGTAGGCTACTGTCCTAGTGCACTTCACTGTTTGTCATTTATAGTACGAGTTGTGTTAGCGAAGGCATTGTCAAGGCGACTTCCAGACTGTCTACAGAAGCATGTTTATTTCTTTTGGCTGTAATAGTGCTGTACGCGTATAACTCCACCACTGCTTGAACTTTGTCAGTGCCGGTCCCAAGCCTGGATAAAAGTGTAGGGCGACGCTAATGATCTTGGTTATCACACAGTGTCATTAAACTGAAACTCCTAATACTAACCTAGGCCAGGCGTGGCGAACCTTATTAGAGGTGCGTGCCAAAATGCCGCAAAATCATTTATAAATATATATATCCTTTATTGAAACGTTAAGTTGACAAACCGCAACTTAGTACAGAGAGATAGAAAGAAAAACAAATGACTAATAGTCTAATTATCTGCTACGCGTGATCTAGAAGGATAAGATGCCTGATGACCCTAATTTGGTCGGGAGCTTGCTCTTGGGACCCGTTTATAAAGTACTCGAGGGACAAAATTTTTTTCGTCTTTGGGTGGTAGTTCAAAGTCGTGTGGCCTTGGTCTTTAATCGTATCGCCGCCTCGCTACTGGTGGAAACAGACCTCGGAGCACGTGGTTAGCATTCCAAACGATTGCTTGTAAGAGACGATCATCCGCGTCAGATGCTAGCAGGTCAACGTCTGGTTGTTGTGGTGGAAGAAAGCCCATGCATTCGCTTAGCCTTTTGGACGAAGCGTTGGAGTCTTGAGCGGTCATCGGCGGTTGCATAGCCCCACCAAGCGGATGAAGCATACATCAGGCGAGCGATCGTGGTGGCTCTGGCTACCTCGTGCAGTGACTCACGTGCCACTCGAAATTTTGCATATTACATAATTATTTTTCTGATATAGGTTTTAATTAGGCTAACAATGCGTAAGAAAAAATGAATTAAATTACACTATTTCAAAGATGGTTTTAGATTATGTAAAAATAAAGTCCTTCATAAAAGAAAATGTGGATGTGTGTTTCTGTCGCAGAGTGATTTTGTACTTCTAACTTTCTAAGTTTGAAATTTTCGGGGACGCTCCGAATTCCGCGTGCCCCAAAAAATTTGAACGCGTGCCACTTTGGGCACGCCTGCCATCGGTTCGCAATACCTGGCCTAGGCTTTAATACTAGGCAAAAACGCAATAGCCGCGCCCATTGTTACCAG